>VZTX01022747.1:123928-374513 GCA_013400915.1 Pardalotus punctatus | reverse complement strand
TCCTGTCCTGTCCTGTCCTGTCCTGTCCTGTCCTGTCCTGTCCTGTCCTGTCCTCTCCTCTCCTCTCCTCTCCTCTCCTCTCCTCCCTCCCCGACCCTAATTTATAGGACAACATAAATTAATTTTAGTAAAAACACTAACAAAACAGATATTGCTGGTGTAAACCATTCCCATGAACTGTACCCGTAGTTAACAGCTCATTATTTATGTTCTCTTGTTAATATGGACAACCCCTAAGCTTTCCAGCTTGAGTGCATGGAATTGAACCTTGGGACCTAATGACTGAGGTTAGGGTACAGCTTCCTTCCTGATTTTGAGCATGGATTGAATATGATCTGCAAGATATGATCTTTACACCAGGTTGATGGGTTTATTAATTCCCTTTACAGTAAGGAGCATTTTTAGGCATAACTTCACTGTTATTGGCCACATTTAAAGAAGAATATTCCTGGAAGTACTATTTCTAAGTCATATTCTGCTAGATAACACTGCAGTCAGAAGGCCATGTGTGAGAAATTACTCACAAATAAAGGCTTGAGGGATACTAAAAACAGCTACTGCAAGGTCAAGTTTCTGTAGTTTTCTATCTGCTCTCCCTTATACAGTGTGTCTTATACACCCGTGCAATAAAACTATGTCTAACAGGAAAATGTAGGATTCATCAAGAAGAAAAAATATTCCTTTCCATGTCTGACCATGTGTATTTTCCCATATATGTTTGAAGATCCTGTGAAACTTGGCAGGAATTAAAGTCTCACTAGAGAAGTTCCACTGAAAACACGAATGACAAGTGACAGATTTTAGTCCGTTTTCAAAAAACAGACACTAACTCTAGATGGGATTTACATACACAGTTTCCTCTGTTTTCTTTCAAAAGCTGGAATGACAGACAGAAACCAAGTTTCTTGCAACAGACAACTATCTGTTTCTCCTCACTTCAGCCCATTTCTATCCCACTGAGGTTATGTGGGTGCATTATCTATACATATTCTGTATTAAGATATCTGTGTTCTGCATGTTTCTCTATCAAAGAGTGAGGAAATCATTTAATAATATTGCCTAGAGCTTTCCATTTAAATTTTCATTGCATCTGGGAAAGCTGCTAAGTGAACAAGCATTGACTGTCTGAGATAAAAATAAACCCATAGTGGTTTAATTTTTTTTGGCGAAGAACCAGCATTTCATAATTTCATCCTTTTGGTTTGTTATGGGCTATAACTCAACTTTAATGATCTGATTCAGTGAAGTAATAAAATCCCAGCTTCACTTCAGCTTTTTTTTCATTTTAATAGCCCAATTTATTGGTTCATATATGGGTTTTAACATCTGCAGGTCAGAAACTGTCAAATTTCTTAGACCAAGATATGCATTTGTTACTTGGGCACAAGTGAACACATAGATTTCTGTATTAGAATTAACAAAGTACTGATGGTTGTATCACCAGTAACCTATGACTCCATGGTTCTCTGCCAGGTTTTCTGTTTACTTCTTAGGTACTGTCACCCGTATTTTTAACACAGAAAGACACAGTTTCATCAGAACCAAACAGGACGGTATGGAGAGGTGTTTGAGGAACTGATGAACATTTACACTTATGGGAGGAGGGTGAAGGAGATAATTCATTGAATATTATGGTCTAAAATATGCTTGTTTAGGAAATGCAATAGAAATAAGGGAAATGCCCAATATTTCAGTCAGATATAAAAAACAGTTAAGAGGAAGGCACAGAGTAAACTGGTTTACTCTCAAAATTGATAGGGAAAGTGTAGTAGCCAATATTTACTTCCCCCAACTCTTTTATTTTTTGTTGCTGTTGTTGTTTTGGTTTTTTTGTTTTGTTTTGTTTTGTTTTCATCAAATTAGGGGTAAACAGGTAGGGTAGAAGTAGAGGGGAAGGGTCATGTCCCTTGCCCTGCAGTGATTTTCTTAATGAAGCCCAGAAGTCTGCTGGCCATCTTCTCCCTGGGGGCACATTTCTCTCTCATACCCAGTTTGGTGTCCAACAGGATCCATAGGGCCTTCTTTGCAAAGCTGCTTCTCACCTGTCAGTCCCCACTGTGTTCCGGTGCATGAGGTTATTGTGTCTTACAGGCAGGACTTTGCATGTACCAAGAGGGGTGGTCAAACCCTGGAACCAGAGAGACTTCCTAGAGAGGTGGTAGATGCCTCAAGCCTGTCAATGTTTAAGAGACATTTGGACAATGCCCTTAATGATGCAATTTAACTTTTAGTCAGCCCTGAGGTGGTTGGGCTGGATGATCAGCTAAGACTGTCATCAGGAAGAGGTTTATGGTGATTTCCAGTGGCCCACAGCATGACCATGCTTTGCCTCTCTGAGGGGGTAGATCCCCCCAGTTTACCTTTCTGGATATGTATCCACATTAAGGCAAATGAGCAATGTCATTTGACAACTTTTAGAGGATGTTGGATTCAGTGGACTTCAGGATGCAAGGGATTTCTCCAACATCAGTTAGTTGGAACTGGCTTTGTTGGTCTCTAAGGCACAGGGGGCAGCTAGGGAAAATTTCAGAATAATTAGACAAAAATGTGATTAGTTGTTTGGCTCATGCCTGATCCAACCTATTTCATACTGCTCTAGTGATTCAGCAATGATCAGAAATGGTATTAATGTGCACGGAACTGTAATCTTAGCCTCATCGAGGCTTCCCCTCACTCTATTCAGCAGGAAAAACAGCTTTCCTGGAGCTCTAGAGGCTGAAATTATTTGCTCCTAATAGATACTTCTCTTTAGGTTTATTCACCTTACTCCACTTAATGCTTCTGTCATATGGAGAAACTCTTATGCTATGCAGAACACTAATTCAGCAGGACTACGGCAGTGATTGTCCCTCTGTACTCGAGACTGGTGAGGCCACACCTTGAGTCCTGTGTCCAGTTTTGGGCCCTTCACTTCAAGAAAGAAATTGAGGTGCTGGAGCATGTCCAGAGAAGACCAATGGACATGGTTAAGGCTCTAGAGCAAATGTCCTATGAGGAGTGGCTGAGGGCTGGGAGTGTTTACAATAAAGAAGAGGAGGTTCAGTGGAGACCTTGTCACTCTCTACAACTGCCTGAAAGGAGGGTGTAGCCACCTTGGGGTCACCCTCCTCTCCCAGGCAACCAGTGGCAGGACAAGATGACTTAGCCTCAAGCTGCACCTGGGGAGCTTCATTTAGACAACAGGAAGAACTTCTTCATGGAAAGGGTTCTTAAACTTGAGAAAGTACTACCCAGGAAAGTGGTGGAGTCACCATCCCTGGAAGTATTCAAGAAATTACTTGATGTGGCACTTAGTGCACTGGTCTAGTTGATATAGTGGTATTCAGTCAAAGGTTGAACTCGATATTGGAAGTATTTTCTAACCAAAGTGATTCTGGGATTCTATGATCATATGTCAAGAGATGAGATCATACTTACATTCACAAGGAAAAAAATTATGAAAGAAAAAATTCAATGCAACATTGTAATTGTATAGTCAGTGTGAGGAAAGGCTACGCTGTTTCTGTTTTCTTCATGAAACACTTCACACCCCTCTAATTTCTGCTTCTCAATATCTAGGTACTAAAAATAGAACAAGGGCTGGGGGCTTTCTGCCTTAACTTGTAACATTTCACCAATGAAGTTGTATACAGGAGCAAGGACTGGGCACCACTGCCTGTGTTTGATCCGCAGATGGTAGAATTAAATCCTATAATTCATTTTCCTTCAGCCAGTGAAAATCATGTATTCAGCTCTTACAGTCAGCACCTGCATTTCCAAAATAAGCAAACATTTTGAGATAGCTACACAGATATCAACAAATCGTATGTCTAATATCTGTCTTTCAATGAGCAGTATTTTATTTTTAGCAGGCTGTTCTTTTCTCTTTTCAGAAACAGAATTTCAACATGGAAGTCATAAAGACTCCCCATCTGACAGGAGCAGACACCTGTGCACTTATGCAGGCATGCATATATGCATTTAACACGCACCACGCACACTGCATACAAGTTTTTGTCATTCAAATAAGAAACAGAAAAGAACATCAGCAGGGATCTCATTCAATAATTACTTATTGTTGAATGCAGCATTAGGCTTTTCCCAGAACTTCGTCATGGATAATTATTCTGACCTACTCTGCAAGTGTGTGAGTTTTCCAGTAATTCCCTTCTATGTTTTTGTGCACATCATTCTTTAAATAGAGGAAGAAACAGGCATTTCGAGAGGCCATCTTGGGGTCCATTTAACAGATTCATATTTGAGAAATTAAAGGTTTGCAAGGTTCAATTTCCATTTAAAATTCAAAGTCAGCTTCATTCTTATGAAATAAGTATTGATTTTCTGCAGAGAAATGCCAATCAAAATTTTCCTGAAAAAGGAAATGAAATTGAACGTAGAAGAAAGGCTCTGTGAAAGGAGATAGGATATTTAATGCCTTCTCTTTTTCTGAAAGGAATATGCTTCTTGGAGCTTTGAGCTTGATGTCCAAAATTCTCTACAAAGCAGTCTGTGAAAATAAATACTAACATTTTGGATACTTTTCTTCCTATCTAGGTTTTGTAGTAGTGACATACTTCAAACTACAGGGATTATGATAACTGTTGAAATTATGAATGCTTTTATGAGATTTAAGATCAGTCCTTAAATCTAATCTCCTTTCTCTGGGAGCTTTGCATAAGACCTGGAAAATATTAGAAATTCTTGTTTACTACAGAAGACATAGGCAATTCACAGAGGTCAGGGTGAGAAGGAACCACTGAGATCAATGGGGTTTGTCCTGGAGTCAAACTGTAGAACTTATATCTTGTGATAGATAGAGTCCTGTTCAGCCTCTCCCATCTACTTAGAGCAGGGCATTTTTTTTCAGATTACTTCCAGAGGTCTCTCCAAACCTATTTTTTTCCTTGATGCTATGGTAATCAATAAAAATAAAGCTAGAGTACAGAACCCAGCAGCTTCCAACTCTGCACATCTAGTCTGCATCCCAGCTCCACTTCAAGTTAAATTTTGGACATGCTTCATTCCTTCCTGCATTTCCTACCTTTCCAGTTTCCATCTGGAAAGACCTAGTGAAAGCAGCAGTGTGATCCAACAAGTTCCAGCTTGACAGGAGCTAGGTTTTGTTTAGCAGAACTAAGTTTGTCTATTGACTGTTGCCTTAATGTAATGTATTTGAGTTTATCTAAAAAATATTACTTTCCCAGTGGCTATAGCTACACAGTGTTCATAATCGTGGTCAGCAGCAAAGAAGTTAAAAGAGCAGAAAAGTGCAAACTGTCACTTTACCTCCCCTGCCACCAGCAGGCTTTATGAACGGTCTTTTATGAGTGTTGTTAGCTTTCCAGCTACAAGACATTTTAAATGATGGATGAACAAAGGCATCATCTGTGCAAACACTGGGATGTTTGAACCCAGAGGAAGGTTCAATAATTAGTCATGCAGAATATTAGTAATGCCCTTTGGTCATATCCCAAGTTCCTCCTGGATTACAACACAATGTCACAAATCATCAGCTGCTGGAACTGGTGTTTTCACAAAGGAAATGCTTCCTGGTGGTAATACTGAGCCTTGGAATAATATTTAACTCTACATCTCTCCTAAAAACTGATAGTGTACAGGGACTGTTTCATTCTATAAACAGCTTTTTCTGCTTATACTTCTGGAAAATGGACTATTTTTTTATCATCTTTCCAATACTGTCATCCTTACAGAACTGAACGTGTTCAGCAGTAGAGACAGTTTTCTACTGTTTATGTTATCAGCATAACTATGAACAGTTAAATATCCTCTCTGTTAGAGCTTCAAACAAGTACTAAGAAGTACCTTTCCAGGCCCACTGTGGGCCCCAGACTACATGGAGGGAGGTAAATGAGGGCAGGATTTGAAAGCAATGTTTCGTCTTTCACAGTTGTACCTGGAGGAAGCATTTGCCCAGCAGAAAGGTTTTCAAATTGCATTGTGCAAGAATACAACATAGTTTACCTTCCAGACTCCTGGAAGGTTGGCAGAACAGATGCATAGAAAAAAATGACATTTTAGTCAGCAAGGTAAGAAAATTTGATCTGGGAATCAATCATTTGGGCATAACAAATAGATAACTTTATGCTACCATTTTTTTGCAAAAGCACTTTTAAAGTAGGACTGCACCTTAAGTCATTCCGTCTCAAATAGAACTGGACTGTAGAGACAGTATGGAGATAGAAATTACGTAAAGAGCAACAAAAAAGATTAAAACACCTTTCTTTCAGCTCTAAGATTCTCCAGCAAATAGCAGATTTCACAGTCACTGTTACTGACAGCAAAAGTCCATATGGTGTTAAAGATACCAATACAGTGCTGCACATTACTCAAAAAAAAAAAAAATTCCTATTCACAAAGCATTCTACCTTTATACTGGATCACTGTGCACTTAGTATCACCTCAAGATTAAAAAAAAAGCAGTGTGCACAGACAGGTTTAAAATGGAACTCAGTCAAGCACACTTTCCTGGATAAATCAGGCTAACTTCAATGTGCACATAGCTGAAACCTCCTGTCATTAAATATTGGGTATATATGGCAAGGCATTCTGGCTGTGACTTCAATTGTCTGTTTTAAAACAGAAGCCTCCTGCAGAAAAAAATTATTTAGTTAGCTAAATAAAGTGCTAGTTGAAAATCCAAAGAAATCATTTGTGTGATAAATAAGGTTGCTTATTACCAAGCTAGGATGATTATAGCTATTTTATGAAATTTTAATTACATTATATGGCTGCTCAAATATTAGTTTTGAACATTAATCAAGTTACTTGAGAAGCATTTCACGGAAGGGAGAATAAGAATGAAATGGCTTATTTACTTATCCCAATGTATTAAGAACAAAATTCAGTGGGGAAATCATGAAAAAGCCATCAGGGAGAAAGCACTGCCTAAGAGTGTTCACAGTCAATAGAAGTCTGAAACAAATTTTCACTTGAATGATCCTCCAGTGCTGTCTTGATAGTACCTCCATGCTCCAGACAATATGGTATACTTAAAAAGCCATGTGTATAATTTTATAGGTAACTTTATAGCCTGAAGCGTTAAGATTTTTTATGTATTTAGGAAGCTATATGGTAGTCTCATGCTACTAGATAAACAAGATGTCTACCCACTTTGTTATTCAAAATATAAAGCTATTTATGGGCTCTGAAAAATCCATAAAAATTCTTCGACAGAAAGAGAGTTTGCAGTGAAGAAAAGCGAATATACATCTGAATTAACTAGACAGATATGGATTGATGCTGAACTGATGTGACAAGTCCCATGTTTTGCCACTGCATATGTTTCCTGTCTCAGTGATTTATTTCCTGCGGTAAATTGCACAGGACAGAGATGTCACCTGAAGTCTGCTGAATTATTTCATTTTACATTTTTATTACCCTTTAGAAACATTCCAGATTTGTATTAACATTGGTGTCTTGAGTAGCAATTCAAGCACATTATCTGTACATGCAGTTCTGCTAAGTCCATATCAGCACTGATGGTAGCAAAAACCTCCTGATGGTGCTTCATCATCAACATCCACGTACTCACAGCTGTATTCAACAGAGCCCTGTGCAGAGAGATTCAGGCGAGCATCTCTTCTGTACTGTATGACCTATCTCTGCTTTTCCCTCACCCACAACTGGAGTGATGTGGGGGAAAAAAGAGAAGCTTTTTCCCTTCATTTTCTCTCTTGCAGAAACTGAATAAAGGCCCAGCATACTTCTGTCCTGTCAGCCCAGAAGCTGCAGCTTACTGTTTCCTCAAGTCCAGAAGGAAGAGGGGAAGGGCAGAAACAAGGCAGCAGATGCTGTTTCGCATTTCTGTCCAGATGTATGAATAAAACATGCCTTGGGTCTTGAGGTTGGTGCTATAGAACACATGCTATTCTCTCATCAGGAGTTCCAAAAGCTGTTGCTTCATTCAGTTACCTTCACATCACACCCTTGGACATCCTTTTCCAGCCAAGGGCTCATTTAGAAACTTGACAGTAGGATAATGTTTGTGCTAATGTTGGGGGACACCATGCAGTTAGAAATACAGCTAGTTACTTTACAGTACTTTGATTTCAACATAAAAGAGCAGTGTATAGCTTTCCTGTGTAAATAGCTCTGCAAAGGTGGTTGTGGATCAACCAAGGTGATGAGGAAAAATAATGTTAAGGAAAGTATCACAAATTTTCTGACATTATAAAATCTAAACTAAATTGAAGTTATTTCTTAAGGTATTTCTCTAATTTTTTTTCAAACCAGTTGATATTTTATACAAATAGTATGTTTTAATGGAGAAATTATAGCAGTACATTATACTATTTAGCAATGAGAATTCCCCATTGTTACAAGCCTTGTTCTCAAGCCCTTTAAGTGTAATTCAATGTTCTTCCCAAAGCATTTCACTTGTATTGTGCAATACATACCTTATCAAGATAAAATATTTCCATGTATTGCTAATAACTTCAATACTAATATCTGATATAATTTGAGGCATTTCTTTTCTCTTTGGACAAGACAATGCCTGAGAAGAGAAAAAATAAAGTGGAACAATCTGGGGTCCAGATAATCAGATAAAACTTTGAGTCTGAATATTTTTGTTTCAGCAAAGGTTAAGATAGCATGCAAACCCAAGACACAACCTAGGTATTCTCAGCATGTTTTATATAAATATTAAACCCAGAAAGCTCTTGCTATTTAATCTCTATCCAAGGGCTGACTGTCAGCTACATGTTTATGTAGATCAAAGTATTATCCAGATCACTTCTAAATTGTTGCCCAAGGCTGCAGTTTTATTAAATATCAGCTGAGGTCTTCTCTACTCTTAGAAACAGTGGTATTTAGGATTGAACATTTGTATCACCAAAGCATGAATATGGTCTAAGTGTACAGTGGAGATAGTGTATCTATGAATCTCCAAAGACATACATTCATTTTACTTCTTATTTATACAAATTGCCTTAAACTCACTTAGTAATCAATGATCCATCCTTTTGGGTCCTTTCCAACTCAACATATTCTGTGATTCTGTAATGCTGTGGAATATTCATCTTTCTTAAGAAGCCTTACCTAGATTTAACCATAGAAAAAATATTTTGTACCCGTCTGTGTAAGCTTTTCTCCTTAGTGGAATTTTAATTCCCAACATAAAACTTTTGATTCTGTGAGATCCAGTAAATTTTTTCTTGCTTCTGTTGATTTATTTTTAGTCTGAATTGTTTACTTGGGTATGTCAAGCAAACTCCATGTACTTGCCTGGATTATTACCATTGAAAATTTTGATTGCAGGAGGTGAAAAAGTTTTGAGCACTTCTGTGTATGTGTGTTTCAGCTCTTCATATACCTATTTAGACAAAGTGAAGCATGATAAATCTTACAAGGAACACAGTAAAATAGATTTACTGAAGACTGCTGAGGGCTATGCAGCATTTCATAACTTTCAAAGACACCATTAGAGATAGTACTTGTTCCATTGCATTTCAGCAGGGTATGTCTTAAATTAACTTTGAATAGAGGGACATTGAGGGAAAAGAAAGACCTTCAAAGAAAATTAAATTTTCAATGCATGGACCATCCAGGTCCAAGGACATCCACATTTCTGTCTTTTGCACTTTTCAAAGTTCAATTGAATAAAAACTGAGTAAGAGTATTTTATGTTCACATAATTATGTAATTATTTTTTTTTATAATACCTTTCATTCTAAAGAATCCCATGAAACTTCAATATCCCTACAAAGGAACTGGGAGGTATTTTGCTGAAGGATAACAAAGTATAGCTGGAGAACAAATAGCTTTCTGCAAAGTCAAAGTTTCAAGATGTAAAAACTTTCTCCAGTCTTATCCTCTCATTAGATTAGTGAACAGTGAACTTACATGAATGAGAAAGACTGATTTGTAATCCATGTACTTTGGCCTATGCCTTCTTCATTCCAAATGAAATTCATAACCAGGGAGGAAAGGAAATTGAAACCTCTCCCACTGGAACTATTCCACCTTGGATAAGTAATGAACCCTTTCCTTAAAAAGGCATTTGAACCTTTACTTCCACAATCCAAGATAACTCTCTAGCTCCTGAGAGTTAGAATTAATCTATCCTATGTTTTCTCTGCACTAGTGAGTGTTTAATTGAACATAATAACCAGAAAAAACATCAGCAAGAGAGAGATTGTCAGAACTGACTGGAAAAGGAAGAATCCCATGCTTTTATTTTGGTATAAAACCTAATCTTTGCCCTCAAAATGTTCTCGCTATAACTATTTTATCGCTGTGGTGGGTTGACCGTGGCCATTAACTCACCACCCACCCAGTCACTCATCCACCTGCCCCCCATAAGAACGGGGACAACACTTTGAGGAGCAAAAGCAGGAAAGCTTTTGGGTCGAGATAAAGACAAATTAGTAAGTGATGGAAAGATTGAAAAACAACAACCATAAACACTGAAAAGACAATCACTTCCCATGCCACAGGCAGACTGATGCACAGCCAGTCTCTAAATATCTCTGAGGTCAGCTGTCCTGGCTGTGCCCTCTTCCAGCCTCTTGCCCACACCTGGACTACTTGATGGTGAGGCAACATAAGAAACAAAGAAAGTCTCAATGCTGTGCAGGCATGGCTAAGCAATAGCTGGAATTGGTATATTATCAGCACTGTTTCAGTCTCAAATCCAAAACACAGCAGTATTTGGGCCACTGTGAAGAACGTTAACTCCATCCCAGCCAAATCAGCTAAAGGAAGATATCTCAATTTTGATAACTCAGCATTTCCGAATGGAAAAGTTTACCAGACAAAATCCCAAATTTTCAACCAGCTGTATGCTAATATATCTCTTCTAAAAAGTTTCATGTATGTGAGAAAGGAAATCACATAGTGTGTTGAACTGAATTTAAGTAGTAAAATTGTTCAGATGAGTTTACTTAGACTGAAAGTCATCATTCCCTGCAGTCTAGGTTTCCAAAATTTGTAGAATATGTTAGTAAATTATGGCCTTCCAAATGTTTCTCATGGTGTTGTATACAAAACCAGAGCAAGACCCCCATCCTCCTTAATTTAAAAGCTGATCTTTTTAATTCCATGCAAGTAGTTTCACTGTGGCTCCACCTTCTCTTTCTCTTCCCTTCACACGGGGCATTCCCTATGTTCCGTTTGCCATTCACAAGAGCCCTGTGTATTGCATGTTCTCGCTGTGCATTTGAAAGACACAGCTTATTTTAATTGTTCAGCTATTTGAATCACAGAGGACCTCTCTATGGCACCCTCACATCCTACTCTTCCTACAACAAAAAGTTGTCTCTGATATCCTTCTTCATAGAAGCGCCTCTTCTTAGTTTTTTTATTTTCCTTGAGTCTAGTACAATTGCAAAGCACTGTTTGCTTTGCCTCCCATGGGAGCTTGATTAAGATCTCCAAACATTCCCTGGCAACTTGCTAAGATCTCAGTCCAACTGAAATTCAGTAGAAGGTAAGCACTTCAGTATCTAAAGATACTTTGGTATCTAAAGGTATTTTTAAGTGGTATTCCTTTTTAAGCTATTTTCCAAAATAGTGTTGTCCCTCTGAGATGGGAGAGCTGTGAGCCATGTGACTTAGTTCCCAGGCTAGATTTTTATCATTTGACTAATGAAATTTACTAATGCAAGAATAAAAAAACCATATTTTTTCAAACACTTTTAAGTCCTAAAACATAGAGCCAAATAAATTGCTAATCTGAAATAGTGTTTAGCCTGGAGAAGATTCTTCTTTTAGATTTTCTCTCAGTTGATTTAGATGTCCTAGTATCCCACTGATTATCAAACCTGGACATGTCCGTCTCTCCCATTTCACATTTAGAGGGTTTCAGATGCTTGAATTAATACTTTGAATTCTGGTCCAGTGTGGTGGTTTTACTTGGCCCAGTTTTTGCTAGTGGGTAGGGAGGGGCACAAAGATGGCTCCTGTGTGTCCTGTGCAAAGGTTCTGGATGTTTTTCACCCTGTCCAGCAGAGCCACTCTCTGTTGGCTCTGAAAATGATGGACATGCTGCTGGCCAAACCTGGGCCAAGTAGAAATGTTAGTTACGCCTCTGTGAAAACATATTTAAGAAGAAATCAAAACAATGGGTGCACGCACTTCTTTGTAGCCAGAGGAGGAGGAGGAGGTAAAAATATGTGAGGGAAAACAACATGGAAACACCAAAGTCAGTGGAGAAGGTGGGGGAGGAGGTGCTCCAGGCGCCGGAGCTGAAAACCCTCTGCCGGCCGTGGTGAAGACCATGGGGGAGCAGGTGGTCCCCCTGCAGCCCATGGAGTCCAGGGGGGTGCAGAGATCCACCCACAGCCCATGGTGAGGTGCCCATGCCAGAAGAACAGGGGGATGCCTGGAGGAAGCTGTGAGCCAGTGAGAGTCCCAGCAGAGACTGAGAGTTGCAAAAGCTGTGGACGAGAGAGAAAAGCCTTGCCCTCGGGATGGAAAAAACCTTGCCTGGGCTTGGGAGCCTGCACCTCGCGGACAAGCACTCGTGTTTGCAGCAGATTTCGGCCGGGCTGCTGCTCGTGAGATTGGACCCACGCCAAAGAAGTTCTCAGAGGACTGTCTCTCGTGGGAGGGACCCCATGGCTGAGTAGAGGACTCTTCTCCCTGGTGGACTGACCCTGACCAAAGGGAAACCCCCATACCCTGCCCCACCCCAGAGTTGTTGGTTGTGTGAAAGAGGGAGGGGGGTGAGCTGAGAAATGGTGTCTTAAGAGGGAAAGGGGTGAGTAGAGAAACAGTGTTTGTAGCAGAAGAATTGTGGTGATGGATTGACTAAGAAAAAGCCCCATACCCTGCCCCCCACCCGGAGCTGTTGGTTGTTTGAAGGAGGGGAGGGGATGAGCTGAGGAACAGTGTCTTAAGAGGAAAGGGGGGTGAGTAAAGAAATGGTGTCTTAAAAGCTTATTTTTACCTCTCATTTATCTTCCGACTCTGTTAGGTTAATAAATCACTTTGCAACTTAAGTCTCTCACCTGTTTTCTCATATTTTTTGTGCGTCCTCTCCCCATCACTGCCTCATCTCAACTCATGAGTCCAGTGTGTTTGTGTTAGTTTGAGTCCTCTCCTCTGCATAAATGCAGCAGGAGAGAGCATAGAAAGCAGACGTCGTAGGTCCCTGGCATTTGGCCAGGGAAAAACCAGGACATCCAGTATCAGGACACTGGTTTTGCACGGTGGCATTCAAATTGCTTCCACTTTGTTGTCCCATGAAGTAGCCTCATTTCCATTTTAAGTTGTCTACCATGAAGTACTATTTCAACATCTCCTCCAACTTGTTTTTTGAGAAGAGTCATTGTACATCCTTGAACTAAATTTCAACAGAAATTGTTTTTAAATTGTTCTTATTCTGTGAAACTTTGTTGACAAAAAGAATCACTGATGTAGAGTGCCTAAAACACTTGATATATTAGAATATTTTAGTTGAAAATTGAGAAATTCAGAGTGAAAGAGATAGCTTCTGGAAAGAGGGAGACATGCAAGGACAGAGAGGATTAATCAGGATTCACATTAAATCAAGTGTTGTCCTAATTTACTAATTCCATTCCAAAGTGTGTTTCTTGAAAAATGACATTTTTCATGTTATTGTATTTGCTCCTGTTGTCCGAATAAGACAGTGGAAGGAAAAAATAATTGTAGCTTATGATAAAGCAGAAAAAATCCAAGACCATCGTGCCTGTTCACGTGTTAAGGATTCATATTTGATCCAGCAATTTAGGTGGAGTGTGACAGTTATTAGACCACCTTATTTCAAGGAAATTGGAAAAAAAGTTGAGCAAAATGGTCTTAATAGCTTTTTATGCTATCTTAAGCTTCTAAACCCTTTCCAAATATCCTATAATGATGAGTTCTTATGCCATCAAATTTGAAGGGGCTACACTTGCTTCCTTTTGAATTTTCTTGCATGACATAATGAAAGATGAGGCAGCTACCAGCCCAATACATTGTATTTATTGGACTAGTGGACATTTTTCCCAGCATCACTGCTTTATCTGGTCTCTAGTGCAGTAGTCATTCTCCTTGTAGAAAAGAAAGAGAAAACACTGTGCTCACTCACTCAGATGGAAAGGAAACTGCTTAATTTAATTTCTTTAGGCAGCATGGGATGAATACACACATTGTAACTCAGTCAGAAAGAGCAAACAGCATCAGTGATTCAGCATATGCTTCTTCCTAATCAGGTAATTTATTCTTCTTGTAGTAGTTACATTTTAAACCAGCTTCACTTCCTGATCCTCAAGGACAATATGGAATCTTATCCCTTTAGATATACCTCTTATATTACTTGGTTGAAATTACCTATCTGCTGTATAAGAATTTTTTTTTTAGAAATCATGAGAGTTTCTAGGGTGAGCTCCGTTATTACACATCCATTTGCTTTTGATATATAGTCATATGCTGTATCTCTTCTGAGAGCAGGTGATTTAATAAACTTATTTTTATTTTCTGAAGAAAACACCTTATCAGACCAGGAAAAGCAAAGCCTCTGAAAGAGCTGCTTAGTTTCCTGCAGCATGTCATAGAAGGAAAATGCCAGGCCATCTATCACTCCTGCCAACTTGACTGGATCAAACCATTGTGGGCAAGCATTCGATACTTAGCAGAATCATTTTGTCGGGTACTGATTGGAGCTGTTGATGCTACTGGTGCTGAGAAAATCAGTATGAACACATAGTGCAGGGAGGTACAAGGTCAGATTGCATGTGGCTGTCTCTACCATTTCAATTGGTTTTATTGTAATTCTGTTCAAATCACATGCTTATTTCCACACTCCTTGCTATTTCAGTTTTTACTGTGTTCTGTGTTGTAACTTGTAAGGTATTGTACTAATATCAAAGACCAATTCCATACAGATCTAACATACGAATCAATTCAGCATTACTTAGACAATTATTCATGAAACAAGAATTAAGAGAATCTTGGACTACACAATAACAACTTGCTTATATCTTTTTCCAAAATAAGATTTACAGTGAAGGTAAAGGAGAGTATTTTATTACACTAGAATTTTTATAGAAACAGTGTTTCAGCAGATTTTCCACAGAGTAAGGGTTTTCTTTGTTTCCCTACACTCCCATTTTTTCTCTTACAGGCTCTTTAATTTTTCTTCTATCACAACTTCACTCATTCTTATAGCTCACTTCAGGGTTGTGTTCAGTATTTAAGGCTATATTTCATATTGTGTGTTAAATTTAAATGTATTTTCCGTAAATTCCAAAACTTTGTATAGGGTTTTTCAGATTATTTATATTCGTGTCTGGACAGTCTTCTTACTTTTTGCAGGACTTATATTTAAATGAGAGATAAAAATATATGAACAGACTTTCAAAGATGCTGAGCAGCTAAAGTTTCTATTGCCTTTAACAGCACCTTTGTGCAGGATCTTCAAAAAATCTGTCAGCTGGGTCCTAGTTGAAGAAGGGTTTTACTACAAGTTATTAAAAATTTCAAGACCATACAGATGTAGTATTTGAATGTTAAGATACTCAAATAGGTGACTCTTGTTGTTTGAGCAGGAGGGTGAAGCATTACATGTCTTCAGCAACTAGAGGAACCACCAGAAATAAAATGGCATTTTATTTATATGAAGTTGGAAGTTGGATGGGGTTTTACTGTGTATGTGTAAAATAAGTTAGTGTCATTGATAGACCCATTCTTGACATCTTTTTGTTTTTCATCTTGTTTCTCTCCATTTTGTGGCAGCCCTTGACAACCAAAATTGGTTTTACTTCATCCATCCTTCATATCAGAGAAATGAAATAGCAAGGACTGACATGTCCAAGACAAGTTTATCTATGTGATATCATTTCTCTTTCATTTTGATCTGATGCTTTGTTTTCATTCCGCACTCATCTTCACTCCCAATGAAGAGACAGACTTAATGCCATAGTTCTGATGACTGAATATAGAAAACTAAGTTCTGTCATCAGATATGCCTCATCTAGCTCAAATGATGAAACATTTGAAAACATTATTTGAGTTCCATTTCAAAATATGTTTTTTCTAAATGTGTTTCAATTCCAGTGTGCTTACTTAAAGACTACCCTTTGATGGGTTTTTGGCTTTGATGTTGGTCTGTTTATGGCAGATGAATTCTTAAAGCTGTAGCCTATTGTTGAAGTCATTGTATATATGTGAAGGAATCATTATCTATTTCATCATATCTATGACTATTTATTCTTTATTCAGAGACTCTTTAAGGCTGAATTTTCAAAACAGAACCTGTTTGTGTAACTGCATGTTTGTGTGCATGTGGCAGACAGCAAGAGATACAAACTGACCTACTATGCACCATATCTGACTGATGATAAATATTAGCACTAAATCAGTGAAGCTCTTTTTCTTTTAGGACACTAATATTACCACAATCATAAATATTTTTTTGTAGCAACTTTTGCTGAACAAGTTCAATTCATCCAGAACAATTGGGGTTTAGGTACCATTAGCTACTATAAACAGGCTTAAAGTTTGCTTTATGTTCATACTACATGTGTTCAGAGTCAAACTCAATTTGATTGTTTTTTCTTTTTCTTTTTTTTTTCATTAAGTTGAGAAAATTAAATTGGTCTTAATAAAATCATCAGGTATAGTCTCAAAATTTAAATTACATTAGTATCAGTCATTAGTAATCAATCTCTGCATGAGTGAAAATCATGATGCTATATGTATAAGGACTAGTTTGTGGCATTGTATTTTATTAGTAATTCGTACTATATCATAATGTTATATCAGACAGAGTGTACATCCAGGAAAAGAAATATATGTTTCATCAGAAGTTACTGAAAGAGAAATTCACCAGCTTACAATATAAATAGGACAGTAGGAAAATGCCTTTGCAACAAGTTGAGGTTTGGGGTGGTTTGGGTTTGGTTTTTTTTTGGGGGGTGGTAGTGCTTCAGTAAAGTTAAGCTGAATGCTATATGCTCATGTGGGCACGTATGTTTGTATTTCACTTTATATCCAAGTGAAGGCAAGTATAATTTTTCCACTCCTGTGCCACAGATAACTTGAATACTAGATGAAAGACAGATATTAAAACTGGCATATATTTTAGATAATTTTAGCAGAAAACAGTAGCATTTATTTCCTGCTGTGTGAGACAATCACCAGGGAAACACAATAAATATTTAGGCTGAAGTTTGTTAGCCCTGTCCTTGCTCATATCTAAGCCATTTGTTTAAATATAAGCATAGAGGTTAAATAAATAAAATATTTACAATTATTGCATTGTCATTAAACCTCCTGGGATTTTTGCTGTTGGAGGAATTCCTTTTGGCTCTATGGGTGCATTACACAAGTCACTTAAAAAATATTTTACCTTCTAAAGGAAGGCAAAAGAATAGATATGCAAGATACACTTGAGTAAAAATGAGAAGGTGGTTGCCTGCAGTGCTTCTGGAATTACTTCAAGAGGTCTGTTGTACTAATTTATTATGGATAGTAGATTATGTGCAAGAAACAAAGCCATATTTATCACCTAATGACCATTATTTTTTATTGTGCTGTTTTTAAAATATCTGGATGGTATAAATGAAAGAAAAATAATTTTAAGCTTCTATCTGAACACTAGATTGTATTGCTATTCATTCATTACGTAATTAAATTTCTCTTAAACAAGACTGAGGGAGCTATATTGGTAATCTATATTTTTACCTCTTTAGCAATAATCTTCTCCTGGTCAGTATTTTCATGAATTGCAATGCAAATATTTCCTTGAGCTTTACTTTTCAAGCTGGGAAACTATCACTGACTTATTTTCCCAATTTATTCCTTGTCATTTTTAATTTAGAAAATGCATCAGAAATGTTTTTCTATCATTCTAGAACCATAGTGATCAAAACTTTACATTTTTGGACATTTACTATTGCTTCCAGGATTGGCAAGGAGAACTAGATTTTCTTAACAGTTTACTTTCAAATGCAGCAAGGACTTGCACATACACAGTAAGGGAAAATGGAAAAAAATATAAAGGTCATCTAGATAAATACTGTTGCAGTAATCATCCTGTAGTCTGTTAGCTCTCTGGAGGAGTTCTTGGCAATGCAGAGCTGTGCATTGTGCCTGTATTTGTTAAAAATACTTTGAAAGAAATGGAAGCATTCTAATTATTAAAACCTAATTTCTGCAAGCACCAGGTGTGACAGGCACCATGTGATGAAAAACATATTCCGTATTTCCAAATGTCATGAGCTCTCATGATACAAAGTTCAAGTAATATCATCTGTGGCCTTAGCTGATGATAGAAATCCATGCAGGGAATTTTGTAATTGTTGTTGTCTTGGTGTTTTGATAGCATTGCAAGAACTGCTGAAATTATATATATATATATATATATATATATATATATATACGCAAAGCCACACACTTGTGTGTGTGTATGTGTGTGTTTATAGATTTTTGTGCTGATGAATTTTATGTTTAGGTAGATAGATGTTTGCTCTTGGATCATCTCCCATAACCAGATGGTATCTTTGTGATTGTTGTGACACTTCATTGTTGCTGCCGGCTGATGACTCACTGAAGGAAAATCCCAGCACACCCAGTAGGAGAAAATAAGGCTGCTTGGTGTTTTTTGCTACATCTAATTTCCTAACAGAATTTCGACAGATGTGACAATTTTGCTGAAATGTTGTCAAAATAATAGCAACAAGTTGACAAATCAAATCTGGCTCATGTTCAGTCCCCTGGTATTATACTGGTTCATCTGCAATAACAAGGGAATTTATATCAGTGTCATCCTTGACAACTTGATCATTTTAGATGGCACATTATCAATTTTTCATCCTTCTCTATGCCTTGCCTTTTCTTTTTTTTTTCCTTATTTTTCTTTTTTTTCTTTTTTTTTTTTTTTTCTATTCTCTCTGGTATTTTTTGCAAATAATTATTACCAAGTGTTTACTGATCCCTAACTGGAAGTAAAGGAATACAGTAAGGAAATCGTAAGAATAGGAAGTCCAAATCTGACATCAAAATGTGAACGAAACTAAGCTTTAGTAGAGAATTTTCCTATTTTGTGCTTTTTACAAAAGAAAAACTGGGACCAGCAAGACCAAATATACCCAACACTTGCAGTGGTGGAGTTCTGCACTTGCAAAATGCCAAAAAGAGATCTTTAGGAGTGCAGTTGGCTATGGCATCTAATGAAATATGGTAAATATGCTTGGTGAAAGAAGCTATCTTGCTCATTCCACAAAGTATTTCTATGTAAACATATTTTTGTTTCTCCATTATGAGAATTTTTTTGGGAATATGTTTCCTCTTTTCCCCTAATGGAACTGATTTTGACAAAGATTTTACTGAAATGACACAGGGTAAGGGATAGAAACCAAAAGATGGATGGCTTCTTTGAAGAATAACTGGAAAGATCCCTGCTATGTCTGAATCTGAACTCAGGAACACCAAAATTTCACTGTCCACTGCTTGAATAAGAGATTTACAATACATTCGCTGCTTCTTAGCTTTGTAGCTGTTCTATTTTATATGGAAGATAAAAAAGTCATTAGGCAGAGGCAAAAAAACCCTTCATAAAACTGATGGTCATGTGGGATTCAAACCTTAGTCTTTCAGGCTCTGCATCTCAGGGAGCTCTTCAGTTTCTTACAGGCTCAGCTGCTCTGTGTTGTGTTGCACAACTACTGAACTCTCCAGATCTCTGTCAGGGTGAAATCAAGAGGCATAAATGCACTGTGTGAATGTACAAGTTCACAAGATCATCTTTAAATTACTACAAGGATATAAATCAACCAAAACCCCCCACACAAAGCACTGTTAATTAATAAATAAGGCATTTCAAAGTATGAGGTGGGATCCATATACTGAAAGAGAACAGAGCTTTTCTTTCTTTTTTCCTTTGCACATGTTGTTTTAAGATTTCAGTATGAAGTTTGTTATTTGTGGGTAAAATCAGCCAAACACCATCCTGAAGCCTGAAGTGCTGCCTGGATTCTTTGCCCAATGCAATTTACTTTTGAAAAGAGACTGCTGTATTTGCAATCTTTTTTTTTTAATTTCATAAAGTCAGTAAGTATTTATATGAATCCATTCTGGTAAGCTATAATTCTTCTGCTGTCCATCCAGGTCTCAGTGAATAAATATCAAGATCAGAAGTTACACTAATAGGTACATTTGTTGTCACACACTATAGACAGGTTAAGTGGTGACAGCCATTCCTACTTCAGAACCACAGCAGTAGCCTGTTTCTCGAGGTATTTTGACTGATACCCTTTTTGCAACAGTGAAAACTGAATGCAAATTTTGGTGGAAAATAAAAAATAATGTTGAAAAATTTGAATGAGGCAAAAAGTATGCTATGGAGAAGCTAGTGGATTTTAATGTGAGTGTTCTGCACTCAGATGGTGTAAGAAGGGAACATGAAAATAATATAGGTAGGTAGAAAAATAGACCATCCATATTGGGAGTAAAAACAAGTGTGAACTTGTTTAATATGTGGTATCTTCTGTAAACAAATAAAAAGCTAATCCTCACAGCTGACAATTTATTACTATATAAAATAACAGGTTTATACATGAAATGCAAATGAAGATTTAAAACAGATCTGGTACTTGCCTTTCTACAGCATACGGCGTAACATTGGAAATATCCTTTACAGTGGTCTGGCATCTCTAAATATCATTATAGTGTACTGTTTTGTGTACATCTTCTGATCAGCTGAAGTAAATGTGATCACAACTTGGTTGTGTGATGACAGTCAGCTAGGGGCAGCACATTAATAAAATTCAGGGGGGAAAGAAAGGATTAAATTAGGGAAAATTAATCTGAAATATTTCTTGTGACCCAAAATAAGGATCTTAACTCTTTACATATACAGCTTCCTTCTCTCTGTTTATAGTAGTAATTGGAAAAGGGACTTTGAAATGTCAGGCATACTGACTAAAATGTTTATAATGTTTATAAAAAATACATAAGAACAGAGTTGCATTAAAATTAATTACTGAATTTAAATCAGATTAGATTTTTACTACAATCACAGGTGGCACTATGTGAAGCACTATTATCCCTGTCTCCAAGCACTTCCCAAAACTGAAGAGAAGAGCCAGCCCAGGGCTGGAGTCTTGTGTTCTGTGTGCTGTGTTTCACTAAAAGCTCTGTGGAGAATGCAGCAATAGCCCAGTGTATTTGGGCATTGAAGTGTTCCAGTGACTTGAAGCCTAAACCCTCAAAATTAAATGGGCTTTAGATTCCTAAATGACTTTGATTTACAACAGTTAAGCATCTGAATGGTTTTGTAGAATTTTTTCATTAGATATTTTCAAGTATTTTCTCACCTTTTTTCTTTTCTTGTGCCTCACCCTCTTAGTCCATGTAAACAGAAAGATCACAGATGGGCCATGAATAGCAACTTAATAACAATTGCAGTGAGGGTGGAGCCTTGCAGGAGCTCAAGGACTAGAACTACAGTTTTGCAAAGAAACATTTTCATTTTCTTCATCCCAATCAACTGAAAATACTGCTGTGTTAGTTCTACAAAGTTCCTGAAATACATCATACTAAAAGAATTACATGTACATAACGATCTTATTAAAAAAAAAAANAAAAAGAGAGAGAGAGGGAGAGAGCAAGAAAAAGAAAACAAGCTTTCTCTTTGGAGTAATGGGGTTTCTATTCCTTAGAGGAAAATAAGTATTTATAGAATGAAAGGCAATTCCTCCCATGAGGATAAGTCTCCTTTTTTTACTTCTGAATTTGATTTGGGTTACAGTTGGATTCCATCTCCCCTTCCTCTCCTGGTGCAGATTCTTACTCTTTAGATCCCTAGACCCATCCTTCATTGCAGAAGAGGAGAGGTTTTTCTGTAAATGCAAATTTTCTGTTAACAGGTAATTTTATTTAGTGGGCTTTCTTCTGTTATGAGGCATCTGAGGAATGAAATATCTTTGTGCTATACAGTACAAGGATTTATTTTCCTTCTCTGTTTTTGAATGACCTTTTCAGAAATAATTTCAAAAATCCAGTAATTTGTAGAGCATCTCTGTTTCATAATATAATGGGGTTTTGCACTGTATGTTGCTTTATGGTACTTTATATGAAAGAAACATTATAAAAGCTAATGTTATAAAAGCAAATAATATAGCTTCCTTTGTCTTCTGATAGGTGCATTCTGGCTTAGAATAGTTACCATAAAAATTCATACATTTTCAGGGTTGAAAACCATAGCATACATTTCACGAAGCTCCAGTGTAGCTGATGTAGTGGTCAAATGCAATGGATTGTGGCATTTTGAAAGCTTTAACCATTATTAAAAACAGAAAGATTTATGTGAATCACTGTGACTCACAGAGCCTGCTGTTACGGTCTCATGAAGCACAGAGAAAAGTCCATGTTGTTTTTCATCTATGAAAAAATAAATATTTTATTTTTAACATCCTTCTTCTAAAATCGGCAGGAAATCATTAGGCTTCATTTATCAATCTTCCTTTTGTCTTTCCTCTTCATCATTCTCTTGATCAGAAAAGAACAGTTGTTGAATATATTTAAATTTAGCTGTTGCATATAGCTTTTGAATGACTTTTTTAACTCCATCTTGTAGCTTCTTCATGATCATGATAATTTAATTACAAGGCAATGCAATATGACAGAAGATAATGTTAATAGAAAAATAAAGAGTTAAGGCAAACATTGTGCTTAGTCTCTTGAGTTTCGTTTATGCCAGAAGGAAGTTCTTCATAATAGAGGTGATGGTCTGAGTCCAGCTGAGGATGCTTTTTCCCTACATGGTAGAGTTGGGAGGGGGAAAGTGAATGGATCATGACCTCTCCTCCTCGGGGTGCTGACTGTGTGAAATTAGAAGTCTTCCCTTGTTAGTTAATCCTGGAAGTGACTGTCATTGCTCAGAACAGAGAAATAGGTCAAAGCATTGGTGACATACAGGGGAGAACTTTAAGTGACTCCTGATTGACCTTTGGGCCGCACCACAGACTGAGGCTCAAGTCTGACCTGCAGTATTTCCATCTTTTGCTGTATGCCTATAACACAAATTTGCTTTGTAAAGATAACACTTCCCTTAATAGACGTACCAAAGGGACATGTTTGCCAAAGCCAGGGGCTGTGAACTTACCTGCCTTTTTTCTAGTTCTTTACTAATCTATATTTATGTAGTCAGGGCAGGCAGATCTTTTGAGACTCTCAGACTTGTTTGCAGGATAACCATGTCAGCAGCATCACTGCATCCAAAAATTTAGAAGAAATGCAGACTGAGATGTGTTAAAAGTAAATATACAAATGCAGTTTTGCACTGACTGAGGACTTGAAATAAAATAGTATTTCAACACAGAATATTAGTTATTGCAGTTACTGTTATTTTTACAGTGCATGTGATATGCCAGGGATGTTACTGTCCTCACAGTTATAATCCCTGGTCCTGTAAAACTGTGAAACAAATTTCAGCTATTACTCAGTTAAAAGATGAAAGGAATGAAGTAAAAATAGGTAGGCAGAAGTGTGACAGTAAGGGATGGAAAGGAAACAAGGATGCATCAGTCTGTATTTTTTCCAAAGCAACTTCATATTTTAAAGTCCTAAAAAAAGCAGGACTTATTTAAAAATAGCTGCTTTAGCAACTCAATATTTTTGCGCATAGGCTCACTCATAAAACCGAATACTTAAAAGAGAGGTATCCTAGTTCTATGCTTCTTATATTGTAGGTGTGTGTAAATGTGGCGCAGAGAGTTCCTTAACATACTACATTTTCCTTGGTGTTTGTCCTCAAGTGGGAACATAAGTGCTACCACGGGAGGGTTTCATGAGTTGCTTTTTCTGGTTTGGTGTCACCTGAAGCTGTCTGGTACTCTTGTAAAGTAAGGTTATTTATCTTAGGTTATAATTATGCTGCTCCCAGTTCCAGAGTTTATCTTCGAGCTGAAGGGTTGCCATGGTCAATGGCAGGTTGAACATGAGTGAGCAGTGCCATGGCAGCCAGGAGGGCCAAGCATGTTCTGGGGGACATCAGGCACAGCATCGCCAGCTGGGCAAGGGAGGGGATTGTCCTGCTCTGCTCTGAACTGGGGCAGCCTCACCTTGAGTCTTGGGGGCAGTTTTGGGTGCCACAATATAAAAAAGATATTAAGCTATTAGAGAGTGTCAAAAGAAAGGCCACAAGGATGGTGAAGGGCTTGAAGGGGAAGCTCTGTGAGGAGTGGCTGAGGTCACTTGGTCTGTTCAGCCTGGATAAGAGGAGACTGAGGGGACACCTCATTCCAGTCTACAACTTCCTCATGAGGGGAAGAGGAGGGGCAGGCACTGATCTCTTCTCTGTGGTGAGCAGTGACAGGACCTGAGGAAATGGCATTAAGCTGAGTCAGGGAAGTTTAGGCTGGGTATCAGGACAAGATTTTTACCCAGAGAGTGGCTGAGTACTGGAACAGGCTCCCCAAGGCAATGGTCACAACACCAGCCTGACAGAGTTCAAGTGTCGCTGCCCTCTTGATCAGCCTGGATGGCCAGCGCACAGGACGGGGAGCACACGAGTCTCGGCAGGGAGACCGCTTTAGTGTCCCGAAGTCCAGATGGCTGGCTCCAGCTAGGCTGGGAGCCGTCTGCAGAGACCTCTGTGAAGCAGGGCAGGAGGCGATAACAGTGTAGCACCACACAGAGGCAAAGGAGACGAGAGGGGTTCAGTTGCCCCGGTGACCAATCCTTTATTCCCAGACGCGTACAGCAAAACGATTCGCGAAGGCAAAAAAACAAAAGGCTGTGAGTTACAAGAGGTTTTAAGGGAAGCAGAAAGGGGCTGTTCAAGGGGAGGAGAGACAGCTTCACCAATGGAAAGGGATTACATAACTGCAGGCGCCCAATCAAATGAAACAAGGGGAGGGGTACCTTCAAACAAACCAATGGAGGGACAAAGAACAGAGAACTTTCCAGCAACTGATACATATGAAAGTAATTTAATACATATGTAATAACTGGGAGGGGAAAGGGGTGTAAACTAGGAGGGGAAAGGGGAGTAACCTAAAATTTAACAGACAAAGGGCGGGAGTGTGTGGAATTCCCCAGCCTCGCTGTCTCTCCCTTCGCTTCTGGCTGACTCTCCCTAGGAGGGGAGTTAACCCAGTTTATTTCTTTGATTTTCATAGCGAACGAGGACTGGGCCCCCGCCACATTCAGGCATTTGGACAACACTCTCAGGCACATGGTGTGACTCTTGGGGTGTCCTGCAAAGGGCCCGGAATTGAACTCGATGATCCTGATGGTTCCCTTCCAAATCAGCATGTTCTGTGATTCTATGTTATGCTTTCCTATTTACTTCAAGCATACACCTAAGAAATCAGCATACATTAACAAAACTGGAATTGCAAGTTCAGTGAATTGCCAAGTCATATGAGAAGATACAGTCCTTTGGAGTATGCTATTCATAAAGATCTATCCAGAAAGTACTAAGATTAAATTGCATTATATTCTGGACTATGTTCTGCTCATCATAATCAAGCTTAGTTTGTTTATAAAAAATGTTGCATTTTAGATTAAGTAAATATCAAGTGAGAAAGTCCTTATGTATCTCCCTAGATTGATTTCACTGAAGCCCTGAACCCTTGTTATCCTGAACATGCTGTGAGCTTCAACGTGTCACATCACCTTTCTCCTGTTCTGTTATTTCTTTCACTGTCAAAACATATTTACTTTTCAGCTGTGTATTAAGGTGACTTGTGTTTGATCTTAAATCGTAATAAAAATATGTGAGAAATTAGTCAAAATGGGAGACAAGACAGAGTTGAGCACACCAATATTCTGATTTGTTTAAATCTACATGTGCCTGGAAGGAGGCAATAATTATAATTTTCAGTCAATGAGTTTGAGTGACCTGTAAGGCAAACTGGTGGGTTATTCAAAGCACCATTTCTATCTCTCTGCCTCTTTTTTTTTTCCCCTTTTTGTCTATTTTTTTAATTGACATCTCACTGCAAAAAGTGGTTGAAGACTGCTCGCAAACCTCCCAGTGTAAGAGATCTATAAAATCTGGACAGCTGCAGGTGACACCAAATCAGAGGAAACAGCTCATGCAGCACTCAACCAGCAGCACCTACGTTCCCTCAAGGAAACTAATACCAGTATGCACCCAAAACCCCAGAAAAGGTGCATGACCTGTGAAACCAGGCACCACTGGCAATTGCCTGCTGGCGCCTGGAGTCAGGACCTGTCACAGACATTCCTCTTTCCCCTCCCACTGCATAAGCATCATGGTGGGGGATGAGTCCTGGCTACCCAGAGCTGCCTCAGGCAACCCAACCCTGTTCCCTACAGCCAGGGCTAGACTCCTGGGTGTCAAGTCAAAGAAGCAGCTGTTTCCTGCACCATGCTTGAGACTGGTCCAGCAAGCAGAGTTCAGCTCCTCAATTTAAGTGTGTGGTGTTGCATAATTTGCTTCTCTTGTTGGGGCATCAGACCATTCAGGTGGTCTTAGAAGGTCTAGAAATATCCTTTTTCCCTTGTGATTTTTGGCAAGGTTATAAGCTAAAGAAGTAGATTAGTTGATTATGACAAAATATTGTTTCAGTGAGACTGACTGCATGAATAGACTTAGGGTAAGCTAGCCAGGATCTGGCCATCTGGTGTTACGGCTGGTGAAACGTGCTCATGATATTGGAGGGGTGTAAGCAGCTTGTGCAAGTGTCATGTTTAGAAAACGGCATTTCAAAAGGGTTGTAAAGTGGAAGGAACAAATTTGGTTTTCATTTGACATTAATATAGAGATAACAATGATCTGGAAAAAGAATAAACTGCATACTCCAGGATGAAAGTGCTGACCTATCACACCTGGAATCTCTTTTAAGGGCACACAGTCTGGTGTCACACTAAGTTAGGTAAGATAATTGGCAAAAACATTTTGGAATTTCTTCATCAAAATGCCTCATCCATATACAAATAATATGCTGTGTTAGACAGTGTCACCTGACCTTGTTATATCTTATTCATTCCTAATTAGAATTGAGGTATCCCGATGTGAAAGATCATTACACTAGTTTCTATGACGCTTATCATGGCATATTTCTGTCACCTGGATTTTTATTAGAAATGCACTGAACAAGCCCAGCTCTCTCTGCCATATGTTTATTGCCATGTTCGAGGACCCGCAGGTAAAAAGAATATTTTGTCTACCCAGATGGTTATTGCCACATTTGGTTTTAAACTTCCACAGCATCTCATAGTGCTAATTGGTTCACACTCTAATGCCGGTTTACAGAGATGTTATTTTTGGTAATAACACCATTGACAGCAATTCCTCTGCAAGAAATGTCTCTTTAAGGAATAAAAGAAAAAAAATAGGAACTTTCCCAGCCAAAAGCAGAGTTGGGTTTTTTTAAATGCTGATTCATATGAAGTATAGTTTAAGTGTACCCTCATTTAAGGGTATAGATTATAGGATTTAGTTTGTTCTTTTCCTTTTTCCTTCTTTTAGCTTTTTGAAAAGTCATTTTGTCCATGTTTATTGAAGCACTCAAAAGAAAAAAAGCAATACAATTACTAAAAGGCTACTTTTAAAAAAGTGTATTTGCCTTTACACAAGAGCATTTATGTTTTTGAAAAAAACTTAATTTTGTATTTCAGCATATATGAAATGTCTAGTAGTCATCAATTTTCTTTTGTTTTGTTTTCAGTTATGGAAGGTGACTTCTGATATCCTATTTAGTCTGAAGAGCGTCTTATTTGGCATCTGATACCATTAAAATCAATTGTACCACTTGCTAAAAAAGGCACCACTCCACCTGCATCCAGGATAACAGAAATCTGGCTCAGAACTGATACTGTCAAAATTGATTGATTTTGCTTTTGTCTCATACCCCTTTGAATCAAAAAAAAAAAAAGAAAAACAAAAAAACAGAGGCTTTTCAAAGTTGGGCATCAATGCACACATCAGCAAGTCAGCAAATTACTTATCCAATGTTAATATAAGGGTGTTTTATTACTTACATATTAGACTTATAGTCTCCCTTTTCCTTAAAGATTGACTCTGATATCTGTAAGGATTACCATATATCCATCAATTTTTTTCCAAAGTAACAGAATGTGATTTGTGACTAAATTTTCTGGCAATTTCCAAATACATCTGCTGCATTTTCTTAAGGTTTCAGTATGTGATTAAAGCATATTAATCCTTATTACACTACAGCAGAGAATTTTGGTTCAGCCATCCAGGCTCTTGCTGTGATAACGTTTATATGTTACATGAATCATGTGTATATATCGCAACAGAAGGCTCAATGGGACTGAGACACATTTCATTCAGACAGAGTGTTCACAATGTCTACCCTGATGGTTTAGCAAGTCCACTGCTGGGTGGTATAAATTATAACAGTGCCCTCTTCACAGCTCAGTCAAATCCAAACAGTTTTTCCCAAAGATAGCCACAGATATTTTTCTAATCTCTTCCAAATTTCTGATAATATCCACAAGCAGTAGAAGTATGCAAAAGACTGCTTTGAGGATCTTGAAAAGCCAGAAATATGTTTACAATGCCAAGGGCTGGGTAACGTCAACAGGAAGTCATTTGACTGCTTATTACAGTTACCAGTCAGTAAAATCAATGTCATTTTCCTATCAGAACACATATGATGATCTGATTGTGGGGTTTTTTTCACTTAATGGTTAAATCACTTACTTTTCATACTAATTTATTAGCAAGTCTTCTGAAATGATAAACAGATGTAGGATAGATGACTACATCTACCAGGAAACAGGTTCAGGGACTCTTCTCTACCCCATAGAGGCTGATGCATGGCGTAGCTCATGCCATAAGAACTAAAGGTTCCTTTTGTAAATAGATATTGTCTGGTAAATCTGCAGGCAATACAGTGAATACAACGAAGCCACATACATGAAAACCAAGGTGAAAATATGATATAAATCTTAAGGTTATTTAAAAATAAAACCAGATGTGATGATAAAGCAGAAACTCTCTGGTACTGTAAATGCCACCCAACCTTAGCTTGATGACTGTTATATGAAAAATCGGCATTTTCTTACCCATATGAATTGAAATTTTAAAATAGAAAAATTTCAGCCATATGTTTCATTGTTAGCTACAGGAATTGCTTAGTTGTAGGTGAGACCTTGTGGTTGTTCATAATTTGCTGTCTCTAGAACCCTCTATGAAGAAAAACTGAACATTAAACTTAAATGTTACTTACCACAGATAAAGCTTGGTCTGAGTACAGTAGAAGTTATATTAGCTCTTCAAATAATGAAAACATTCATGAACATTATGCTGTGTAGATAGTCTGTGAGAAATCGCATTTCACTACAAATGTGAAAGGTAATTATTTCTCTGAGCACACACTATTTGCATTAGTCTATATTCCAAGTCTGAGAATTTTTCACATTTCTTGGTGTTTATTTTAAACTACTCATGTATTTTTTAAAAAACCTGTTCAAGAAATCTCTCAGATGTTTGAAGAACTCCTGTGCAAATTTTGAGTTATTGACTACAGTAACTTCAGGGTTTTTTTAAATTTATTTTCAAACATCATTTGGGTTTTCTAAGGACATCAAAATGTTGATCATTCTGACTGAAGTTTTCTTTTGCATTTCCCATTTCCCTGGGAGAGAAAAAAGAAAAGAGAAGGAAATGCGACTTGAATTTTTTTATTAAATGGGGGGGTCATAAGTATCACTATTTGTCGAGTCTGACATAGTACTTCTGAATAGGTGATGGGTTATAATCACAGGTCAATTTTTTGTGG
Source organism: Pardalotus punctatus (assembly GCA_013400915.1). Taxonomy (NCBI): domain Eukaryota; kingdom Metazoa; phylum Chordata; class Aves; order Passeriformes; family Pardalotidae; genus Pardalotus; species Pardalotus punctatus. The sequence goes on along the minus strand of VZTX01022747.1, from coordinate 344,844 downwards.
GTAAGATGTGGGTCAGGAGTTTATTATTTAAACTTAATACTAAAAGTGGAATGGGGTGAGGAATTACTGTCTCATTCATTGGCTTGAAGATTGTAAAGCAAATTATGAAAAAAAAAGACAGGTGTTATTTTTTTGCTGTCAGTAAGAGAATCACCTGTATAGCAGGTATTGCCTGTGGCATGGATCAGTTTGGTCTAAGATCAGAGGCACAAGACAGAATTAAATCAGTATGGTTCCAAGATATATGGCAACCTGGATTTACTTAAAAAGGAAAATTTTAGCTCTCCTTCTCCTCTAGCTCCATTCATCTTCACTTTAGAGTGTTTTGTTAGTATTGGAACCGGAATACAGTCAAAATACTGGATTCAGAAGCAAACAAGAATGCTACATCTCCATGTCGGCAAATATGTGACTTGAGCCAGAAGAAAATATTTCTTTTAAAACAAGTTTAGCAGTCTCTAAATTACCGTGTTTTGTATAAAATGTACATGTGTGTATTTCCTCCCAAACTTGAAAGCTGAGACATAAGCAATAACTTGCTGGCTTTCCCATCATCCACTTCATCAGCAGCATTATGACAACAAACCCTTCAGTCAGGGTGAGACTGGCCATGTGAAATGGCACAAGATTCGCCGTCAGCTAATTTTGCAAAGTTTGCAATATTTGCTGTATATGAAGACCTTAATATTTCCAGAAATTGGCAAATCTAATTTGTACTCCTTCCTTTGTCAGGCTCCTTCGTATTAGAAAATAATTATTTTGCTTGGATTTTCCATGAAGAGTGAGCAGTTCTTACTGCTTTAGAAAATGAGAAGCTGTAGAGCACAAGCAAGATTTTCTTCCTCAGTCTAGATGAATTAATCTTTTGTTTCCATATATTCTGCTTAGAGATTCTTGAAGTAACTCTTGTAAAGCTCTGTCCAGAAAGTGTACACAATCCCATTTTTGTGATTTTTTTTTTTTCCAGAAGCAAGTTCTACAGTGATAGAAATGCTAAAACTGAAGGTGATTAAAATCCTTTCACTTTCCCCTAAATAGGACTGGTACTACAAAATACTGGGTAAGGTTGAACAAGAAGAATTTAAAGTTAAGAGACATACCAATGTCTCTCAGCTTTTTTTGTTAATCATTATTAAATTGTATTATAAATGGTCATATTTTAATTCCAACTCTAAAAGGAGACCGCTTTCATGCCTTGTGCCATAATTCCTAGACAGCTAACCTAAAAGAACTGGTTTAGTGTTTCTTAATCCTTTCCCATCAAGTCTCAACCAATAGAATACTGAAATATTTAATATATCTGAAAAAAAAAATTGTTTGAAATACATTATAGGAAACTTAGTATGTTCAACTGCTCTTCAGCTGCTCTCTTTGAAAACATTAGCATATGACATAATGCACCTTCTTTCATTCAAGATTTAGCCAAGTTCCTCCTTATCTACATGACGTGACACTGATACCTGGCATAACTGCAGGTGTAGGACATTAGAGTCTGGCAAACGTGAGAAAATTGAACACAGAAATTGTTGCAAGAATGGAAGGAACATATGCTGTAAAAACTTGGCAAACATTTTATTTCATTTTCTTTTCTGGTTGCAAGCTGTGCAGTAGCTACAACAACCATAGTTTTTTGTCCAGGTTTAAATGTTGAAAGATAAGGCGGGAAGGAAGGGGAAGAAAGGTTTCTCTCCTATCATTGCACAAATGATATTTCATGTCTCTTTGTAAATAAAGTTACAGGGTATTTAAGATAATTTTAGAAGTAGGTCAATGGCATTCACTGGCATTTCTGTTTCATTAGATCTTGATTATTGTTACTGATTGGAAGTCAGGTGAAGAAATTTTATTTTGATGGCAGTCACTCACTCTGGTTCATGTTTGATTAGAAGATGTGTGTTATATGAAATTTATCTGCCAATTCACAATAACTTTACGAGTGTATGTTCATTTTTCTCTGTTCCAAAGTATAACCACTTTATTACCATGCTGGAAGCTGGAAATGCTCAAGGAGGCAAGCAATAGTCATATTTTTAACTGTGGACCAAAGCTTCCTGTTGTCCTGCACAAAATAAAAACTGTGTCACTGTGGCCAAGAGTTAGAAGGGTGAAATGTATGCATAAAGAAATATAGTTAGTGTTCAGCAGTTTTCCCATGGTATATTGTTCTCCATTTTTCATTTGAAACTGTGCATCAGTATCTATTATTTAATGAAATTGTCTGCAATCACCAGAATTTGAAATTCTGAGCTTTTGAATTGATACACAACAAACTTGAAGATTTACAGTATTTATCTAGCACTTTATAATTTCTTGGAGTTCCGCTTCAAATATTTGCCAAGTACTTCTGTACAACAGTATATGCTATGGAACTGGGCCCAAGACTTTAAGGAACAACAATCTTTGACATGTTTTATAGGTTATTATTCCTAGTTATATTCTTATCCCATCAGTTTTGATTTAGGACTTCATTAAATATTAAACTGGATGAATTTGCTTTTAAGTTTCTACCTAGTTTAAGTAATAAGTGGACCTCATTTTTCTTTCTGTGTTTAAATTAGCTGATATGCATTTATCAATGCAAATAAATGTCGTTGCAAATGAATGTTTTGTGAAATCCTATGAGCAAGTATTAAAGCTAGCATTAGGATCCCAAAGAGGCTGTGGCAATCTTAATTAGTTTTATGGACTGAAGCCAATTATTCTTTATTGGAAACCGTGCTGTGTTATTCCAGTGCTTGCTCTTGGTAAAGAATTAACTTCAACTATTACAAAAAGCTGTAAATACTTGTAAGAGGTTGTCCAAATATTCTTTGTATAACTGGAAAACTGTTTGCGTGAATGCAATGCCTGTCATTTTGACAGAATGCCAGGGACCTCCAGGACTGAAAACCATGAACTGTCACAGTTTGAGAAGAAGAGCCAGGGTTATAACACTGAGGACAGTCATGCCTTGTGTCTCGTGCAGACCAACCTGCCGCAGCAGTGCGCACTCTGCACTGGGTCACATTTTCAAGAAATGCTTTCTCAGCATTTAATCTCCCAGTCACAAGACTGCCTGATGGCACTAGGGACGGAGGCACAGATCTCCAAAGGCAGTAGCACAGGCCACTCACTGCTTTTGGGTGTAAAACATGCTGAGAGGAGGAAGGCTGAATGTTAGTATCAACCCCTGACATCTGTTGCCTAGCAAAACCAGTGGTTTATATTGAAGTTTTCAATTCTAATGAAGAAGGTAGGACTGCATGTAATTTAACTGACCTGATCAGCTTTGTTGTCCCTGAGTAGTGAGAATTCAGTCTTTTGCTATTCAAATATTAATTTTAAAAAGTCTTCCACTGATTCTAGTGATAATAAATTCACTATATCTCTTTTCTTTACAGGGCTGAATGTCTTAACATTTAATTACAGTTAAAAATACCTTTATGGGAAGAATAGAAAATTTCATGTACTATAATAGCATTAGTATATTAAATGTAACCATCAGGTGGCCCTCTTAGGATTACTGCTCCTGATTGAAGCCTATTCAGCTTTTTCTTCGTTGTCATTTAAACTCCATTAAGTATAGAAATTAATTCTTTTTACTCCTTTCCATGGCAGCCTTGCAGTCAAAGTTGTGTAAGCTGATAATTCATTTAGTTTGATCAATAGAAATTTGATCTGATTGCATTCTGATTTGGAATGGTCTGAATGGTGAGTTAGATTTTTTCAAAGACAAAATAAGCATAGAAATGTTTTTTCTATGTAAAGTAAATAAATTAGAAACTCATAGATTATTTTTCTTTCAAGGTGTTCATAGAATTTATTTAGAGAATTTTGCCCTTAAGTGTACTGAGTTTAATATTGCTTAACATTTCATATAATCTGATTCTGTTTTGGGGGAGCAACCCTGATTAGGATAAGGAAGCAAATTTTTTATAAGTCATTCTTAAGGTCATAAAGTATGACCAAAGTTGAGGTCCTACAGAATCAAAGTTCCTGTTACTAAGTAAACATAGTTCAACCTTGCAGAAACAGTGTAGTAGTGAATTTCACTGCTTCTCTGGTTAAAATCTCAAAAATGAGATGAGAAATTGTTTCCTTAAAAACAGCATGTAATATTCTCCATTCTGCACTACTGTCAAGAAGCTTCTGACCCTTGGAAGAAGAGAACAAAACATCAATAATACCGACCTTTATAACAAGACGTTACTTTTCAGTTCTTCTGCCACTAATTAGTATTAACATCTAAACATTATTTTGCATTGTTTTAATTGGCAGTTCTACTAAGATTAGAACAAAAAGCAGGTGATACTGTCATGCATAACTGCTTTGCTATTTTTTCTGCCAGCCTCATTTGCTTTGCCAAACAACAACATGCATGTTTCCTTGTCCCATGATACAAGCCCAGCAGCTCACATTTCAAGTGGCAGAACACATGCCAGTTTAGAGCAATGAAAAATATACACAAGTATTTTACGTCTGATTTGTTTTTCACAGCTCATGATGTTCCTTAAGGAAGCAGCGAATGTTTTGCTTTCAGGAGATGGCAGCTTTGGAGCACGAGGTCATGTTTGTATCAGGGAAGCATTCATATGGGGCAGTGATAATGTACCAGCCTGCGAAAGTATTGCGTGCACAGGCAAAAAGTCTTGGTTTCAGTGTCACAAAAAGAAAGCCCAAGCTGGTGCAACATCTGCTAATATTTGATAAAAATAAAGCTTCCTTTTTTTCCTTTCAGTTTTAAGTATTTGTTGTTTAGCTTGGTTCAGTTAGGGTTTAGTTTGGAGGTTTTTTTGTAAAGAAGACCTTTCTGCAATTCAATCTGACTTTGCCATTTGTATCTTTGCACTGTAAGGAAGAAACATTTTAAAATTGAAGTGTATACACTTTCTTTTGCAGAGAGCAATTATTTTTTGCTGATTATCTTTTCCTCTGTTTCTTATTTAAATTTTTTCAGATGTGTCAGTTTGAGTAAACAGGACAAAGATTTTGATGGGTAAAACAAGTTATCTTAATTATGTAGCTAGTGTTCTACCCAATACAGTATGGTTAAATAAGAAGGAAACAGAGATTGCCATGAAAACATTGGTTTATTTCTTGTAGAAAAGGTGGTGATTATTATTACCTAGCTATTCTACATGACATGCCATCAAGACATCTCAGAGCTATTTCCCCTTTCATGTGCTGGTGCGTGTGCCTTACCTGGGCAGCACCAGACAGACCTTTTACAATAATTCAGAGCTGCCACCACAGCCTTGGCATGGTGGATGTGGCTTTTCACATTTTCATCATCATCACTAAACCTGGTGAAAGTGAACAAAGGAATTATTTACCTGAAACTAGCAATCTGGATTCTTTTTGCCTAAGATAAGGTCATTAATCAACAGTGATATGATCCACTGGACTGTAGTCCAACAGCCTGTGTCTTGGAAATATCCAGTCTTTGGGGATTCACTCTTTCTCTTTTTTCTTCATAGATAGTGAGTAAAACTCAGTGAGGGGGCTTTTGTCTACAAACAAAATGCACACAAATACCCTTACAATGACAGCAAAGAAAAAATGTCCCAAAATGCTGAAGTCTACTTGAAATAACCGTGAAATTTGCTTCCCCTCTTTCACAGTAGAAGGAAAGGATGAATTTGCCTATAGGGATCATTCTGGAAACTTCCTCATCTGTGAGCTCCTAAAGTGAGTCTTCCAATAAATTTTGTTAGTAGGAGCTATATTTAATTGGTCATTAAAAATTCAAGGGACCTGAAAACCACCAACATAATATTGTGTCCTCCTGAATGAACACAAGAAAAAGGAGGAACAAATTCAGGTAAAATCACTCATGTTTCAGATCAGTATTTTATGTTGCAAATAAGCAGAGAGAAGCAGAGAGGACTGACTGTTTTGAATGGGGACTCTGGTCACTAAATGATGCTGAAAACATACAGGACCAATATATTTTTGAAGAGGAAAAGCTCATAAACATCTTATTTGTATTCGGTTTATAGATTGGAGGGGAAGAAAGAATGGAACAGAAGACACTATTATGATAACCAAGTCAGTTCTATTACAAAAGTATCTTAGAGTTAACACTTAATGAAAAGTGTAGGTGTCAGCCTCAGAGAAAGGCTGAGAAATAATTATAATAGAAAGAGATTGAAAACAGTCAAAAATGCCTTTTCTAAGGGTTCATAAGGAAAATTAGCAACCACACAAAGAAATAAATTAAATTCCCAGGCAAAAATGTTGAAATTAAAGTAATTTCATTAACAATAAAGTTATATAAAGCAATATTTATTAAAGGAAAAAGAACAAGCTAAATGAACATGAGTTTACTAGGTATGTTAGACAGAAATGTCTAATGTGAAGAGCTAAATTTGAAGCAGAAAGGTGAGTTACTTAGTAATTGTCAAAAGGGTATAAAAATTAGGTAGAAAAACATAACTCAGAAAAGGAAAATTAGCTTCACACATTGTCTAAAATGTCCTATCTGGCTTTGTACTAACCTTCCAAACATGGTGAAGAATTAACTTCTTCCTGCAGCAGTCATGAAGTGGATTTGCACTAAGAAGAAAAATTGAGATTCTCAAGAACATGGGTTAGATGGCCCAAGGTTTTTGGTCTTTAGCTTTAGTAGTTTTCTTGAAAATACATATTTTCAATAAAATATCCTAAATATATATTGAGTAATTTATAATTTGAAAATAGTAGAAAACAACCATCTATCTGTAAATCTCTACAGAGAAGGTTGATCTGTAGTTTCTTTTATTCTATTTTATGGTTATTGTGAAAAAAAAAAAAACACCTCTCCAGAAACTTCAAAGCAGGAAAGATTCATTTCACCATCCCAGAATTCTTTGCTATTTTATCCCAACAAATTGAGTTGTAAGTCATTTTCAGGTGGTTTCTCCGATAAGCTTAGGCAAGTGTAATTTCATGCAGTGCAATTCAGACTTACATTCCCACTGTGGAAGAGAGCTCATCAGTCTGTCTTCTGGACAGAAAGGCAAAACCCTTCAGAATTACTTAGTGTCAGCTATATTTTCTTTACAGTGCAACATAATTCTTCCCTGGGAATGGAATATATCTTGTGTTTGTTTCCATTTTTGGCTAAGATCAACCAATGCAATTTTAACAAAGCTTTTATAAGCATTTAGAGAAATGCGTAGTTATGAATAGTGCCATATTAATATCACAGTGAAGTAAATGCTCTGTTTAGCCAAAGAATTAAGGCAGAAGTGAAAGTTTTTGTATCTGTTGGTTTGGGTTTTTTTCTGGAGATTGGCATGGGTAACAGACAGATTCAGCACCCATAACAGGACTTTTCAGGTTAGTTTGCCAGCCAGAACACCACTAAATGCAAAACACAGTGGTGGTGTAATGAACAGAGCTCGCTAACCTGTCTGCTTGCCTCACACTGGCCACCAAACAGCCCTCAGATGGTGTGAATACAAGCCAGGGTCCTGCAGTGATGTCTTCATGCAGAAAATGCTCTGCAGGACCAGGGCCATAATATGGCGGTAATTATATGGCCAGTCTTCCCATTGGAGACTGAAAATGAGATGGTATTTTTCTCTTACTCAAGCCCAAGATGTCAGGGCTGCTTGTAGGAAGATTTTTTTGTTTTATTTTTAATTATTATAAGAATCCTAATTTCACTTAATTATTTCATCTTTTATTCTAAAATCTTCACTTTTAGAGGAAGAATAATGAAATATAGAACTTCAGGGTAGAAGACAAGAATGAGAAATGGTGACAGAGGCTTTTCATTTCATGTTTCAATATTATTTTGACTATCATGTGACATATATAAAGTTATGTACATATGTTTGAAGACTAATTGCCTTTCAGCGAATAGCCTTGTAAAGACACAGGGAAAAAATGTGATGTTATAGAACAATCCTTTTGGGGAAAACAATGCTTTTGTCCTCAAACTATTAATAACATCAGATTGTATGTTGAGTGAGTTATCATAGATACTTCTAGTATCAAAGTAAAAAATTAAATTGCAGTTTATGAAAACTGCACCAGTATAAGAGAAATACATGTTAAAAATTTTAATTCTTTGAAGTTAAGAAAGTTCATTAAGTGGCTTATTTGCATGAGGTATTGGCAGGAATGACGAAACTCTAAAAAGGGTAGGAAAAATCATGTAACAAAAACAAAGATACAAGGTAAACACAGATAAAAGAAGCGTGGTAGGAGATTGTAGCATCAGAGGATGGATTCAAAATATGAAGAATGCTATTTGCAATAATTTTGTCATTTAGGTTTAATTTCTTTGTGCCCAGGAAAACATTTTTTATACACTTCTTTTAGCTGTTTCAAAATAATTCTGAAAATGTTTGTAGATTAAGGCAAGTTCTTCATGTTTATTTTCTGGTGCCTAAGGGGGCCCACTGCCACCTTAAAACATAATGACCGCTAATGTCCCTATGCCCCACCCCAAAAGCTTCTTATGTGTGTACCAGGTGTGTGGAAACAGCAAGGAAAAGTATTCAAAAAGAGCATTTGGAAGTTTCAGTCTTGCTGGATTTGAGGCGGGCTTTTCAAAGGAGATCCTCTTGTTTTCAGGGACTTCAGTGTGTGAGAGGGGTGAGGTTCTTTAATTTGGATGAAAAGAGATGAAAGAAGTTCTGGACAAAGACAGCCAACTCCATGAGCCTGCACACACTGCAGCCATACTACTCACCCCTACAACTCTGGAACAGTTTCACTTCTCTGAAAACTGTTTTTTTCCTTTATGTTACCACACTACTGTCATCGATCTCTTACCCCCTATATATGCAATCGCTTCTTCTACCACTTTATTTCTCTCATTTTTCAGGGAAATTTTATGAAATTTGTGGCATCATAAATGGTTGTATCACTCTCAAAAACATTTTACCTCTGTGCATTATAGTAGTCTTTTTTATATTACAGCTCATTGCACTCTAAAAGCATAAAAGCTTTCAAGGCCATTGGCTCTGTTAATGTTGCATTTTCCTATTGCCTTGGACACTGTACACTTATAGGATAAAACAGCAGAGAATCATTTAGACTAAAGTGGTCTTTCTCTAGGTTTATGTGATACTTCTATTGAATGTTTTCTCAGTTGTCTAGGGGAGTTTCTATGTGTCATTCTTTATTTTGATTTCCTCACACCTTTAAATGATAGCCCTATTTTGAATTCTATTAAACACTCAATTTCTTTTTCAATGGATAAAAATTGCTTACTGGAAAATGTTGGGGTTTTTTGGTTGGTTTATTGGGTTTTGGTTTCCTTTTATTATAGGAGACTGATGGTCTTAACCACCTATTTGGATTCCTAAGTTTAACTACCTAGATTTCAGAAAGAATAAGCAGTCTTAATGCAACTTAATAGCATTTGTCAGATGCCTGGTCATTTTGAAATTAGTCAAAGACTCACCTTTGTTGCAGGTTCTTAGTTATTTTGTTGGTTGCTTTTTTAAACCTTGGTCCACATACCTACCTCAATTTTTCACATAAATTAGGAGTTGCAGTTTTATGAATAGCTGGTAATTTATTATCTGTTCCTCTAAACACCCACCTTGTGCTCATCATTTACACATGATAATCAAAAAAGCACAAAACTTGGCATCAAGTATAAATAAAATCAAATTTAAATTAAATAATGCTAGAGAGGAATGGTTATCATGCCAGAGAACTAAAAAAAAATTGAGCCTGTTAAATGAGATGAACTAAATATATACAGTATCACCCTCCAGACAAAGCACCAAATTTGCAAATCTTTTTTCTCTTCTTTGAAATGTAAGTGTATTTCACTTCAACAAAGAGATGTGCCTTTTTATCTTCTTTATGAGGTGTCATATGCATTGTCTAATGTAAATGAAAAATTGTACTATGTGGGTTCAAAATTCATTTTCCTTTCATGCACATGACATCTTTGCTTCTGAAACCTAATGCAAATAAATCATTATGTCAATGAAAACCAATAATCTACACCAAAAAAAAAAAACCAAAAAAAAATGGTGGGCGTGGTGGAGGTGGTTAGAATGTGCATCTTCATGAGTTTAAGAAATAACATCACTGCTTTGTTCAATACTCAGGATCTATTCCCACTTGACTCGGGAGGGACTTCTGCTTTAATTAATTAACTTCAGAGTTCTTTTTTAACAGCTTAGGTGAATTTCCAAATGGTCCTGGCAATCTGGCCCTTGAAGCTAAGTGATATCTTCCTCTCAAATTCACATGGGTCAGGATTTTGTTCTTAGAAACTGTTGGTTGCTTCTGGTGGTTTTCATCTTCTGTGAGTATAAGGACTTCCTGTTACACCTGTAGCATGCAGGTGTTACCAGCAGTATTGCAGTTCTCTTTCAAAACCTGTGTCCTCTTTCATTACAGCTGTTTCTGTTCTGCACAGGATGCTCATGAGATGTATGCATAGCACAGCTCTTAGTTTAGAAGGTATTGTCACTTGGGAATCTAATACTTCTAATCCTCAGAAGATCTGGGTGGATCAACTATTAGGTGTTTTTCTAATTCTTCTCTTAGGATTTCTGTTATTTTTGCAACTGCTTCCAGGTTAATTATCTCTGAATCAAGACCATTACTGGATGTTGAAGGTGTGATTTCAATCGTATCTTTTATTTTCCAGACCTAATGAAACTGTTGCATCACCACTCTTGCCATTAAGTTCTATGTATGTTCAGCCTCAAGCTTTTAGCAATAGGTTATGCCAGTCCTAGGGAAAGGGCTCCCTCAAAAGAGTAGTCCATTGACCCCAGAGCAAACTACCGACAATTCCACAGTGAGACCTCAATCAGGGCAGATTGTTCTGAGCACAACTTGTTCATTGTGTGGGATCTCCCTGAGCACAAGTAAAATATTGACTTCTATTAGGAATTAGCCTCTTTTTGGTTTTGTTTTTTTTTTTTTTTTTTTTGCTTCAGGTCATCAGGTGTGAAAAGTCCCGGCTTATTGCTAATCTTGTTTGAGCGTGGCCATCAAATTCATGCCATAAACCAGACACTGGCCGCTGCATACAAAGTGAGCCAGCTGTGCATTTGGGGCATTTCAGTGTCTGGCAGGGTTTGCCTTAGGGTTTCTGTCATGGGCTTGCAGCTTTTTAAAATCTGCTGTTGTGATGGGTTAGCCTGCTTATGCAGCTACTGCATGTGCTTCAGAGGGATACCTGTCCTTAGATAGCTCCCAGGCATTGGAAACTGCACATTAGCTTGCAGGAGGGCTCTAGCACTCATAAGGGAGCACAGAGGTACGTAAGCCCTGTGAAGAGGCCAATACAACTATTTCAGAACCTGATCTTCAAAATCAAAAAGGCATTGCAGGAAGGAAAGCTTGTGAGACACTGGAAATTAAGCCCTTTCTTAATGTTCCCTGAAAAAGGGCAGATTTACACTATATTGCCTTCAGTGAGTAGTTCAGTTTTGTATATGCAGAATAAAGGTAATGGAGATAAGAATGTGAATTTTAAAATAGAGTTTATGAAGCATAAGTTATTGTGCTCAATTTCACATAATGCTTAGATTAAAAATAAGTACATGTAGCAAAAATAGAATTTAAACTTCCACATATGACAATCAGAAAGTTCTTGTAGTCAGGTTTCTGTTGTTCATCTTTTTAAAATATATTGTTAACTGAAAGTTTATAACAGAAGAATTATTATATATTTAGAAAATCTTGTTTGACATGAAGTCTATTTTATGAGCATAAATCTTCTCCATAAAATAAAAGCCAAACATCATATCAGTTTCACAGATTTTCCCATTATAATTATCTTCTTTTACTTTTCATGGAGTTAGTGTATACAGAACAATGGGGAAATAGATTCTGGCACCTATCAGTGGTAGAAGAAATGCACTTATAGGGCACAATAATGAGGATTCATAAGGAACTGAAATAACACATTTGGTACAAGTGGCCTTTCCTCAAGTTTGTTGCTTCTTGCTGAATAGCAGCCATTGGCTGCAACACATGGCTGACTTCATGAAGAGTTCTAGGAGGATTTGATTCATTGTTGTGACTTTATTAATACAAAATCATGAACCTGAATTAACCAACCAATTTAGATAAGACCATCTGTTGTCTAATAAGATGTGACTGTAATTTGAATAGTGATTTTATAATAAGTGTATTATGGGATGAAGGACAAGCAGATATTAGCTTTGTCTCATTAGCTCACAGAAAAAAAAGGTAGTTAGTTTGCCAGGATGGAACGTGGACTATTTTTTTATCTAAGTCTTAGAGCAGTCCTGTATACAAGAAGACTCCCCTGTCTGTATTTTCTCTACCATGCAATGTCAAAACCAAAAAGAAAGTGGGATTCAATGCACCTTTTGAAATATTCTTGTGGTGCCTCTTTAGTGGCAATAAATCCATTTTGTTCTTGCTTGATTCTTCTTGATGCTACTGGATAGCCTAACTGCTGCAAAGATGAAAATGCAGGCAATCTAGTTTATCAACATTATGTCAATGTCATCTGGTTTTGCTTTGTTTAGTTGCCCTGTCTTGTTTATTACAAGAAGAGCATGTCAGCTAAGTACTGAGAATGCTGGAAACCTGTCCTTTTTTGCCTGGATGTTTGTCAATGAGAAAATGGACAAAGCACATGTAAAGCTGACTTGTCAACTCAAACTCTCCCTAAAGCTTTCTTATGTTTTTATATGGATGTTAGATAATACTGTAGAGTAGATTAAGCTTTACTACTCACTATCATGCTTTTATTGAACCTCTAAAACTGAATTTTATAGAACCATTGTCCAGTTAAGTAACAAGGATAAACCTTTTTCTTGGTCATAAAAACCCAGGCATTAATCCATATGAATGAAGATTAAGACAGAAATAAGTGCAGATTTGTATGGCAGTGATTTTCTAAAAAAAGAATGTTGCATATTTTGTATCAGTTTCTGCTTGAGCTGTTTCTTCTTCTCATAACTGAGTGATCTCGAATCCAGGAAAGCAAAACATATAATTTGCAAGGAATATAGTAATACTGTTTAGAAGGTTGTGTTAAAACACCGGACTGAATGGTGCAATCAGCATGCTGGAGGGAAAGGAGGCCATTCAGACAGACCTTGACACGCTTGAGAAGTGGGCCTGTCTGAACTTCATGAAGTTCAATATGGCCAAGTTAAAGGTCCTGCACCTGACTTGGGGCAATCCCAAGGACAAATACAGACTGTGCAGAGAGTGAATCAAGAACAGCCTTGCTGAGAAGGGCTTGGAGTGTTTGCGAATAAAAAGGTCAGTATGAGCCAGCAATGTGCATTCACATCTTAGAAAGCCAAACACATTCTGGGCTGAATCAAAAGAATCAAATGAAAATCCTTTTCCTAACATCCAACCTAGACCTCCCCTAGCAGAGTTTAATGCCCTTTTTTCAGGTCCTGTCACTTCTCACCACAGATCAGCAGATTAAAGGAGGTAATTTTCCCCCTCCAGTCTGTTCCTCTGAGACCCCACCTGGAGTACTGTGTCCAGCTCTGAGAGTCCTAACACAGGAAGGATGTGCAGCTGCTCAAGCAAGTCCAGAGGAAGGCCGTGAAGATGATCAGAGAGCTGGAGCACCTCCCATATGAGAACAGGCTGAGAGGGTTGAGGTTGCTCACTCTAGGGAAGAGAGTGAAGAGAGGAGAGAGGGCTCCAGGAGAATTTAGGGCAGCCTTCCAGTACCGAAAAAGGACCTACAAAAAAGCTGGAGAGGGACTTTTTCCAAGGGCCTGTGATAGGTCAAGGGAATTGTCTTTAAACTGAAAGAGGGTAGGTTTAGATTAGTTTAGATTACACCTAAGGAAGACCTGCTTTACTGTGAGGGTGGTGAGGCCCTGGAAAAAGTTGCCAGAGAAGTTGTGGATGCCCCATCCCTGAAAGTGTTCAAAGCCAATCTGGATGGGCATTTGAACAACCTGGTATAGTGGAAGGTGCTCTGCCCATGTCAGGGGGTCTGGAAATACATGATCTTTAAGGTCCCATCCAGCCCAAGCCATTGAGTAAAACTCATGAAGGCTAAACATGCAAGATGCTAAACTTCCTTTTACTCCTCATAACTGAGTTCCTTGATATGGATATTATATGAAAAATTACAAGAGGTTTTGCACTTCCATGTTTCACAACATGTAGACACAGGAACATAAAAGAGCAAACAAATACCAAGGTCTTCAATTTCCCTTTCTCTCTGCTCTGTTGCTACCACCTTCACAGTCTGAATGCTGAGCTTCCGGAGCAATGCTGAGTCTGAAAAATAAGGCACCTTTTTGGTAGTCAGCTGGCTATGCTATTGCTTATTCAAAGGCAGAAAATAATCCAGTATCTGACTGAGAACAGTCTGGCCTGCTCTGGCACCTGGCTTAAGGGGAGATGTAATATGCAGGATAAGGCCCTGCATGGATATCGGACCAAGAAAGCAGCAAGGGCACATTGAGCTTCAAAAGCCAGAGTGCTTTTAAATCTCCAGGAAAGCAAAGAATCTGAAACTGATTCTTTATAATAAAAGATCCAGTTATTGTATTGACATTTTCAGGGAGGGAGGACAATGAGTTTTCTATACAACTTAATGAAGTATCACCAGAGAAGAAATTACCTAATATGAAATCTTTAGACAAGACTGGAAGAGCACATTTTGTATTTTCAGAATGGTAAAGGTTCATTGCAGCTTCACATTTCCTGACAAACCCTGAAGTAAAAATGATGTCTCACCATAAATCCTACTGTATCATCTGAACAGGGAGCTGCTTTATGTTCGTGTTCATATGGTTTTAAAGCTGTAAAATAGTATCCACAAAATTTTCTGAAGCATTTAAATTTTTAGTAAATCTGTAAAGAGTTGTAAAGAGTGGGAAGCCTTTTGTATTTGCAGGAGCAGAAAGTTTCAGGCAGCAAATATAATCTAAGAAAAATGAAAATATATTGCAGGTGCCGATCACTGAAAAAAATCAGAAGGTTCTTTGCACATGAAAAAGAAAATACACATCACCAGCAGGGGCACAAGTTTGAAAATAATATTACAGCATGTTAGTCATGTTCAGTTTATTTTCTCTGTATGTTGTTTTTTAATAACACTTTTTCAGATTTACGACTGAAATCAAAATGCATTATTTACTTCCAAGGAGTATGCAAAGCTTAAAGTAAAAGGAAATTGTTTTTCGGCAAAGGCTAAGATAAGTTAAACAGGTAAAAGTTTCATTTAATGGTTCTATGTGGAAGCTATTTTTCGGCAAGGATTGTTACACCTGTTACACCTTTTAAAATGGAAGATCATGTCTTGTATACGTGAATTCTGCTGAATAATATTAATTCCAGAAAGCATCCATTGAAGCCTTTGGAGAGAGGAAGGTAAAAAAAATTCTATTTTAAAGGGAAGGTTATAGTCGAGGTTAATTCACGGTGTCATGAAAGTGTGGCTGTGACAAGATTTAGTGACAATGTAAGGCCAAATTAATGCAAGATCAGTGGCCTGACTATTGATTCTTATCATGGGATCCTGCTGAAATGAAGTCATTATTTAATTCCACTTTTACTTACACTACAAATGGTTCCCAGAATAGACTGCACTTGATTATGATGTCTGCAGGTCCATCTTCACTTTTCTTTTGTGCCCATAAATAAGTAGGGAATGAGTATAAGCACTCCACAAAATTTTCATTTATTGTATTTGACAAGTATTTGGCATTTCCAGCTATGTTTTAATTCTTCCATTCAGAATAGCCTGTGAGATCAACTAATTAGGGGTACAGAAGCCTCTGAAGATTGTGAACCCAAAATTTCTCTAAATTTCTTTTAAATAATCAGTGTTTGAATGGTTTTCCTTTTTTTATTGAATGGTGGTTTACAATGCTTTCTTTTACTATCTCTTGAAGTAGACTAAACTTACTGTTCATATTAAAATGAGTAATTGGGACCTAGAAGAAGCTAATAAGTACTTTATTGGGAGTTAAGACACAACAGCAAGGGCTTTGCTATAGAAATCTATATGGGAAAGCTCAAGCACCTATAAAACAACAGCAACATTCACTGAACAGTCGGAATTGCATTGTTTCCCTATTACATATTTGATTCTCTTGATTCTGAATCAGATCTCTTTGGCAAATTTGTGATTAATAAAAACTTGTCATTAATTCAGGTTTAATTTGTCTTGTGGACCAAGTCCCATATTTTCATCAAATTACAGACTTGAAGACCCAGCAACTGAGAAAAATAATTGAAGAGGTTCTATGTTAATGGTTGGACCTGATGATTTTAGACATTTTTTCTAAACTAATGATGCCATGAAAATGTGACTGGTTGTCATTATAATGTTAGTTTGAAAAGCAGCATGTAAAACTGGGCAGAATTCACATTTTAAGTGCAGGATTCTGTTTGTCATTTTTAGAACATGGAAGTATCTACTTCTGTGCTTGTATAATACACAGTACAGTGAAAACACAGTCTTGCTCAGAACAAGAATCTTAAATAAATAGTAATTTTATTGAGGAAAAGAAAAACCACGTCTCAAAGGAATAAAATTCCATTAAAAGTTGATGAGAGATTTTGAATTGTAGAATATTGGGTTGAAAGTGACCCACAAGGATCATCAAGTCTGACTCCTGGTTTCACATTGGATCACACCATGAATCGCACCATGAGCCTGAGAGCATTGTTCAAATACTTCTTGAACTCTGTCAGGCTGGTGCTGTGACCACTTCCCTGGGGAGCCTGTTCCGGTTCCCAACCACCTTCTGGGTGATGAACCTTTTTCTAATGACCTTTTCCCAAGCTAATCCTCTCCTAGCAGAGTTTAATGCCATTCTTTTGGGTCCTGTCACTGCTCACCACAAAGAGATCAGTGGCTGCGCCTCCTCTTCCCCTCACAAAGAAAAATGCAGACTGCAATGAGGTGTCCCCTCAGTCCCCTCCAGGCTGAACAGACCAAGTGACCTCAGCTGCTCCTCATGTGGCTTCTCCTCCAGATCCTTCACCATCTCTGTAGCCCTCCTTCAGACACTGTCTAATAGTTTTATATCTTTCTTATGTTGTGGTGCCCAAAACTGCACACAGGATTTGAGGAGAGGCTGCACCAACTTGGACTACATTGGAAAAATCCCCTCCCTTGACCAGCTGGTGATTCCAATTAGTCAGATAAAGGGAGGAAAATTAACTTTTTTTGTTTTTAACAAAACAATGAGCAAAATCAATCTGCAGAGTTTAATCTGATCTTCATTGTATCCCACCATATTTACGAAAGCTTCCTCTCCACAGCCCCTTTTTTGTTTTGTACACTGTATTTTTACATTCTTTTTGAATGGAAGAAAATAAAACCATATCATACACAGAGCATAAAAGATAAACATGTAATTAAACAAACCCAGCCTCTGCAAGACTGTACTGTACTCTTAGTAAGATATCCAACTCTTACTTAGCTCACATTGTGGACTTTTCTCCTTGGAACATTATTCTCTTTTTAAAACTCCTCCTATGAGAGAGAAAAATGAACTTATTAGATGAGTAAGTAGTGTAATAGTTTCTTTTAATAACCATCTCTACTTGCAGCTAATCATTTAGGCTTTCAAAAAATAAACAAAATTTAGTGCATAAGGGGTTTCCTTGCTCATTCAATAGCATGTGTTTAGCCATTAAATGATAATATAACAAGATCATTAGGTTAAAACCCATAATATTGAAGAAATTTCTTTTATCTCTTGTGCTCCTATGTCCATAAGTAATAGTGTTAAAATTTTCACATTTTCAACTACTACAGAGGGAATATATGCATTTAAATTGGAGTGATAATATATAAAGCATTTTGTTAATGCTTTTCCTCTGAATGAATAAATCCAGCTATAGTGAAATTCCTTCTGATTCAGCTTGTCTTTCAGTGCCCTTGACAAGTGTAGGGTGAGAGCGATGGGAAGAGAGGTTCATTTATGTGCTTCAGGATTGCAGTCTTGGCTAAGTGCATTTGCCTTTGTCTGTTGTTTTTGTGTGTTTTTTTCATTTCTTTACATTTTTCTCATCAAAATAGGTGTCCAGCAGTTATTTTTGTTCCATCTCTAGCAGCAGCAATGTCACTGATCTCACCATTTTGTGTGTCCACACAGCCAGTCATGAGTCTGGTAGGGAGAGTGAGATATAGGAATATGGGTTGTAAAGGGCTGATTATATTAGGAATCCACTTCCTGGAGTCATCTTGTACAAGGGAATATTTTTGCAACATTATTTTGTATGTTTTTATTCCAATGTTACTTGCCAAAGCTGTCTTTTTACAGTAGTGCTGATTTCACAGTGGTATTCCTGTTGTCTTCTTCACTCAAGGTGAATAATATTGCTGCACTGAGGAAATCTCTCTCGTCTTGTAAAATACCTTTGTGTTTTGGACACGACTGAGACTTTCCTTGCTTTCAAAAGGTTTGGAAAGAGGTTGTGGTAGAGTAGCTGACAGTTCATCCATACCGGAGATGGTAATGATGAGACATCATTCTGCAGGCATTATAAATGGATATCTGGCACTGAGAGTGCCTTTATGGTTTGAGTATGTTTATCCTTGTGGTTCTGGAAACCAGACCATTAGGTGGATTATATTGCTGTACATAAATTGTATTCCAGCATGTTTTATAAATCAGGTGGCTTAATCAAATAAAGACAAATGGCAGTGAAATAGCTTAAATACAAATTTACTGCCAGGTAGCCATTATATAGCATTACATATATTTTTTTTTTCCTTTTACTGGATTTTCTGACTTAGCCAGCAGTAAATTCAGTCATTTTTCAGAGACATGGGTCAAATTGTCATTCAGTCCAATCTGTGTGGCCTTTTGAGGTTCAACATGAATGGGGATTTTTTCATCCAGCAAGGCCTGACAGTTTATTTTACAAGCTGTAAAACTTCTTTCACTTTCTTAAAGGAGAACTTGGCGTGCTGAGGGAGAAATACAAAAATCCTTTCCTGGGTCTGGCTGCAGGTGTGTTTAGGACCAGTTCAGTCCACAGCATAATCAAGACTGTTCTATTTTTTTTAGAAAGACTGTGACAGTCTATTGGGAAGAATTACACCAGCAGGGACAAGGGCAGTCCCAATTACAAGCCATCTCTGTGGCATGTGTCTCAGACTGAGATTTCAGGAGTTCTCCTTGGAGGTCATAGCTGCAGTGGCTGCATCAGGCCCTCAGTGGGGTGGTGGTATTGTGGTCATTGACTGCATCACCAGAAAATCTGTGGAAGATTGACAGATCCAGAGCCCACCTAAAAAAATACCAAAGCACGTGGATTGGTTTTATGTTCAGATATCACATGCTGACACACAGTCACAATGTGGCCAAAATAGCTGGAAGAACTGCACTTTTGGGTTGATGCATGGAGTGGATGCAGGAAATTATTACTCCTTCCCATGCCTTCCAAATCCATTTAATATAAAATCTTTAAGCTGAGAATGTATCAGATAACAAAGTGGTGACAAAAGATGATGCACTTGATCTTAGCCAACAGCTGGGAAGTGTGCATCTGCGACAGGGGCTTCAGTGCATACTGCAGAGCACTTTTGCGCACTGAGGATGATATAGGATCAGTGCTTTCAGGGGCTGTTGACAGATCTAAAAGATGACACATAAAAGAATGATTTCTTCACTAGAGAAAGCAAGAACTGTAAATCAATACCATTACAGTAGTTCACAGAGATATCTGAAGTTGCTGGGTTTTAAATTACTCTGGCAAAATGTCTGAGTAAAAAAGATAATAATATTAGGCTGTATTGTTTACCTCCTTAATATCTTTTAATTTTCACATTTATAGATCTGCTGCCTCTTAGACACTAGTCAGCCCTACACAGAATGCATTTTATTGTTCAGTTTTGGGAAAAGAAAAAATAATCTGAATAACAGCTTACCTGCTGAGAATTTATGAGGAACAAGATATTTAAAATGTTTTCATATTATTGTAGACACTATTTCCGGTTTGTACATCATCCTGAAATTCATGGTAGCTTAAATGAAGACTTAATAGGAAATTTTACATATAGTCTGCATCTAAATAAAAGCAAAAATAAATCTGATTGTCAGATTTATTTTAAAAGAGTAGGTTTTATCTGCTTCCTGCAAGCATGAACAAATAACCAGCTTAAAGTTGACAAATTGTCTTTCATTTGTTCCTTGCTTTTTTCAAACCAATGCTACAAGGTCTTTGCTTTCCCCTGGAACTATTTCCCAAAAATTACACTACCAAAATAATAATTTCATAATACTAGGTACCATAAAGATATTTTGCTGCTGCAGTTCACCCTTCTGCTATTGGGGACCAAGACAATGCATCTAATTTTAGTTTATACGTACATGATTTCGGGTTGTCTTATGTTTTTGTGGATCTAAGTGTGAAGAAGGAAAAAAGTTGAATCTTTTATGTAGGACTAGTTTTAATATCACCCTATAAAAAATTCTCTGGGAAATTATATGCTTGACTTCATATCATGTAGTCATCCAGCGCTAGAGCTTTGGACCGTGTTTTTGTTTAGTGTACATTAAGAGACAACTGAGAAGAATCCTTTTTTTACATAGAAACATTAATTCCCCTAACTATTCTTGTTTTAATCACCTCCCTCTATTTGTCTTGTGTCTCGGAAGTAGGACACACAGATACTATTGGGGATCCCTCTGTTTTTATATTTTCTGTCTACAGGTAAGGAGTTATGAGGAAGGGATTAAAAGGAAAATAAAAAAAAATAAAATTATAAAGATTTACTTTCAGCTATGCAGTTCTAAAAACTGCAAGTGCAATACTCAGCAGAAATGTGGGCACATATCCCATAAACAGGTCATTCCAGACCATAGACATCATCCCAAGGTGCACTTGAACATCTGTTAAATATTTTATATATGGTACTTATATTTACAAGTAGCTTTCTGAAAACCTAACAAGAGAATTTGAAAGACCATAAAGGAGGAAATGTTAGCATGGAGCAATAGGGTGATCTCACATGACTTGGGCCCACATAATGTGGTGGGTATTTATGGATCCTATAAATAGATGGTGAACTATTTTTAAAGTATCGCTCTCCTTCTGTGCTACACCGAATATATTACTAGGACATTGTGGTTGATTATTGGAACCCAACAATGTATCTGACTAAATCTCTGCTGGGATACCTTAAAGATCTGACATCCTTCTTCCATTTAGAACTCAGTGAAATAGTTAAATATGTTCCATTTTGATCTCTGTACTTCTATATGATCCACACAAAATTTGTTTTACTGTCCTGTCTGTGGTGCTCCATCTTGTGCTTAATTCACATCATGAAATTAAAATGGAGAATAAGCAAAATATTATATTCTATCGTGTCCCAGAAAATTAACATCTTGGTTTGTACTGGGTTGCAGGGTCTTCAGAAAACAGTCTCTCTTTAAAGCCGGCTTTACATTCCTTAGTGCATTGATGACTGTATTTTTTACCCATCCTGTCTGTGACATGGAGTGACTGGTTTATTGCTAATAATCAGACTGAACATTTTGTTTCAGAACTCAGCACTCTTTATTTGACCTTTTGATTTTCACGGAGAAGACCAATAATATTAGCAAGTTGAAAAACCTCGTTTGATTTCTATGGATATTCATTAGCCTTTTTTTCCTAAAAGCCCAGGCCTAATAATGGAATTTCACCATTTGAATTTACCTGAAAAATGTTCAATATGGGAATATGATGAGGCTTAACAAGTAGGTGAAGCCATCAAACTTGGACTTACCTGCTTCGTTTCTCCTACAATTTTATTTCTTTCTTTAGTAAGAATATCCTCCTTTTAGTACTAATCTACCCAGTTCCAGAAATTTTGTCACTTTGAATATGCAGCCCAGAGAATTCATCAGTTAGGTGGGAAAACAGCTGTAAGGAATCTACACATCCTTACTTGATGTTTCTAGGAGATTGCCATTGTCAACTAACTCAGATAGCAATCACATTACTATTTAGTGGCCACCTTGCTATAAACTTTAATGTGTCTTTTGCATCATGACTCCAGGTTTTGTAGAGCAGGAAGGAGCAGGAAAAAGTTGGGTCAATCTGTTGTCACTTGTCACCTCGAATTATTGCATAACTTATCATCAACCAAGACTGACAATATTATGTATGCATTTATTTCTTTCTCATGAGTGTGTTGTTGCTGACACCGCACAAACAAGACATCCCACAGCCCTTTCCATCACTCTGATTCATGTCCTTTTAAAGTCAGTGAAACAATTCACACATCAGTAGACAGTGAAGGAGAGGTACTTGTGAGTACTTGTGAATGATCAGAACAGTTTTTCTGCTCTCTCTCTCTCTGAGAGAACTCCTTTTCTTCTCAGGTGCTTTTTTGGTTGGCAAGATGAATCACAGGCAATCAGCAAGAATGCTTTCAGGTATATAGTCTGCATTTCAAACTTCTTGGGTGTTGCAAGTAGGACTGACTTTGACCATTCTTCACATCACTTTCTTATCCAGATACTGCTTCACAAAATATCTAAGTGCTCGATTTGATCATTATCTCCTGCTGTGACAGTTCTCTTTCTCTCAGAGTTTTCCTTCTGCTTATCTGGGGGTTTGATTTCCAGATTATCAAGGACCTGCCTTTCTATTTATGATTTGTACCTGGGCAATACTTAACCTACTTCTCTCCAGCAGTTTTTTTCCCTCACAGTGAGCACAAGGCTGGAAGAAATGAGCACACTCCCTTTTAAGTGAGAGGCAGTTTTGGTTTCTTTCTCCGGGAAGAAAGCAGAAATGCTGCTTTTTATTAAGAGTGTGTCTTAAAGTTTATGTTCCAGAACAGACAGTGGGGTTTGAAAGCTTAACACCATGAGATTCCTTCCTTGTTTCTGTGTAGTAGAAAACTTTTTGTCTTCTGGGAGGGGATGGAAGAAATTATTTCAGAGATTTTTCACCTTAGTATTGTCCTTGAAATGCTAGGAACATAACAGATGGAATCTGTACCTCAAATTCTGTTTAATGTGGGATTACGCTAAAAACAGATGAGAAAGATAAATATTCTTCCACAAAATTTGCAGGGCAGATTTTTCAGCTCAGTAATACCTCATGGGATGTAAATCCTCATATCCTGAAGTATTTTCTCAGCTTGCATGATTTTAAGTCAAACAAATTTTCATTTCCACCCAATTTGTTTGAATTTAATTATGTCTCTGACAGGTAAAATGGGATTTAAGAACATTTTAATATTTATATATGAGTGTTCAAACATTTTATTTTATATTTTTTAAAAAATCTTTAAAGCATCATTCCAAAGTGAATCAAGAGCTTAAAAAATAAGCTGTGCACAAAATATCTTGTGACTGCTGTTTTTCAAGTGGTTTTCTAAATTTAGATTTTCTGTATTCAGATCATCTCATAAGTAATTTTCCTAGTTTCCTACAAATAGGAGAAGATATTATTTTCCTCTGTAAATAGAGCTTCAGTCTCACCCAAGTAAACATCTGAACATTTTGCCCTTGCCTTTTCTTGCTCTTGACTTCTGTAGGGAAATTGTGAAAGTCCACAATTTGCCTCTCCAAATTATGTATTATTTGATGTGCAACCTCCTACTCTAATCTCTTAGAGATTTCCAGTCGTTATTTTCGAATGGCCACTTTCACAATAACTTAGACAAATTATAGATAAGAATGATGGCCATAGGCAGTGTTCAAAAAATTCTGATGCTTGACTTTTAGGGGTTTAACTACTTAAATTCCTTTATAAATATTTTGTGGTTTTTCATCTGCTAAATAGAGGGACAATATCAGTACACTTTTTAGAACTAAGAACATACTGGAACACAACTGAGATGACAAAAAAATAAGAAAAATCCCTCAAATTCTAATAAGCATTAGAAAGAAAGGTAGTTGCTATGTTTCTTATGATTTTAAAGTCATGGATACTGGAAAAGGATATCTCAGTTGGACAAGAAGAATAACTAACAATTCCTCTTCTTTCTTAGTTCTGTAAAGTTTGTATCAGATAGTATATGTATAATTTCTTTTGTTACATTAAAAAACTTCTCTAGGGCTCAACTATATTGCCCTAATTTTTTTCTAATAATTTAGTGAAAATTGAACTGTACATTATACCTTTGTTAGAAAAATATTTTCTTGGATATTAATATATTAAAATTAAAATGACCATGTTTTGTCTCATCATGTTCATGAGATATACTATCCCAGGATTATAGGAATCTTGCAGCTGCTTAACTGGCTGTAGTTTTGGGTTTTTTTTTTTAGTTCAAGCACAAAGTCAAAGGCACTAGTACAAAGCTGTAGTACTTAAACCAAGTCTTCTAGCTTTCAGTCATCTGGGATGCTATGAATTGTTACAAAGATAGCTATTTTTGTCTTTCGGAGGTTAGTATTAGACTAGACTTTTGGTTGATATAAACAAATATTCTCAAATTGACCTTCTACAACATAAATTCCCAATTGAGTATGGCTGATGCAGTACTTCCATTTTTATATCAGATTGTGCTATAAAAGCAGTGAACTGAGGTCTTAGCTTCTATAAGCCAGTTTGAAACCATGAGAAGTACTTCAATAGAGCATTCAAAATCATACGAATATTTCTATGTAGTTCTAATTGGATACATAGAGACATAATTTCAGCATAAATCTGCTGAAAAGAACTTTCTTCAAACCATGACTATTAAATTAAATCAGCAATTAATCAGAATTTCAGTGCTCATGAAAACAGCCAAAATATGGACAAAAAGAAAAATTAATTATTTGGATCCAAGAGTGAGTAAATCTTCTTTGAAGAAAGAGCAAAAGGAACAAAATCATCATTACCAGCTAAGCTTTATCTGCTTTTCCCAGTAATAAAAACAAGCAACAACAAAAATCAATAGGGAGTAATTGTAACATGTGGAGAAGATAATGTCAAAGGTATATAGCAAAAAATAACCAGTGATTGGGCTAAAGTTTAGTCATTGTCCTGAAGTTAATTAAAGATGAAGTGAAAGCAAAAGCTCTTAGGATGTGTGATCCAAAGGTTTCTAATAATCTTGTATCCCCTATGGAGTGTGCTTCATGATACATCTCAGTCTGATCCTGGTTACATCACTGTGCTTGAAGAAATTTCCTTCATTCTAGCATGTGGAATGCAATTCTTAATTAAAGGTCTTTTATTCTTCCTTCTCTTCTAAAATTACAAGCATGAACCACTAATCCTTATGTCCCCTTTGATTTTTTAAACATAATATTTAATAGAAATGCTAGAATTAAACTGTGGAGGATTTTTGCACAGGAATCCCTAAAACTGTACCATGGAATTCTCCACAGGTATATTAGCTTTTTGGTAAAAAAATGTAGGGAGACTTCTTGAAGTTAGTCAAGACATTCCAATGTATGCAAGTTAAAACTCTGACCTGGCCACATGCATAAACATTTTATTATACAAGGCCAGTGAAGGGCCTTGAGGGGAAGCCATATGAGGAGCAGCTGAGGTCACTTGGTCTGTTCAGCCTGGAGGAGACTGAGGGGAGATCCCATTTCAGTCTGCAACTCCGTCATGAGGGCAAGGGGAAGGGTAGGTACTGAGGAAATGGCCTGAAGTTGTGTCAGAGAGGTCTAGGTTGGATATCAAGAAAAGGTTTTTCACCCAGAGAGTTGCTGGGCACTGGAACAGGCTCCCCGGGAAGTGGTCACAGCACCAGCCTGACAGAGTTAAAGAAGTATTTGGACAATGCCCTCAGGCACATGGTGTGATTCTTAGGATGTCCTGAACAGGGCCAGGAGTTGGACTCCATGATCCTGATGGATCCTTTCCAACTCAAGATATTCTCTGATTCCATTACTCTAGTCCTGTGTAAACTCTTGAGATAATTAGGCATGAATAAAATTATGCTTGGGAAATTTACTCATTTTTTTACCATTACGTAGGTGGACTGCACAGAAATCCAAAAAATAATTTAAGGATGCCGGTAGCTCCGTTTCTCAATCAGTGCATCATGCCTTTGCTGGACATACACCAGTTTGCTGAGTGGAAAGCTGGATGATATAGCCAGCACTCAAGTGTTAAAGACAGGGATTTCTTTCAAAATTCTCTCCAGTTATGGACCGTTCACATGGGATTGCAGGAATATATCTCACCATCATCTTGAACACCAAATGGGAAGGAAGTAGAAGTTTCCTGTTTTAATCCAGCAGCCCGATTGTTATTCATAAAACTTGTGAAAAATAAAATATAATCCTCTTCTTCTTCAAACTATGGGTTGTTCTAGTGTAGAGGTATTTTTAAAGAGTATCTACTTCCTTGGCCAGTTGGCTAGAAATCAATTGGTTCCTCCCAGCCGTTTCCCCCACAAGGTCTTCATGCTAAGGAGTGACTCTGTGGCTTCAAATGGGAGGAGTTCCTTTGGGTGCAGAGGGAAGGTAGGAACTGAGTTCCCTGATGTGGTGTCCGTAGTCATTCATTTTATTCATATTTGACAAATTTTATTTTAAGCCAGGAAATGAAAGGATCTGGATGTAAGTATGGTGTATGATCTTACTCTGTGTATAAACTTACTCTGTACTTTTTAGGTAAATTCAATATAACTTTGGACAGACACCCCTACTTTATTACCAGACAAGGTATACCAGTTACTTTGGTAGGAAATCTCCTTTAAATGAAAGTGGAGAAACTGTATCTCAACATGTTTGATCCTTCTAAAGGTGGCCAGTTGTTTAATCAGTTTCTCTGATTTTTTGTATCAGAAAAAAAAAGATTTATGTTCAGATACTTGACAAAGCCAAGGATTTTGATTATAAAAACAGGTCAAATACACAACAAAGCACTTTGAAAATGCAGAGTTACAAGAGAGTAAAATTTCCTGGCTTTTACCCAAAGAAGTTCTCTCCTCAATTATTTATATTTGCAAGTACGCCATTGCAAAGTCTGTCTTCTAGATGAAATAATATTCCTCCTAGACTTTCTGAAGGGAGAAAACAAGTGTTCAGTAATGAAGCCCTTAAGAATATTGCTTTTTGGGGGCTTTGCATGTATGCAAAAACATGTATTTAGGTAAAGCAGAAGCTGTCAGAAAATGTTACAAAATGCAGTAATGTAACATGTCCTGAAGCTACTAGGCTCAATCAAAGCTCAAAAAGGCACTTTTCTGATGTGCTCTATTCCACATATGCTTACGCTAAAATGAAGATGTCCTAGTCAGTCAGGGAGACAGCATGCTATAATTAATGACTTCTCTATAGCAGTTTCCCCAGTTATGTCATTCAGTGTGATCTGACTGATTTATATGATTTATGTATGAACCAGTTATTTCTAAGCTTTGAAGTCTATGCAAATTTCTCTGCTGCAATTATCGTAGAGCCAATTGTAATGTATTTTGAAAGACAAAAAAGAAAAAAATCAAGTTGTATCCATCTACAAATGTTACTTACAGAAAAAATATTGAAACTCCTGAGATGAGGAACAGCTGTCCTTAGAAAATACAGGTTTTGAATACTTCTGAATGAAATTAATATCTGCTTTTTGGCTGGTCTGCAGAAACATACTTAGGTGTGAGAGACTGAATTTTATTTTTTTTAAGATGGAAATGAGAAATAGGCTTTGAAAATGCATTTCATAGCATTTGCCAGCAGCAAGAAGGTGGTTAAAAATCAATTTTCTGTGATAATTTCAAGTTCTTAGCTTTCTGAAACTCACACTATAAGCTAGATATTTTTATGTTTGGGTTCTAACCAAGATTTCAGAATCTTATTATAAAATTTTATTATTTTTTGCATGAAAGATAATTCAGCTGTTATTGAGGGAAGAAAAACAGTTGACTGTGTTCTCTGAAAATAAAGGTACAAACAAACCAGCTGAAGCTAAGAACTGAAACCTAGCTACTCACAGAAGACTAGGTTCAGAAAGGCACTTAACTGCTGTAATACAGCAGTTAAGTTTTAGCCTTCAGACTTTTAGAGTAGCTGTGCTATTGGTAATATTTCCCTGAGCCACAGTTTGGATACCTAAAGGTACATCAGTACTGCTAAGTGACAGGTGAATATGGAGCAGGATTGAGAACAGGACTCATCCAATGCTTGGATCACAGCTTAATAGTTAGCCCTCTTCACAGATGTGCTTTGGACCTTTCCACCTCTCTCTCCATGCAATACACTTTTGGCAGAATAGACACTGCCCCCAGAGATCTGCAGGCAGATGCCTCTCTTGTTTTGGTCCCCTCCCTTCTTTCAATGCTAAACAGAGAATAGTCTAAACACTATGAATCCTCTGGTCTCACTTCAAAATACACAGCATTATATTTAACTCCCTTTTACTCCCATTGCCTGCTCCACTGACCCCTATTATTCAGAATACTTTGAGCTGAAAAATAACCACACAAAATAATATTTGTGTATTTTAGTCACTCAGGCACAAAGTGGAACCCAGAGGAGATGTAGTGCCAATACGATGTGGTAGTATGGGATGTGGCCAGCTTGAAGCAGAAGGTGCAAGCAGTAAGCAAAGTGAATGTAAGCCAGCAGGCACAGAAATTCATGTATGCTTATATTTGATTGCACCAGTGAAGCATATTCTGAGACAAAATTCTGCAACATCCAGCTTGATCAGCAAGGATCTGCTTGTGTTAGTCTTTGTCAGATGATGTAGATAAATCAGATGCTGATATAAAGAATATGACAGGCTTCTGTAGAAACCTTCTCCATCTGCTTTTTGTTTGGACTCACCTCTTGGCTTCTCTTAAAAAACACATTACTTCGCTCCTAACATAAGCAGAGTACCTTTCTTTCTTGTAAAATGCTGTTAATGATGCCACCATTTTTATGGGAAATATTAAGACATTCAGATAAGACATGAGACATCAGGGTCCTCCTCATTCTTTTTGAGTGGTTGAAAGTTATTCTGACTACTTCACAGTGGACTGTGATGGAAAGTACTCTGTTAAAGCAGTTCTGTAATGAGACAAGAATTCAAGATTCACAGGGCCTGTGTAAATTAATACCCTAACTGGCCTTTAGGGTCCTGTCCTAGCAGATCTGAGACATGGTCTGGATCTCTGGCAGAGTAAGGCATGATAGCTACTTTACTCTCAGATTGCACTTGTTATAAAATAAGGGTCACATAAATATTGATGATATTTGTTTAATCTAAAGACAATATAAGAAAGATAATATATAATATAAAGAGAGGGGGCTGTCTTCTCTCTTTTAGATATGCTTTTCAGGAATTAAATTGACAGAAGTTTTTGTATAAGATCAAGATCTTATAGGTATATGTCAGCACAAGTGCAAAGGGGATTTGGGAAGGTGTGGATGGGAGAACATGTGGATTCCAGCTGAACTTAGGGGTCAGCTAGGTGCTAAAAACTTGGCATTGATAAGACTACTGGAACTGGGAAGAAGCATAACTTTAAGCATGAAAGGAACCTAGCTGATAAAACTCTCAGTGCTCACAGATAGAAATATCTCTGGCTTTAAGCAGCTACTTCAATATAAATTTGAAGATTCTGTTGTTGACCATAAATATATCTATTCTGCTTACTTCCTTCTTTGGTGCTGATATTTTTGTAAAAATTGACCTGTTCTAGGTTTGGAGGTATACAACAGTTGGATAAGTGACTCTAAAAAGTAGTTCTGAGTAGTGAAAGTAATAAAAGTCCGTCATTTTTTGAATTTGGAATTTCTGCTGTTCATTAAGGTTAAACTTTCCCCTTGTGCTTTTTATAACCAATGAGTCATTCATAGCATCATTTTCTACGTCGATTCTTTGATATCTGTGAGGAACTGACCTCATGTTTCACCCTGCTCCTCAATAAAGGCAATAATAGAGCCTCTCTCCTCTTTTTCTCTCAGCTGTCTATTTAAAAAGAAAAAACATGTAGGATCTTAATGTACTGAGATTTGAAGTACTCAGTCAGATTTGATTGAGACTGGCTGACAGTTCAAAAGCTATTGGAAAAGGATGGATAAATACACCTTCACACATTCCATCAATGTTGTGCTAGTAAAGTGCATTTCCCTAGGAAAAGAAGGCAAAAACCCCTTCTGATCATATTCAAAAGCATTTGCTCTATCTCAGAACAGAACCATTTTCATTTAAAAATGTCCTGTGTAAAGAGTATGTTCTGTATAGTTCTCTAAAAATTGATGATTTAACATCAAAGAGGGAGAAACAAAGTCCAGAGAAAAAGAAAAGAAACAGAATTTTAGTACAATTCTGATAATACCAATGACATCAGTCAGTTCAGCCTGTATCACTATAGTGCAGTTAGATCCATGCTTTCAGCAAAAATTACCATGATTATGGAAAAACTGTTTAATCCCTTCAAGTTTATGTCAGTAATGTTTCATTTATTCATAAACCAACAGGTTGAGTGAAAGGAGTGCCGTTGCTTTGCAATCTCCTGTCCAGGAATTTTGAAATCACTGAAGAACCTGCCCTTTATCATTGCTCTAGATTGTCACTTTAGCATGAGAAACTTGTGTTCCACTGCACCATGACATGATGCTAATGTGAGGAATACCTAGTGTACGCCTTCCATCCACGTTAGAAACTCTGGCCTGAAAATGTACATTTTACTATTACATATGACTTTTAAAGCCTGAGATGAAGCAGTTAAATACGGAAGAGAGCAAGGGAAATAATAGTTACCCAAAGAACTTTACGTGGTTGTCAAATGTGACTACTCTGTGGTTTAACTTTAGATATGGAGGATTCAATGGATATCTTCCAGAAGATGATTTATCCTACTCTTCAAGAGATAGGATTAAAAAACCCAAAGCAAACAAACCACAAAAAGGACCTATATCTCTTCTTTGAACATGAAAGGCACATTGTTGAATAGATGCCCATCATTTTGATTACGAAAAAAGATGAGATAAGAATCATTACAAATAATGAAGTCTTATGCAAAAACCTTTCCTCAATCTCCATGTTCCCTCTCCAGGAAATCCATACCCTTCTAGTACAAACTGTAACATGTATCTCTTAAAATATATAGCTACACACTACTTTCTTCTGTCAGCCATGCACAGTGTCAATAACTTGGACTAAAAATCCTAAATTCATTGGGTGTCTTTCCATTGCGTCTGTCAGCTACTTAAAGTTCACCATGTGCAGACATGTGCCATGCTTATTTGCAAATTGAAATGCATTAGACTCTTGTCTATAATGCTTTTTGTCACTTGAGATGCTGAAAGCATACCAAAAAAAAAATAAAAAAACCCCAAACAAACCCTGTCTGATCTCTTTATTAATTTTTCTGAGGTTCAGAAGGGTGTTTATGTATGAAAACAGAATGATATCCCTTTGTCATGGTGTAGTTCTGAATAAGTTTAGAGAAATCAAATTATCAAGATTAATCAAGATTATCCTGGATTTACTGTGCATTAAAAAAGAGGAGATTTTAATCCAGTCCTGGTGTGACTGACAGTTCTACCTTACATAGGAAGAGTGAGATGTCTCCTCAGGATCCTCCACATTAGGATCAGTCAGTTACTACCCAGGTGATACTCTGGATGTTTTTCCTTCTCTTTCCAGTAGATTTTGTGTGGGAGGGTTGGGGAGGCAAGCACTGCTATCAGTAGGGGAGTGTTGATTTCTGCATTCCTGAAGTTGCTGCTGTGCTAAATGAAGATAATTGGCAGGAATCTATTAGTTTTATAGGAAGGTGCTATTAAGGGTTGAGCTCTTTTCACAAATTGCCCCTTCTGCACTTATTGCTTGAGAGGCATAATGTCAGCCATCCCGAATTCACAGAACAGGAGATTGATTTCCTCCTTTTTCTTTTTCTTTCCCTGCCTTAAACTCTGCAGGTCAGTCCCACCCCAGGGTGCATCCGGGCGTTAATGAAGATGTTGTACTGCCCTTACTGCAGAGGACTTCCCACTGTGAAACCTTGCAACAACTATTGCCTCAATGTAATGAAGGGCTGCCTAGCAAATCAGGCTGATTTGGATACTGAGTGGAATCTGTTCATAGGTAAGAGGAGTTTAAATATTAGCAGAAGGAAACTCTGGTAAATAGCAAATCTCTGCAGAGTTCTGTCAGGTTAGAAGACACCGTCGGTCAATATTCAGAATGAACCAACTGCAGATGCAACTTGCTTTCTAAGTGAACTTCATGTCTTACAATAAGAAATGACTGCTCACCCTGCCCTAAGCCAGTCACGTTTCACATTTCATATTTCCAAAAGAATGGTGTGGTGTTACAGCTTCTGAGCTGAATTATTATATGCTATGTGAAATGTTGAGAAAGATTTGGTTGAGAATTTGATAACAAGCTTAACATGGCAGAAATAGTATGTATTACAACTGAAAACTAGGCTCTTGCAAGCTGAGAAGATAATAACATTGTATAACATCCAGTCAACATAAATCACAACAGCTGCTGTTCTTAATTCTGGTAGTATATAGGCAAAAATCTTCAAAAGTTACATACATGAGAAATTATTATTTCCTCATTCTTGCTTAAAATATGCTAATGTGTCCCTTCCAGTGTACTGAATTGAAAGTACCAAACATGCAACCCAATTTTAGAATGGAATATAGAATATGTATTTAAGAAAAACTGCTCTTACAGTTTTAGTCACATAATTCTTCACTCAAATAAACTAAGAATAAAACAAGAAAGAAATCTCCCTTAAAGAGCAATTCAGCTATCCTGTAGCAAAACAAAAAAGCAATAAAAAAAAGCCCAAAACTCACAACCGAATAAAAACCTCTCAGAAAAGTAACATATAACAAGAAATAATAGTTTTAAGTTGCTTTTGGTGAAAGGATAGGATGACAATTAGACAAGGCTGATGATAATATGGAAGGAGCGGAAACTGCTAGTTACCCTAGACGCTAATGAGTGCCATAGTCTAGACTGGATTTCAGAAAAATAGATGCAGCTGGGAAAAATGGCATAAAACTTTCTTTATTGCAGTTGAAGAAAGGAAATTTATTTTCTATTTTTGGAAAGATAAAACATAAGCAATCTCATTCTGCTTAATTTCAAACCCCACTGACCAATGTGACTTTGAAGATTTGACTGACTCATTCATGGATTTTTGCTTTACTCAGCAGTGTAAGATGGATAGGGAGAAGAAAACAGGATGAAAAATGAATCAGAGTATGAAAAGTGAAAACAAGCATTGAGTGTGCTATAAAAATAGCATGCAAACAACAATATGAAACAAATGATGCAGATACACATGCCTTCCCAGTCCCTTGCACTGGTTAAAGGAGTTGACATCAAAAAGAGTGCTGTATGGAGGGATACCCGTGGGATTACTGGAGTGAAAAGGAGAATCAGATCATCATCAGAAAGCTAAGTAGGAGCTGATGGGAAAACAATCCTAACCTGTTAAAGACATTGCATAAACTCCTATCCCTGTCCCTGAAGAATAAGCAAGTGCTGAAATGTCACTAATTCTGATAAAAAAAAAATTTTAAGTAGCTTTTAGGAAAAAGCCCCAAACATTTGAACTAAAATAAACAACAGAGTTTTTTATTAAGGCAAGCACCTGTCTAAATCAAAAGCTGGAACTTTTGAGATGTTAAGAGAAGATTTCCTTTTCTGGTGATTTAAATTTGGTGAGAGTGCTGGGCGTGGTGAGATGTGTTGGAAAGTGTGGAAATGTTTACAGATTCAGACTTTCAGAGTCTTTCCTGCAAAGCCCTTGTCTTCATCAATGTCTCTCTGGTTTTGATTGTTCTTGCTCTTACAAAAGAAAAACTGTGTGAAAGCTTGTACATTATGCTAAAACATAGTGCTAATTTATTAAATACCATGTCAGGCAGACTACTATGCAATTATCCCTGCAGGTCAGTGATGACAAGGCAGTATATAGTACAAATACATCAAATCATATTTCCTCTTTCTTCCAACTATACAACTTCCCCTCTGTAACTTTATGGGGAAGAAAATAGAGGAGGTACAGAGATTTTCATGTATTTGGAAAAGGTATTCTGTTTTATCCCATTTTTCAGGCCTCTGACAGCTTTGCTGAAGATGAGGGTCCTTCCTTTATGAAAGATTGAAATGAGGCACGTTGTCTCTGTCTCTGACAGCTGTCAGAGGCTTTCTAATAACACATGCAATTCCCTTAGTGGTAAACACAACAAAACTTCTACTCACTGAATTAAAATGAAGAGCAGCATTTTACAGCACTGCTAAGCTGTGAAAGATTGGAAATTATGCATGAGCAGTTTTTATCCCTGTTCCGATACCAGGAACCATGCACTAGCAAAAAAAAAAAAAATTTTTGCATTAATGGTCTCTGCCTAGGCAGGAATCCCAAATGTTAGTGCATATTCATACACAAGATAGTTTTGCTTAGCTTATAGTCTGTGCATTGCAAGGTTGTTTTGACAGAAGTTGGTACTAGGAGAAAACTCTCAGATATGTTTGTCACTAACCAAGTAAATCCTGTAATTTGGACTGCATGTCCTGATATTGTTCTGTAGCTACAGCAGTGGTTCAGCAGCAGCCAAGATCTGCACGTGAGGAGGAGCAGAGGAAAGTAAATGGGCTGTTTGACATCAGGATGTGTTGCATGTTTCACCTAGTTTATAAATATAGAAGTCAGGACTGAAATCACATATATATAGCACTAATAAATCTTGCCTCTACTTTCAAAGCTAGGGAGAGTGGGACAGCTTCCCCTAAACATCTGGTGCTTTCCAAGATTTTATAGACTGTGAAAATTGGTAAGAGGTGAAACAGCTGCAGCAGCATGACACATGGCTTATTATATATTTCCTGGTTTTGTCACCTTAAGCTCTGTGTCCTTTTTGTGTAATGTTTCATTACAGGCTTTTTGTATTTTGTTGCCTTCATTATTGCACAATAAAAGCCAAATGTAGTACATCTCGTTCTAGCAGATCATCTGTAACTCAGAATTTTGCCTGAGAAAGGAAGACACTCTTTAATATCATATTATAATTATAAACCTGTAATGAAAAAATGCTCCTTACAGGTACCTATATAAAATATTTAAGAGGTATTTAAAAGTAAACCTGCCACACTGACTTTGAAAATGTGTATTTTGCAAAGCTTGCTTCTGATGTTTTGCCTGTTAGTTACCCATCATAATCTCCTTTGCACCAGTCTCAAGCAAAGCTAGCAAATGCAAGATAAAAAGCATGAGCAGAGGAACTGTACTGCTGAGGAGGGAGATTGCCTCAGGGAGGAGATGACTGATTCTGTGGAGTGGGGAAAAGGGGATTTTCTCTGTCTCATGGCCCAACAGATATAGTCAAAATTATGCTTCTCTCCATGGAGCTATACCAATTAACAGCAATAAGAATCAGGAATCCCACTGTTCATTCTGTCATGGAAACACAGAAGAGATGGATAAAATTATTCCCACTTACAAAAATTTAAAGCCCCTATATCTTAGGGAATGACATTCAATTTTAGCAATACTGTTACTCCTCTTACTAACCTGTATTTAAATCCCTGTTCCTATCTTGATATTCTTTGACTTTTCCTAACCTTATATTTCCATATAATTGGTCATTTCTTTCCCTCCAACTGCTCTTTTTCTCAAGCAAGATTGTCAGTTGAGGAGTGAGCCCACCTCAGTGGACACCACACTTTCTCTTGGTATCCTCTTTCAGCTTCAGAATCAATAGCCGTAAAAAGATTATTTCCATGGAAGTGCACCTCAGTGACAGCTGCCTTAATCACAGGTTCAGGATGGCAAAGTCGCCATAATCCATTTGTTTTTTGGAGAATTTCTTTCACAATTAGCACTAGAGTTAAGTTTCTTCTGTCCTGAGACAAAAACATAGATGATATTAAATCTGAAAATCTAGCAAGTTTGTAAGTTGTGAGAATATGACAGTCCTTACATAAGTAATTCAGCACAACAGAAGAGTAAAAATCCAGGTAGTTGTTTTAATCATAGCAACTCCTGTATATGAGCATATTTTTTTATTTTTTTTTTGTGGACATCTAAAGTAATTGATAAATGCTTTGTTGCTGCAGTTAATGACAAAATGTAATGCCTGCGTAGTAGAGTATCAAATGCAATCCATGGAGGTTTAACATTGCATGGCTATTTATACATGCAAAAATTACAAGTCCTTTTTTTTCCCTACAAATTGTTGAATGATTAATCAGACTCACTTTGACCTTACCACTATGTTTTAGTAGGCAGGAGATTATGGAAAACATTTCAGAAGTTGTGCAATTGCAGAGAATGCATCCCTGTCTGTGAAAAGGAGCCAAGAGTTCATGTCCACAGCCATCCTTCTGCTTCGAGTGGAGAGCAGGTGGCTTTGATGTGAGTGTGTTCGATATTTGACAAGCTCTGTAGTGTAGTAAAGCAGCTCAGCGTGTCATGTGTTCACACTGCAGTATTCAAGGCCTGCAAAGCTGAGAGCCAGAGACATCTCTGACTGCCACCGTCCTGCTAGGCTTCAGCCAGAGAAAAACATATCTGCAAGGATTCAGCAAAAGCTTCTCCTCCCAGTGTTAAAATTATTTCACTTATTGTCGTTACAATGGCTTTGCATTACTAATAAACTTTCTTCTTGTGGTTCTTTAAGAATCCCTTTTTTCTTCCCATCAGTAAGACTCAGATACTTACCTTAGGAGTTCTCCTGAGGCAGAGTATAGCTTGCAGTCTCACTTAGAGCAACTAGATCATTTTCAGAAAAACTACCCAACAAAACCTTAACTACGTACTCCTAGTGAAAGTTTTAGTGATGAAAATATGCAATCGGTCTTATTTACTGCTTACAAAAGTTGTCAGGTCTCTGTGCTTTTTCTGTTCTGTGTGCAAGCATTTTCCTTTTAAAGCTTCAAGAGACCACCCTGATTTGACTTTTTATAATGGCATATTACAAGAATAACTGTGGTCTTCAAGATTCACTTTGGTTCATAGAATAGTCAGTCTATAATTGTAATAGTAATCCTTTTCTATTTTCTTGTGATTGTTTTGAGGTCTCAAAGCAACCTTCTCTCCTCCAGGCTGAACACCCCCAACTTTCTCAGCCTGTCCTTATAGGAAGAGTTCTCCAACCTTCTTATGAACTTCGTGGCCCTCTGGATTTGCTCCAGCCATTCCATGTCCTTATGCTGGGGACACCAGAGCTGGATGCAGTGCTCCAGTGGGGTCTCAGAAGAGCAGAGTGAAGGGGCAGAATCACCTCCTTCGCCCATGCTGCTTTTAATGCAGCCCAGGGTTCTGCGGGCTTTCTGGGCTGTAAGCACACACTGCTGGCTCATGTTGGGCTTTTCATCAATCAGCACACAATGGACACTTGCACACAAACACTAAAATTCATAATTTGCATCTTATTCTGTTATGAAAACTGTCAGCATTCATAGTCAAGGCAGGCTAAAACTCAAACTCTGCATATAAAGCTTTATTTTCAGTTACTGTATGCTTAGAAAGCATTTAAATTTTCAGTCTATCATCTTTCTTCCTGAACCAAGGTTATCATGACACCTCAAGTGAAACTGTCTGCCAACCATCTGAATGAGAATAGGGAATATTAGCTTAACCTAATGCTTTTCATCTCTTCTACTTATTTCTTAAAACTACTTTAATGCCTCCAGAGTTTGCAGAAGTAATAGTTTCTTTAAGTCTCTTGTACAGACTAGAGTAGCTGTTATTATATACCAATATCTACTCCCTTAGTTGAAGCATCAGGGTTTGGCGGATTGCTCTAAGGGTGTGGAATCCCATTGCAATTATATATGAAAGAATGGAATCCCTAGTTCAGGATTATTTTTCCCTACTTTCGCTTATTTTTACAAAAGCAAAGGAAAATTAGTAGAGTACTCTGATATGTGATAAAACTCCAAATCTGGTTGTTCAGATGTTGAGAACAAGATTTGCAGATGTAAATCTAATGCTGTTTATGAAAAAACCTTTACTGTGCTTCAGGCCCATTAGTCTCCATAATGCATAAGTAGCAACATGAAGGAATTTGCAGTGCTATTAAAAACACAGACTTAGCATCTGTTAACAGTTATGTCAGTTCATGTTAAAAATATGTAATTGTACAAATGAAAAGTGAACTCTATTTGACAATGCCTAATTAAAAGATTACAGCATTATAATTTTTTAATTCTATGATAAGCAATAACATCCATGATCCCATATTTTCTTCTTGTTTTCCTAAAATAGTAGAATAACTGCTAACAACTTAAACAAACACAATACCAAGATCTGGTGGCTTAGAGTACTCAGGGGCACCCCTGAAATAAAGGGGACATCACCATTCAGTAAGGTAAATAATGTGTAGAAGAGGGGAGCTGTATTTGTTATTTCCCACTGCTTTTCTCACATCAAAAGTATAAAGGATAAGCAATCTGGACATGTAATTCCTCAGATGGAAATTAATTCAGCCTGAGAGAAGCCCTCTGAAGTTGTGGGACTGCCAGCAGAATGTGCTTGCCTGGTGCTTAAACTATACTTACCCTGCCAAATCTCTGTGCTCACCCTTTGGCAATATAGATTCTTGCAACTCACAGTATCCATTGCCCTGTATATTTGCTTTAGGATGTGTCACTGAAGAAGGGGATTCCCTCCTGTAGGACGATGGAGATCTTGTGCTCCTGTTACTGGATCAAAAGAGCTGGGACTCGTCTGGCCTGATCTTGCCAGTGACACCCCTGACAGCTTGTCACTTGGGGGTGCATCCTGGAAGGGTGTTAATGGCTTCACTCAGAGGGACTCCTGAAGACTACAGCTCCTAAAGAGGGACTGTGGATTTCTGAAGATGCAGATGTTTAGTTGAATGATAGCAGCAGACATCTTGGGACCCTGATCTTTGACGTGTCTTGTAGAAATCAAATATGATGATTAACTATACCATTCTCTCTAAGGCTCAAAAGATATTGGTGCATGTGAAACACACCACCCATCATCATGTCATATGACCCCTAGAAATACAGGATCAAATTCAGCCATTATAAAATTCTGCCTTTGGCATGCAAACACAATCTTCTTGAACTGTTTGATTTCTCCATTTGCAGGAAAAAGCTTCTCAAAATTTGAAGTGATGTGAGAGTCACACACTCAGCATTTTTACCAGGCCCTATGTTGACTGCAGCACTTAGATGCTACAGCTTCTTTTGAAAACAGCAAGACAGATCATCATTGTCAAAAATTTTAAAAGATTTTTATAATGAAACCATTGGACCCAAGTGATGAATTTTTAGTTCCATTTTCATTCCTCATCCCAACTCCTTCACATTATTTTACATCAAAGGGAAATGTCTGCCTAGTACACATCAGCACAGCTTGGAAGTTGCAGAGAATAGCAACTTTCTCTGTGCTTACGTTTAGGGGAAGTGCTGGGGAAGCTGTTTTGCCACTGCCCTTAAAATGCTGTGAATTAACCCAGGGATGTTACATAAGATATCTCTAGAAACGTTCATTATTTCTTGCTCAAGTAGTGCAGGTTCTGGGACTATTATTTTGTACTTTTCCAGGTCCATAGCTATGCCTTCTGAAAGGGCTTCTTGCTTCCAGGAGTGCAGTAAATAGTGCTGCTATTTCTGTCCTAGGTTACCATGTATATTAGCACCTCAAAAGAGTTTTTTTCTCTTCAGTGGAGGATTTAACGTCTCAATTAATTGCATTTATGTAAAGCTGGATCCCTGTTTACCTGTAGGGATATCCCTCAGGCACTTCACTGTGCTGATCTCCCTCTTTCACAGACAAGGGATCAGCTGGAAAATATTGTGCCTCTTACCTGATCTGGTTTCCCTTCTGATTTGGGGGGTCTGGGAGACAGTAGGTCTCTCTTGCATGTGACTGTGAGTGAAGCACACACCAGGATTGCAGAACTTGTCTATGCTTTTACAGTTCAGTTACCTGAAAGAGCTACTTCCATGCCCTTATGTCTTTTTCTTAAGGATTACAAATCCAAATGAAGAACATGTGAGTTTCATTTTACCCAAGCAGGTGGGACTAAATACCATTTTAATTGGTTTGAACTTACTACTTTGGCTGTGCTTAATTGAGGCAATGCTGTATTACACTAGGAAGGGTGAAAATTATTACATTTCTAAAAATGTATCATCAGTTAAATTATCAGTTGACTTTGTCAGTATTGATAAACTTGAGAAAATCTCAGTTCTAAGTTTGGCAAGGACTCCTGTTTTTAAGGGAAAAAATAATTGTACAATAATTAGAATGCTGCCCAGGGAGTACTGACAGTTTTACTTCAACTTTAGTTGAAATAAAATTTGTCTCTCTGTCCATTTTCATGTATTTTGTTTCTGCTTGTATTCCTCTGCATTTAAAACTGTATCTGAGGAAAGTATTTGCTGCACCATGACACCATTTTATACATTTTGAAGTGTTTTGTCTAGGAATCTGCATCCATTTTAGAAAACTGCATAAATAAGAAATAGTTTTCATATGCTGAAAATAAACTTGAAACTATATAATATTTTGAATAATGTGTTTTTTCTGATAGATTGATTTACTAACTGTTTCAGATTCTCAAACTTAATATTGGAAACAAATGTCAAATTATGTTCTCCATTATTCAGGTAAATGTAATGGAGAGATAAGTGTAACTTAGAGTAAATTTGTTTTACAAGAAACTATCAAAACACTTGGTTATATCTGAAAATACTTTGCTGAATTTACTATATAATAGCAATAAAAGGTGAGCCTTTACCACAATGGTGTCAAAGCAAAACTGATGTCAATTTGCTTTGATTGATAATTTTGAGCCATTGCTCATTTGTTTTAGGTAGCGCGTTATCTATCTAGAATCACGGATTTCTTTTTTAAATACAGAAACAAAGTAGTGTTGACAACCAGCCTTAATTTCTCCCTTCAAATAAACCCTAATGCTGCAAATGAAAAATACACACACAAACACACACAAAGTGATTTTTGATTGTGACTAATCTGCCAGATTCCATTAATGAGAAATTTGGGGGTTTCTTAGTTTTCAGTTCCTTATGCTTTTTTAGTTCATGAATTTCAGAGAGAGTTTCAATCTTAGGTATCTTAAAGGTTGAACAAACAACCCAAAACTCAGTAAAAGAATTCAAATGTGTAGACGCTCTCTAAATCATTGAATTTTACTTTTTGACTGCCCATTCAGGTCTTTTTTGAGCTATACAAATAATGTAAACAAAATGCCATCTTTTTTTTCTAATGAAGCCACACAGATATACAAGGGGATAGATTATACTCAATCAATTTATTTGTTTTGGAAAGACTTTTTAAGATAAGCTAAATAGAAGAAGGTGAAGAGTGTTTGGCTGAGCTATAAATTTCTCATAACTTGGCAAAGAGACTGTGGTAAAGGTCCCTAGCCAGTAGCCCATATCAGTGCCAGATTTAGTGGAGCAAAGACTTCAAACCATTACAGAGATTAGAATTTAGTAAAACAAAATTTCAGGAAGTAATTATTTCTTTCTGATAAGGGTCCTATGGATTCCCTTCTTATAACATGTCAACCCTCCATTTCTTCTTGTAAAGTTTTTTTCAGGTGCAGGAAATACCAGGAAAAATACAGAATTTTTTCCCTCTGTTCACTCTGCCTTGCCAACAGAAAATCTTACCATTTCTATAGTCAAGAGAGCTAGTTTGATGCACAGTGTTATGACAGAGTTGGTATGGCCAAAATTCATTGAGCATTTTTGCAAGAGTGGAATCCAGAAGTGTTCTGATGCATTTGAGAAATTTCAATGTGTTTAGAAGGTAATATGAAAAACTCTTCTCCTATATTTCTTATTGTTTTGTGTTACTCAGTGTCACCTGCCCTGTAATATAACATTCAACATCCCTTAATGTCATTTATATTGAAAGTTAACCTGTGGGAGTTTAAACTCCCATAACATGTATTTTCATTTAGCCACCAGAACTTTCCACGTCAGTAGGAACTCACCTTCATAATACCAGACTTCAATCTGCAGTAGCAAAGAGCCTTTTTATGTGTCTTGTCTTGGTAACTCTTAAAATACAGATAACTATGTAGGAGAAAGTAGCCGCTTGAAAAATAAAGAATTCAGGTTTGGTTCTGCTGGATATTTGTTGCTGAGCTCAGTAGAGAGAGTCCGATTTTTCAACTAAGCAATGCATCTCACTGTAATGTTATAAAATGAGATGAAGGTCAGTCTTCACTTTCAGTGCACAGGTTACAACAGCATCTTGCACTTAGTTCAACTGCAGAATAAGATGAAAACCATCACTAAAACAAATGGTACACCATAGAGAATGGACTGTGCCAAAAAGACAAGCTATCCTGAACATGAGATGATAAATCATAAAGCACTCACAAGTTTCTAACTTGGATTTCATAGATTAAATTATACAACAGGTCTTCCAGTAGATTTAGCTCTTTTAATAAAATGTAGGATCACATCCACTGGCCTTTAGTTATACTTCAGCTTCCTTATTTTTATATATTGGTGAAAAGAAGCAAATACACAGGATACAGACTGTCTCTACTGTAGGAATAGGAGTGACAGTTCTGGCCACACATACTTGTGGTTTGTGATTTGTGTTTCATTTGTACACTCAGAAGAAGGGTTTTATGTATTTCTTATCACAAACTAAAAATTATTCCACAAAAATATTTTGTCAGTTGAAATTTTGCTGATACCTGCAGTGCTGATGACACACTTTAAATCAGGTTCTCCTCTTTGGTTAGCATTTCATAACAATTAGAAAATTAAATATCTGTGTTGCCTTTCTACTTTTTCCTGGGAGATTTTCTGTCAGGAAAATCTTTCCCTGGGAGTAATGAGAGATGGCTGCTCCAAGTTACACTGATGGCTAAAACCACATTTCAGTAATACAGAAATATTCTGTTCCAGATATTAATGGCTGACATTCTCATTTTAGCATGTTGACTGCACCCAGACAAATCACTTCTAAATCATTTGACAGTTTTGAGGCATCTCATATTTCTTTTCAGTGTCTTCTCCATATATGATTAAAATATTCTTACAGTATCTTTCAATCTTTCATTGATATAAGTGCATATTTGGTGGTTTTTGGGTTTTTTTTTCAAATGCAGCTACTGGAAATTACACATAGAACCACAGAATACATAGTTGTCTGACTGATGTGTGTTTTGAAGAGTGGAAATACAAATTAATATTTTAAAACTTAAAAAGAAAAATTATGGTAATATGCAAGTCATTTTAAGAAGCTTCTGAAATTTCAATTGTGATCAAACTTTTCTGTAAAAGCTTAATAAAAGCATTATAAATTACTCAGGTTGAAATCAGGAAGGACAGTGAGACAGAACTTTAACTGATGCAAATAATTTGCTAATGGAAATATGTCAGTGAAAAATACATGAAGATCTAATTCCACTTATATTGGATGTATTTCTAAAGAAATAATTCTGAAATTACTTCGTTTTTTGAAGCTACTTGTTACTGAGAGATGAGGAGAGCAAGTACTTCCTTTTCTTTGTGTAAAAGCACCTCCAAGCTCCTCATCAAGTCTGTCAATTCCAAGACGTGGAAGATTTCTCTCCCCTTACGAAAAGAAATTTGATATAATATCTAGTTATGTAGGCCAGGAATCTAAAGCAGCACTACTGCATTGGGTAAGGGTAGTCCTGTATAACATTTCAAGCTGGGTTCACATTTGTTTGAAATCTGGCAATATTAAGCCCCAGCCTAACCCCAGAGAGCATTGACCTGCAGATAACTCCTTTTCCAATCTGCCTTGTTGCTTGTCCAAGCAGAACAGGAGGCAGGGCCCAACCAATAGACAGAGACTCTTTACAGGGAGAGAAACCATCACATCAATATAACTGGCACTCTTTGGAGAATAAACAGTCTCAGAGGAAAACAATGGTATACAAACAGCTTTTTATGAAGTATTTGACACTGATATAAAATTTTATTTTCTCTTCATTTTGTCTTCTTGTTTTATTTGGTCCAAATTGTGATATAGGCCCAAATTTGTAGTCTTGTGACTTTACAGTGCTCTGTAAGTGACAAGAATGCAGTCTTTTCCGGTTGATGCCAGTATACATAGTTTCATTGGTGGTGTTTGGGTTTTTTTTTCCCCAGTGTTGTTTACTTCATAGTTTTTTAGTGTTACAAATAAATATGCAAAGAATGTTGCGCACAGTGTTCTTGTAGTATAACTTAATCAGCATTGTAGGAAATATGTTTCTACTTGCCACAATTCATTGCTTATTTTTCTAAAGGCATTCTATTTTATTGTCACTTTCAACTCTGTGGACTTCTGAAACAAATGTTTAAACTGAAAAACGTTGCATTTGTTATGCATGAAGATAATAAGCATTTATGAGGAAGGGTAATACATCTTTCAACTTTTAAATTGGTCACAAAACCTGTGTGTTATCGAAAGTCTTTTTTGTTCAAATTTTTGAATGCTTTTCCATAAATCTACACCCAAGTTTGAGAGACCTGGGAACACTATACAAACTAAATAGTTCCATCTAAAATCAGTCTTCCTTTATCTCATGTGTTATTTTGGTATTCAGCTCAGTTTATTTGCTGACGTTACCATGGCATCTCTTTCTTGGAAACTAACTCCCAATATATCCTACACATATGTGCTGAGCTGTTATAAAAGACAAAAGACACTCAGATCTCTGAGATACTGTGTTTCAGGAGAGGATTTTTTGAGGGGAAGAGGGTAGATTTTCTGAAAATTTTCCTTCCTGTTCAGAGTATTTCTCAGGGTAGACTGAAAGACGTTCAGGCATAAAAGTATTATTCCAAGCATTGAAGATCCCTAATATGAATATGAAAAAACTAATTAGCTTTTTCTGTAGACCAAATTGCTTTTCAATACTTGTAAAAATAAAAAACATAAAATAAAAAGTAAAAATGGTATTAAATTAGTAGTTACTGGATGTGCACTCTCTGCTTTTCATTATATTAAAATTCTATTGAAATTAATAGAATAAATAACTATTATATAGCCATAGAACACCTTGTAGAAGAGTTAGGATTCAAGGCAAATAGGTTAGTTATGAAATATCAATATTTTCAATGGAAAGTGGGTAGCTATTGAAATTGCTTCATTTGAGTCTGAATTCATAGCTATTCAAAGCTTTGATTATCTACCAGATCCTTTTAATTTAAACAGATACAGATAAGATAGAAAAATTCTTTTG
The DNA here is from genome assembly GCA_013400915.1 of Pardalotus punctatus. NCBI lineage: Eukaryota > Metazoa > Chordata > Aves > Passeriformes > Pardalotidae > Pardalotus > Pardalotus punctatus. Next base: position 299,896 of record VZTX01022747.1, on the reverse strand, counting down.
TTTGATTTCTACTGGCTGACTGAATATTTCTCGGAAGCACTTACACAAGCTTACCAAATTCAAACAATTATAGGTGACCTCCTTTGAGAAAAAATATGAGAATTTAGGTAATATATATGAAAGGTAAGAGAAAAGGTGCAAAGTTGTGTTATTCAAACTTACATACAGGGATGTATTTCATTTATAATTCTTATTTAGTGAATGAAAGGGTATGAGAGCTCCCAGAGGTATGTAACAGAACATTTTAATTAACAAAATTAAAAAATGTTAAAATGTTCTTATGTTAAAAAGCTGTATTTAAGCAGATACTGCAAGCTGATGCTTGAAGAATAGCAGCTGTAGTTTGTTTATTTGGGGGAAATGGAGCAAATGCCTTCCTATGTTTTAGGGAAGTGCCAAGAATATGAATGGGCACCATCCAATCCAAACATCTTTCTACAAAACTATTGTTTGAAAGAAAGAATGAATCAAGACTGCAAGTACTATATGTCACATTTTAGTGAGTTTAAAGATGGATAAAGAAACAGGCCTTTAGGAATTACAGCTTTTTCTTTAATTGATCAGGCAGAGCACTTTTTCTAACTATTGCAGCCAGTTGTGGAGTAAATTTTGTCATTTTGAAGAATCATGATGACCCACACATCCCTTCCCACTATTTGAACATTAAATGGAAGATTGTTTGCCTGGTGAAAATGGCACCTTGTTTTATCAACACTTCAAATCCCAAAAGAGCTTGCTGGAATAGAGGAGTTTGCATGGGTTGAAAATTCAGGCCACATCAAAAAAAAATTTACTGCTAAAAGAGCAGTAAACACAGATATCAATAAGATGCTTTGCCACATGCTTTTACTGCAATTGAGGTGCAACTTGAGTTTTATTTAGTTTAGATACTGAAATCTGGTTTACATCATAATTACAATATAAAATGGTAAAGATTTGAGCCTAAGCTTGCTACCTATATTTCCCTTAGCTCCCAAATGGGTCTTGTAACCTGAGTTCACTGGTGGCCTAGCCGCATGTATTATCTGTAAAGCTGGAGTGGATATTTCTGAGCAGAATACCATCTTCCCTCTTGCTACAGACTGACTTTTTTAAGGAAGAAAACACACAGCAAGAAGAGATGTTGAATAACAATCTTAATCAATTTGATTTCCATTATGTACAATTCCTGCAGGTATAAACCTGAAAAGAGTTTAATTATCAGAGTTTAGGGCTTATGTTCCCATAAACTGCTACTGAGGAATCTCAAAATTCCCAGAATGATTCAGACTCCATCTCTACCTCACAGATTTTCAATCTGAAAAGACTTTTTCAATTCCCATTTTTAAGGCCATAATTTGTAGAGTTCAATGTGCACTCAGAGAAGTCATCATGACTATCTGAAATTTCTAACCACTTTTGATAATTTTGTCCTTAGGAAGCTCTCCCATGAGACAGAAGAAACTCACTGTGTACATGATATCTGTAGCAGTGATCCAAAAAAGCATAGGAAGCAAACCATACAGCTCTCATGGGCTCTGAGCAGCTGCTGACCGATGAAGATATCATCCAAGCATTGGAGTAGATCTGCATTTTCATGTGCATTTTATGCAAAATTCTGAATGTTGTCTGAAGTGTGACTTGATTATTAGCTGACCTAATGCTGCTTCAGGAAACAGTGATGACAGTCTTCCCTGTACTTTCCTGTGTTCCAGTCCCAGCACTGGGGGCCAGAGAGCTGACCTCTATGAAAACCGCTTTTGCTTTCTTTTCTACTTTTTCAATAAGTGTGCTTAGCTGAATTTGTCTTCTGGCTTGTCTCCCTCTGTGACCCCATGGGTTCTGGTACTATGGCAAGGGAGGGGGGGGTGTGGTGAGCTAGGACACATAAAAAAAAAAAATAAACAGCCCTGAGATGCTCTGTGTTCTCAGTTCTTTGCATTAGTTATCCTCATTTATAACCAAAACGGCTCTAGATTTTTACTTTAAAACTTTTAATCCTTTTTCCTCACAATAACCAGACCCTCCTCAGGGTTTCACTAGGATGAGGTGTAGTCATAGCCCAGTCACCTTTTGATACTCAGGAACCAACACAATACCTGAAAACTAACAACTGATCTCCCTCAGAGGAGACAAGGAGACCCTGAAAGCCTCCAGCTGTGGGTCCTGCTGGGTGAAGGAGCAAGGATCTGCCACTGCTCTTACTGCTCTGGCATCTGGGAGGGGTATTAGGGCTGGTGCCATGTTTTCTCCTAAGCAGATGGTCTGGCTTGGGGTGGGAAGGTGTGACAGAAAACACTCCTAGTCCTGTGAAGGCGATGTGTGAGCAAGCAACATTTGGGAATCACTGTCTGGTCATGCTTTCAGATTTAGCACCCATCCTGCTGAAGCCAGCTGAGGCGGTTCCTACATGGCAGCCAGCTGTCTGTTTGTGCCATGGTGCCATCACCCATGCCCTGATCCTGAGATCCCACACACACAAACAGCACTGCCAACGCAGAGCAGGGACAGGCAGCATGGGAATGAGCTGGGAGGAGAAGAGAGTGTCAGGGAGAGAAAAAGAGCTCCCAAGGCCATCAATGTCAATCAAAATATCAGCCAGGTTGTGATTTAAGAGATTAATTTGATGCTACAGAGAGATGAAACTATGGGCAGCTGCCATGAGCAGGTCAGTCACATTTTTGTCCCTGCTGTGGTTTTCTGCCATGCTTTTCCAGCAGCAGTGGGACACCCAGCCTGTGGAGAGCTGACTGGGACCAGGACCAGCAGGAGCAAAGCCAGCCACAAAACTGGGATAGGCTTTCCACTGGGATAGGCCTCAGCTACCTGATGTAACGCGTATGACACAATATCAACTTGAGGCAGAAAGAAATAATTCAGGACAAGAAGTAGAATGCTAATTTCATCTGCATCAGTAGATCTTTAGGTGCATCTTGAAGTAACATCCCTGTCTTGGTTTGAAGACAGGTGTCTGCTAAGGAAGATGGGAACCTTCCTTAGAACCCACAAATGTGAATCCCCTTCCCTCCGAATTATTATAACTTTGGAATCAAGGGCTTTCAGGCAAAGATATGGNGCGCCGCAGCGGGGTGGGCAGGGCAGGCGGGCGTGGATAGCTCAAAGCAGGGAGCAGGAGCAGCAGAGACGAGCCCACCCAGGCTTGCTGGCAGAAGGTGGCAGGGACTCCCCAGCCGTGGCAGTGCTCCGACAGGGAGAGTGCAAGGAGGCAGCTGCCGGCCCCCTTGCGCAGAAAACTGCCAGCACAGCCAGGAGGATGAGCCCTCCAGGAACGTCCCCTTCCCAGATGAAAGCTCACTCACCAACGAGAAGAAAACAGCGCAGATCCAAAAAACCTTTCTGCTGCTGTAGTGAGGAGCCCACAGTCCCCCCCTGTTGCCTCTCCCATAGCCATTGGTCAAGTGCCTTCTCTGATGACCACATCTGCTCTCCCCTCCCCATGCCCAGCTTGCTCTTTGTCTCTTACAAAAGGAGTTAATAGTCCTTAAGTATCCAGCCATTAATAACCTAGCTCCTGGGATGGGGAAAAATTCCACACCCCTCAACCTCCAACAATCCCTAAGGCAAAGTGTCCTGAGAAGCCTGAGCCAGTCTAAGAGCAGAAAGCTGCTGAAATCAGAGAACTCGTTCCCAGCCATGTTCTCCTTCTGCTTCCCTTCTGCTGACCTGCTTCCCAAGATTTCTTCAGCCTACCAACCTGGTAGGAAATGAATCATGAGGGGAAAGGTTGTTTGAAATTCTCATCCAGATTAGTGAGCAACATCCACTCAAGGAGTGGACAACTCAAGTAGAAATGCAAATCCTAACTTTACATGAGATGACTGAGGCCACCATTGCTGAAAAGGTGTCTTGTCACTTATTTCTTTTCCATCCCTTTGACCCCATATGGCTACATATTTGCACTGATTCCTTTGCACTCTGATTCTGATAGGGTGTTTTTCTGAACAGGACCATTGCCCAAGCATGAAATAATCATGCCACCCACTTTTTCTGTTTTTTCTGGGGTTTTTTTCAAACCAGTTTTGTTTTCTGTGTGCTTGTTAAATTGTGTCAGCTTATTGCCCCCTTGCATCACCATCCAATGCATGCTAGAGCCAATGTAAAAGGACGCTGTGGGTGCTCATAACAGGGAAGGCAGATGATATGTGGGGTAGGAGAGTAGGATCTCCTTCTATCCTTTTAGTGCTACCAGACAGCAAAAGCTCTTACCTGTTGTTCCATCTTAAGGGTCTGCTTTTAGTCCTTTATTGGATTATATATAGCACAATGGTGGAAAAAATGCATCTCCTTAAAGAAAATAAACTGTCAACTACTTTAAATATTTGCCATATATGCCACTTCATTGTTCTTGTTTTAATAATTGTTAGATAACTAGTTCAAAAGTCCCCTTTAAAAAAGGAGAAAATTACTTATGTATAAACTTCTGCTCTTGCATTTCTGTCTTTTGTAGTGTTTCATGCTCTAGTAGGAAGAAATTGTGATTTTGTTTTATTTTAAAATTCAAGTGATCTCATAAAAGACTTCTCACTGTACTGAAAGATGCAAATATGACGTATACTACATCCTCCTACATATTATGGATAAAAATATTTTAGAGATTTAAATCAAAATGTTTTAGAACCTTAACTATGTTTATGAACTGTAAATAGTTAAGAAATAAGTGAGAAAAAGAGCAATTCAAATAATGGAAAAGGATACCAAAAATTTTTTCTTATGGGATTTAGAGCAGTGGGCTGCTAAGCAGGGATATGTAGGAGAGCTGACAGAGATGGCAAAAACTGTCTTTAAGAAGGCAGTTGAATAACAGTAACAAATTTTTTTTAAAAGTCAAAAACCTACAAAAACAAAGCAAAAGCAAAAACAAACCAAAAAAAAAAAGAAAAAACAAAACAAAAACAAAAAAAATCCCACCAGAGAATAAGAAGGTATTAGACAGAAGGAATGGTGAAGTATGATGTACAAAGTCTGTGTGGCTTCTTGCAGTAAATGTGTCAGTTTATTACACAAGGTCAGCTTTAATCTGGATACCGAAATTAAAGGCATTTTGAATATATTTTCATTTCATTGTACCCATGAAAAAATAACACAGTAATTGTAATACAGGTCAACAGTGCAGAAAGCTCTGAGAAATGCAGTTTCAGCCCATCTCAAAACTGCACTGGCAATCCTTTTTCTTTGTATTTTTGAGGTGTTTTAGTAAGGAATTCAGAACCCTGATAGCAGGTTTGGATAATCATCACTGACAGCAAAACTGAGTGAAGGCATTGCTAAAGGAGCTGCAGGTGAAATTTATAATTAAATGCACAAGTAAAAAAGTTGTCATTTAGAAAGAAGTCCTCTCCATTTCCCATTTTATTATTGTTTTGGGTGATGAAATGTTATTTCCTCATAGCTATGCTTTAAATAGCTGGGTTGTATTTGTATAGATATTAGGGAGAACTAGAACACAATGACAAGAGTCGGTGCACATGAGGAAATACCATTTTTGATGAAACATACCCAAGAAGGATAGAGCACCATTTCTTGTCAAAGTAGCCAATATGCACTCCTGAGTTGTTACATGAACAGTCTCTTCAGAGATGGTTAAACAGGAAATGAGGATTTCCCATGTTCTGTAGGAATGATCTAGACTATATTGATGTCTTTTTTTCCCCCTACTATTAGCGTATTTTCTCTTTACTGTTTAAAGCCATGATTTCAGCCTGATTTTTGACAGGAAAAAAATTAAATATTTCAAGGTTTCATTGAGTTATATGATGTCTTTAAAAGCTTTTTGTATTACTGGTAAGTTGATACAGCTTTTAAATCACAGTAATATCACATTGCATTAACTACAGAGAGCTTCCCAAATAGATATTTTAGTTTACAGAGTGTTCTGTGTTACCTCCTAAATTAACATGAGGTTTTCTGTTACCAGAATGTTCAACTGTAGCACAGTTCTGAGATAAGAGTGAATACAAGGAGTACTGTAATTATAGCAATTATGGAAAAGTAATTTACTAGTTGTGTAAACTGAACAGCTTTGAAAGAGAGCGGTTAGACCATAAAAAGAGGTTCAATATTGAAAATAAATATTTTGGGATCTCTGAAATGGTTGTTATGTGGATAAGCAAACTGTAAACATTTTGCTTAAAGTGATATATTTTCATTTTAAAGACCCTTATAAATATAACCATGTGTGTTTATAAAAAGACTTAAAGATGTCAGAATTATGCATAGATATGCAGATCTGTCATTTCCCATCTGGTATATATTCAGAGCTTACTAAAGAAACAAATAAATACAGCTGAATTGACATGTCTTTGGGGAAAAAGAACAAAACACAAACTTTTACATTTTGAAACAGGTAAAACAATCATTAGTTTAAAAGGAAATTAATAGGTTAATGCCAAAGGATTCAATAAAGAATAGAATTATCTAGAGAGAAATTTGATGAAAATATGTCTCCCAAAATATAGATGCAGCCTTACACTACATGTAGATGGTTCAGAAACCAAATTGACATGTAAAGAGTTATGCTCTAGCCCAAGAATATTCAACCTTATTCAACCAATGCTTGGTCAAGAGAACAGCAGGGCTTTTCTAGCTGTTTCTGAAGACTCCACAAAATGGGTTTAAGGAAAGCAAGACCCCATATCCCATATGAAATTTCTAAACAGTTTTGCCCCTGCACCAAATGTATTACCCAAATTTTAAAGAGTGTATAAGTAGAAGGATGAAAATTATCTGCTGCCTGAAGTTTTTATCAAATCACGCCCATTTTTACAGTGTCAAAAGCTAGGGCCATATTGTGGGTAGCTGTGCTCTGCAGCGCACCTCTGTCCTCTGCTTCCTGCCAGAATACATCTCTGTGCCTTCATCCTTCCAGTGAAAGTCAGAGGCTAAGGAGGAGACCTTTACACCTCAAGTCCATCCCAGGTAGAGATGATGCAGCGATGGTGCCTCCCCAGGGCTTGAGGGACTCTCCAGTATCTCACACTTAAGCAATATACTTGCAGAGAGAATGGCAGCATTTAGATCTCGCTTGCCTGTCAAGCCAGAGCAGCTCAAATCCTAATGTAATTGATTGGATAGTAAGAGTAATATTTCTTTGATCCGATTCCTGAGAATGGATGTTCTGACTATCAGTTATTACCTGCACTTTGCGATTTTACATTCACATTTGTCTCTGAATAATAGTATCCATTACAAGCACTGGCCATATTCCGCAGTCCAATTAAACCACATGGCAATTGTATGTTCCATTACTTTGTAGTAAGTCACAGCACTTAATTACATTATCACAATGCTAAGTCATTACAAGCAAATCAGTAGCAAACAACAAGGCCTGAATAAGTATTTAGAGTAATTCAAGCTTTGAGGACTGTTACATAAGAAACTGTCACTTATGCTTTGTAGGGAGAAAATTAAGACATCTGTCTAAGAGTTAAATGCTTGAAAACTAAAGGGCTGGGCCAAACCCACTATAGAAAATAAACTGTTTCTGTAACAACCCTGCTGCTGTAAATGCTTCTTTTTATATGAAGCATTTGACTTAAATGGATTGCAGTTACTCTTGACAGTATGAAAGAAGGTACCCTAAAACATTTTAAAAAGCTCTTGTATTCCACCTTTAAAGCTTTGGTGTATTAACTTGGCAGAAAATGGCTTATAAGAAAACCTTACTTATATGAATGACAAAGCTGAAGAGGTCTGTATGCTAGGGAAAGAATACATCACTTTGTCAGTGGGAAAGAACACAGGTACCAGCAGGGGCTCATAAAATGAAGAAAGAGGATGAAAAAGGATAAAGTATCATAACCCTTGGTCTTTTATTTTGGAATATGTCCAGAATTTTTCACTCCTGTTTATAACACATGCTTTTTAATATAGTGAAGCTGTGAAAAAAGGAAAACAAGTAAAAAGGTTATATATTTGTACCTCGCTAACAATTCTTATCCAATGCATCTGATTTCTTAATTGCTTCTTCCTGTAGCAATAGGTGTGTAAGTACCAGGCAGGGCTCTGCAAAAATCTAGCAGGTATTTGTATGCAATACAGAGGAATCCTATTTAATGATATCTGCAATATAATGTTGCTGGCTTTATTTAGCTTTAACTGGACTTAAATTCTATACCATAGAAGGTAAAAATGGGGTTTTAAAATATATGACTCCACAATTTATGATTATCTCAGAATGGGAATTCTTGTATTGTCTTTAATGTATATGGGTCTTATTTAGATTATTTGCTTTGAAATAACTTCATTCAAATAAAAAGCTACTCTACTACAAAAATAGTTTTCTAAGATAACTTAAATAAAAATATACACCAGGAAGATAAGATCAGCTCTATAGTAGAAATAATCTTATTCTTTTCTAAAAACACATAAGCATAAACAAATCTCTTTTCATATACCAAAATTTTATTATGTTCAGAATACCCTCCCTAAATACTATGAAAAACATGGAACTTTTTCCAGATGTCTGGAGCTCAACAGGCCAGAGGTATCCATAATAAAATAGAACTTGAATTTCACTTGAAGAACCCAAAAAACAATCCCATTATTGGCAGCCTCTTCTAATGTTTAATAAGTTTTTTATTAATAAGTTTCTGTGATGGAAACAAGTGAAAAGGATTGCTATATGTTGCTTTTGTACACAATGTTCTTGCATAAAATTCTGATGTATTTTAAGTCAACTGAAAAATAAGACACAAGTTCTTGCAGTGGAGAATTAGAAAATATTTTCATTTTCTATTTCTTTTTTAAGCAGGAGACTTATTCTGTAAAATCTTATTAAGAGAAACACTAAAATAAAGATATTGTCATGTTTAATTTGTTGTAGAAAACATAAGGAGTAATATGCCTTTGTATCATTTTACATTCAACTTTTTCCAAAACATTTATTTTCTTAACAGTGCTGAAGTGTATATATCAAAAATTGCAGGAAGCTGTTGCAAGGTTAGTTTGAGGGTGACTAAACAAACATTCATTTGTTGGATAAATTTTAAGAAATAAATTGAGTCAGGTTATTAGGAAGCATATATGAAGGTGAAAAAATTCTGATGAGGTTTAGAAAGATATGAAGTTGATGAGATGGAAAAATGCAGAATGCTCTGGTAAATGCTAGCAGGCAGAGATGAGGACAGACTGTGAATGTTGGTGTAAAGTGAAATAAATACAGTCTGATTTGGATAATAGGAGAAAAACAGAAATCAAAAGCAAACATTTTATCATAGTGTTGAATAATTTGTCACCGTGATGAACAAATCTTTAAAAGAGTAGCTGTGATTCTGAGGGTCACAGTTCATCTGGGGTAAAGGAACTCACTGCCTTGTTTGGAATTAACTCCGATTATTTCCATCTTTTGTAGGCTGGATAGGTTACTTCTGCTCTTTCTCCCAGACAGATTTTTTTAGGAGCCAAAAGTCTGCTACTTTCTTTTCACATAGGAAAAACTACCAAATGACAGCCTCCCAGCAGCCTGGGAGGCATGTCGGAGCTGCTATCAGATGATACCCAGGTGATGCAGTAAAGAGGTAAATTAGAGGTAGAATAGTATTTCTAAACTATTTATACAGTAAATGCATTGGGGAAAAGATTGTGCTTTCTAATGTATTTATGAATTATCTTCCCTGTCATCAAATTATCTGCTTGTGGAATAAAATTTTTACCAAAAAACAAATAATAAGAACATGAGCATTTACAAGATGATTAAAGCACTTCAGAGGCATATCAACAATCAGCCAGAAGTTTTTCTATAGAGTCAAAGTAGAAAATTTGAATACAGGAAATTCACAGTGGTTGAAAATAGGTTTCTTACACATTTCAGACTTGGTCAAGTTCATAAGAGTCACAAGCAGTTTCCTCAAGGGCTTATTCCCTCTAATGGAATTTTACTGAAGATTGATTACACTACCCTAATAATTAGAAGGTCTTAATAAGCGGTTTACCTTTGATAAATAGAATTTTTAGAAACTACTGTACTCTTGTTGTAAGCTAATAAGGTTGAAGTGTCAAGTTTTAGAATGCATTTTAATCTTGGTGTTACATGGTAATTAAAGGTAATTAATAATCCAAAAATAATCACCAATGAAAACTCCAATCCCTTTTCCTTGTTTAAGAAATTCTTTACAGAGAGTAGATGAGGTATTCACATAACAGAAAAGTTCATAAAAGGGAAAAGACAGTTTGCCTCATTTTCAATCAGCCTGTGGGGGAAAAAAAAAAAGCAGAGCAAGACCATGACCAAGGGCTCAACACAGAACGGTCTCTGGAGGAGCAGGGTGTGCAGGAAGACCAGAGGCAGCAGGGCCATGGGCTGAATCAGCACACTCCCACATTTCAGAGCTGTGGTGCCACAAGCCACCCCCACTTCTAAAATGTAATTGAGCTGTTGCCTTCTGGGCTGGATGAAACACCATACCTGATTTGCAGACTGTGCCACAGATGCTCAGCTTCTTCCTAAGATGATATATCTGCCTTTCTAGGAAGGACTCTGGGCCATCTTTTCTGCCCAGCATTGACCGTGTAAGATCACTGCAAAAGGAAATAGAGAAACGCTGCTCAGTGCTCCAGGATAACCCACATACCTACAGAGTGTGGGTTTGAGTGGGTACGTGAATGCTTTTGCAGGAATTATCCCAGTTTTTGCAAAGGCAGCCCTCAAGACACTCCCTCAGAACACAATGTGGAAAGGAGATTAATTTGGCCTTGGTCCTGGTCTTGGCTTTGCTTCTGTACACCTCCATAGGTGCATGAGAGAGGCATCACTGCAACAGTTCCAGCGTTATCAAAAGTATAAATCCAGGCTGGATTTGGGGAAAGGGAATAAAATTGGAAGCCTAGAACTGTCTTCTTCAGTGTGCCCACTCTTTAATCAACCCTGTCCCTCATTGACTCCTAGTAACAATGAATTTTCAGGCATGCTTCCACTCAGAGATCATAACCTAGGTGTTAAATAATTTTGAATGGGTAAAAGAAAATATTCATCATCCTGTAGCAGTGTGAAGTAAAAGTAGTCTCCTTCCTCACAGCCACACCAGGTCTCTTGTGCAGTTCATAAAGCACACAGTCACCTTTTGCAGTAATACAATATGTCTTAAATATTAAGTGAGTGATAAAAGAATCCATTGCAGGGTAATTAAATATGCTAATTCCCCTCAGTGTTCCAAAGGGATTGATTATGACTCTTAAGTGGGCAAATTTCATTTGCTTTATTTAAAAGCAGATGCAGTATAATCAATGCTAAGCTTCCTGATTAACCATAAAAGCCCTGTTTGAATAAGAGTTCCCTGGCATTTTAATAGGTTTTGATATAACTACAGTGTGTAAGCAGGGTTTATTAATACCATAGGACTGGAACCATAGTGTGATATGGGTAGAAATGGTTCCTGTTTTGTAAAAATGTTAATATCCTGTGTATCCTGTGACCTTGCACCTCCTTTCACATATATTTTAGCTCAAGGTAGAAACAAATAACAGAGTGGCAGAAAAAGTAATTTTGATTTGTGAGGAATCAAAATAGTAATTTTATGTCATTATGAACATGGATATATAATTACACATCTTAAAAGCTAAACTGTGCAACAAAGGTAAGGTAGTGAACATAAAAAGTAGTAGACAGCATTATAGTTTCACTAAATATGTGCACTAAATATGTATATAGTGTAACCCAGGCAAAGAGTTCCCTAAATCTTTGGGATTTGTGGGCAAGCAAGGCAACTCACTTTGCAGGTGGAGAGTTACATAAAACCAGTTTCAATAACAACATTTTATTTTAAAGGCTTGCTAAATTTTTTTCTTTAATGTTGCTGTGATACTCTGGGTGGCATGACTGAAATACAACAGCACATGTTGCTGTAAAAGTTGTTTTGCAACTTGTTTGGGATGACCTACATAACTCACAAGTGACGTAGTAGCAATAAAACCTTTATGGCTCTCTGCACGATTACTGATTCCAACCGTATGTTGATACATGCATTTGTGCACACTGTAAAGCACAGACCCTGCATAGCCTTAATAAGAGAAATGTCAATGTAACTTAACAATGGCGACAACTTTACCAACATAAAATCTGTAAACTTTCGTTTCAAAGTATAAAGACGTCTGGAAGAATAGCTGAGTACAAACACCTAAGATCAGTCAGGCCCTTTCATGGACTGAAACGTTAGTTAGACTGTCTTAAGAAACTTTATATCTGCCCTTGCTTCTCCTACAAACCTTCATGCCATTGCCAATAGATTACATATTTTAAAATAAGATATTTCAAATGTTAGCAGTCCTGTTCCTATTCTCACAGAAAAATTGATCCTGGGAAGATGAGACATTAGAAGTGCTGACCTAAAGCTTGGCTTATGGAAATACTAAGGAACAAGGTTCTTTGATTTTCCATCCTCGCCACAAAAGTGGCTGCAGGAAGAAAACTTGCCTTCTCTTCAAAGTGACTCTGTAGTGAGGCAGAACAGATGCAGCCCCGTCTTGTCCATCATAGCATTCCACAGCCTCATTTACCACTAAACACATTTGAGAACTGGATGGAATTATTTTTATTTTTTTAATAATCAAAGTATGTTAGTTAATTACAACTGAAATGTTTTCCGGGAAGATGCAATTTTTCTTTAAACTGTACCAGTATGTGTTCTGTTAGAAGCACTTACATCAGATGTGAGGGATTGAAGTCCATCATTTGTAGAAGCATTTAGTAACATGGTGGTTTTGTTCTTTTTCTTTCTTGGTGAAAAGTGACATGAAGTTTCAGGATGAACCAAATATGGAGTGATTACATTTTTGAAATCATTAAATTTTACGCATGATGGAGAATTGATTTTCTATGCATTTCTAGTTATCTCTCCTCAAATTGTCCCAGGAGGAACTGATTAGTAAGGGTAGAGTTTTCACAATGAGGGATTTCCTCGCCAGTAGCATGATGATCCTGGTGATGAATGTCCTTGTAAGTGGATATATCTTTAATTAAAAGTAAATACATGAAGAAAATAACCATTTCTGGAGCACTTAAAGTAGCTTGTTTGAATATCCATGTGTTTATGCATAAAGCATCTTAGTTAGGGCTGTCACTTGTTACTCAGTACATAGTTAATGAGACAGGCAATCAGAGGAATGTAGCAGCAGCAATATGTTTCATCAAGGTTATCAAGAAAAGTTAAGGAAAAGAAACCTGACTAGATTAATTGCGCATCTGTTTACACACCACAGTTCCAAAGACTCTATGCCTTTGATCTTGTACAAATGTTGGAAGAGCATATATCATTGCTAAAGGGAAAACAGACACAGCTGATTTGGAACTGGAGAGTAACTGTGACCTGTACTACAGCTAGGGTCTTCTTTTGACCTTTCAGCTTTCTTGATTTAAGTATGAGGCTACATTAGGGATCTTTGCCATCCTACTGGCTCACTCTTAGTTATTTACAGCACAAGATTTCATGGCCAGCATGTATTCTAAGTAGAATGCACCCAACTATGCCACAAACTCATTTATTTCTTCTTTTGCTAGTATGCTTATGTACTAGTAGTCAGAATCATGTTTTTCAAGAAAACTATAACAGTAAGGAACTGATACAGTCAGTCTTCTAGACTTATGATTTTGTGCAAACCTATATTGCATCTTTGGTCTGTGGGATATCTCATGTTCCATGGGATGTCATACAAATAGGTTTAATGGAAAATAATACCTTATCAGAAGTAAAGAATTTCTGTATTTCCTAACTGTAGTTGAATCAGAAATAATAGTAAAATGATTTAGTGCATGCCTTAATCTTAGGCACAAAGGTTTTCTTTTCAGAAAAATTATGTAAATGTTTTTTTATAAAATGGATGCTGGCATGCCTTCTCTTCCCCATTTACTACTTGATATCACTCCTTTTAAGCTTAGGTGCTGTGGTGAGTTAACCTCGGCCAGCAGCCAGATCCCCACTCAGACTCTTTCTCACTGCCCCTCCTTGTCAGGACTGAAGAGATGTGATGTGGAAGTTCATGGGTCAAGATAAAGATGGGGAAATTGCTCACCCAATTACCATCATGGGCAAAACTCACATGTGAAAAAATAATTTAATTTGCTGACAATTAAATAGATTTGAATAGAAATAATCAAAGAGAAACATTGAAACAGCACATTTCTTTCCCCCTTTCCCATATTCAGCTTCACTACAGAGTCCAAATATCTATATTCCCCCCGAGCAGCACAGGGGGAGTGAGGAGGGGCTATGGTCCTTGTAAAAGTTTTGATCTCTGCCTGTACCTCCCTCTCGTATTTTACTTGCTCCGGCGTGGGATCACCATGAGCTGCAGTCCTTCAAGAAAAAACCTGCACCAGTGTGGGTCACACACAGGCTTCAGGGGACTTTGCTCCAATACCTGGAACACACTCTTCCCATTCCCATTCCCATTCTCCTTCTCCTTCTCCTTCTCCTTCTCCTTCTTCTCCTTCTCCTCCTTCTCCTCCTTCTCCTTCTCCTTCTCCTTCTCCTTCTCCTTCTCCTTCTCCTTCTCCTTCTCCTTCTCCTTCTCTAGTCATGGCTTCTGCAGAGCTGTTTTTCCCTCTGTTTTTTCCCTTTGCCTGTTGGACATTTTTAGACTTTCTTAAATCTGCTTTGCCTGAGAGTCAGCCATCATAGTTGAGGGGTTCAGCTGTGCCCTGTGAAGGGCTAGTGGAAGACAGCTGTGTCTGTCATGGAGTAGCCCCTGACCACTTCCCACAGAAGCCACCCCTGTCACCACCACTGGCCCCACCTCAACAGCTACAGCCAATGTAGGTATAAATTGACGAGTCTGTTTTAGCATGTGGTTTTCCTAAATGTTCTGTATAATCAATGGAGAAAGATGGGCACCTCTGAGGGATAATTCAAGCCTTGGGTAATCACACACCAGAGGTGTGCATGCGTCTCCTGTTTTTCTATAATACTGCAATTTTTTCTTTTAAATTGAGCAAAGTAGATCTCCAGAGTAGAGTACACAGCACCTTCTGAGATCTATGTATCCCTTGTACATATTCAATGAAACAAAAAAAAAAAAATTATAGACACTGAACTAGTTGACACAAATATACCACCAAGATGCCTTAATCAAACATAATTAAATCTTCTTATTTTCTTTAAATTTGCCTAGAGGTGCAATAAAATAAAAGCACGTATGCAATGGAGGGCATTTGTAATACTAGCAGGGATGGCAAGGGGGCTGTAAAAAGCCATATCATAGTTTTCAAAGCACTGAACCAGATTAGCATGGATTAACACATTTGTTTGAAAACCCATGGCAGGAAGCATTATAAGTATCACCCCTTATAACATTGCTTATTTTTTCAGCAGTAAAATGTAAGCAGTGCACAAAAACAAAAACACTGTTGCATGTTTCAGTTTCCCACAAAAGGAATCTGCTAAAGAAGTTTAAGAGATCATTGCCTGCAATACTGAAAATATGATAGTGACATGTCCATGGTTGATAGTCCAGGTGCTTTTTAATAAGCACACTATGGAATGCTGTTGTGGTTGAACATAAGAGAGTTTGTATTCACCCTTTTTCTTCTTATTTGAAAAAGAAGCAACTAAATATAAAAAATATAAAGGATATTTATCAAGCTGCAAAATGAGAAGTATCAAGCTACTAATCATCACAATGTAAGTTATTCATACTCTCTGAATTTTCCCACCATTTTTCATCACAAACTTTTTTCCAAAGGAGAATCTCATGCTGTTCAGAGTGTGAGAGCCAATATGACAAGTGACATCCTGTAGCAGCCCTGCTTCATTTACTTTAGGAGTTGAAAAAGGCACAATATAAAACTTAGTAAGTAATGTAAAGGAAAGAAGCTCTTTGGATAGGTGTTCTAAGTATGCTGATGTTTCAATAATTACACTAATTCACAGATTTTGATGCATCAGAGCTGTTCTGATAGGATTTAACCAGCCAAGTTCAAACATAGTAGCTATGTGTTCATATAATAGCAGTAATTTGCAGTCAGTAAAGTTGTGTCCAGGCTAATAACCCAAACAAAAAGCATGGCCTGATGCTAACTGAATATTAATATCTAGCATCCAGACTCAAACTGACTTCAGGGTCCCAGATAAAGAGGCACCAAATGGCAGAAAGCCATTAACAGCAAATAAGAAATTAAGGGTGTGTTCTAGGTTGGTCCCCTTTTAGGTGTTTCTTTCTGTCCCAGTAACTTTATCTGTCTTTTCCCTGTGCAAGGTGCCAGAACAGTGAATCAAGTTTCTAATTTAAAAAATATTCAGCACCCATGGTTTTGTGGTGAATACAGATTTTGATCTCTGTTTCACCAAGGTCTTTTTTCCCATTCAGCTCTGGAAGCTCACTGAAAATTTTCATTTATCTGCAGGTGACAACTTCCCTATTATCTTGTCAAAAAATTATGTAAAGCAGCATTTTTTACAGGCTTCCACATTCTGTCCTCAGGTCCCAGGTACTTATTCTGATATCTCCACAGTTTCACAACAGAAACAAAGACTATACACAAATTCAGTTCACTTTACTAGGACTTGAGATATTGTATGTTATCCAAAAGCACCAGGATCAATTAATAGAAGAAAGCTGATGGCTATTATGTAAAAACCCCATGACTTCTGTATCAAGAAGTCTCAGAGTCAGACAGCCCTCAAGGCTGAAATATTCTCCAGAAAATATTAGAATATTTGCAAATACAAGGTATTTACATCACTACAGACTTCTCCTGTCCTCTCAGACTGCCCTGCTGGCTCCCCAAGTTCAGAGACAGGCTGTAAGCTTACAGTCTGGTCTGGTTTGAACATCCTTATGTTCATCACATTTGAAAGAAATTTATCGTGTCAGAACACATGCCTGGCAGTCAGGTGGTCCTAAATTATAACCCTTCATTTACTGCTGAGCCCATATGTTGCCCACGAAAACTTTGTCTGTGTTCCTGCAGCTGTGAAATACATAGTGTCATATTGGAGATTAAATGATTGGTCACAGACTTCCAGATTCTTGAGTGATGGGCTGAAAAGCTTCTAAAGACTAAATAATAATTTCACAAAAATATTAAACCATTTCCTGAGGGAGTATCTTGAGCAATATCCATTGTGCACATTAGATGAACAGGCCTACTTTGGGGAAAATAATTTGTGGGTACGGCATTAGACATGGTCTTACCACATGTGCACAGGGGGCAGCAGTAGATTTAAAGTTTTGTGTGTGACTGAAAGTTCCTGCTTTTCAAGTTTTTGCCTTTACAGCTTTAATACTTTATAACATAGTCCTACAAAAACAAAAAATGAACCTAGAACCACCATTTTAGAGAGCTGCAGAGAGATTTTAGAATCAACATATGCAAAGGCAGGGAGAACAACCATTTTTTTCAAGCATGGTAGTATTGGCCAGTACATCACACTTGGGTCAATGGTATACTCTCACTTTCAGCCTTTTGTGTGACAGCTACAAATATATCTTATATCCTTGATACTACCTCCTGAATAAGGAAGGGAATGTAAAATTAAATGGTGGTATAAGCAAAACTCACACCAGACTGTTTTCTCTAGGAGTATAGACCTGAGCAGTAAACAAATATCTTTCTAGCAGGGTCACGAGGCCTTTGTTTAAAACTAAGCAAATGTTTTGTTAGATCAGCCTGCTCCTTTCTTTAAACAGAATGTCTCCAGCTCACTTGTCTTCATTCCTTTGGAAAGCTGTAAAGCCTGCTTTCCAGTGCTGCCCATGTTGCATACCTCCTTTGTGTCACTACTGGTGCTCCATTTTTTATCCTATCCAGAATGGTGGCTTTCTCTCTCTTTTTTTTTACCCCCCTCTCTTCACTTTGTTTACGGATGTTCTACAACAGTCTCCACTTTCACCTTTCATATCTGCAAAATGTGTAAAATTAATTTCAAATACAATTCTGGAAAGGACCATTGGGTTATGGAACCACTTTCCTACAATTTCTAGCAAACATTTCCTATCATAGTGACAGAAATTAAGAGCATTGTCCAAGCTAAGTTCTAGGACTGACTTGGTATGGAAAAATCAAAGAAAGAAAAGCTTTTTGGTGGAAAATTCCTCCTCTCTTTTTTCTGTCTGCAAAACACCCATGGGTTTCCAAGTGACGCACTTGGAAAAGGTTTCTAGTATTTAGTTGCTTAAAGGCAAACATTGTAAGAGATACATATCTTAATCAAGGTGGATCCAAAGAACACTTTCTTCAGTTGCAAACATCTGCATAATGACAGCACAGATTAAAATGGGTGTTTGTTAATATTCATTAATCCACTTCCAACTGGAAACAAAGTTTTACTACTGGGGGAGGGAACCCTGACACTTCTAGGTTTTCTGAAAGCAAACCATGTTTCTTAACTCAGAAAACGGGCTAGTGTGCCAAGCGCTATTTTCCTCACACCAACTTGTAGCTGTGACTTGTAGCTGTGGTTATTTTGAAGTGCCAGTAGTCATAAATGTTTTTGTATTTCTGGAAAAAGCAGGAGTAATGGAAACAACAAAAGAGTATTTTGACAATCTGTTGAAATCAAAATCAAAGCTCTGGTAACATCTGGTGCTCCACAGCTGTCAAGTAGTACCTGCTCGGGGCCTCTTACCAACATGAAGAACTTTGTTTAAAAGTACCGGCCAAAATTTTTAAGAGTGCTGCAATGCTTATAAAGTTCCTAGTAACATGAGACGGCCTCATTACACTAGAAGCTGTAATACTTATTTTTCCAGTAGGAATACACTAACTCTAGCACTGAGAATTGGACTAAAGGGAGCTCTTTAACCTAAGAGCTCTTAGGTTACTATAATTGCAACACAGTGTAATGTTGGCAACACTTCTCTTTCCATCCCTGATTCCCTTTCCTTAGTTCTAGTATATATTTATCCTTTCACCTGTAAATTAATCCTTTTCAAAGGCATATTCTTAGCACTTCATGAGTTCTTCCCAACAGGGCTTTTATTTAATGTAGAAATGCCTATTCTAATTTTTTTTAAGTGGGTTCAGAGATCCAGTATTGCAAGTTGTAAATGGTTTGTAAATGGTTCAAACTGAACCTGAATTTATAATTTCCTTTACTGTTCTCAAGATGAAGGAGTTTTAGCTGTTTTTATTTTACTGTTAGAGTCCTAAATTTACAGATCAAATGTGTTCGGAAAAAGATATATCCCTTAAGAAATTTTGTGATTCCATTTAGAATTGTGATTTTCATTTACTGGGTCCCTAGTTTAATATTAATTTATGTTGTGATTTGATCCCAGTCAGCAGCTAACCATCCACATAGCAGCTCATTCACTTTCCTGTAGTGAGCCAGGAGAGAGAATCAGAAAAAGCAAAAGGGAGAAAATTTTGGGGTCGAGTTAAACACAGTGAAGCAAAGAGGAAAAAAATCCACAATTATCGCAGTGACAATCACTCACCACTTCCCACAGGCAGACTGGTACAGCCAGACTTCAAGCAATGGCCACCATGGCAGACAAACACAGCCAGTTTTATTGCTGGGCACAATGTTATATGGAATGGGTTGTCGCATTGGTCAGTTATATGGAATGGGATACAGCCTAAGCAATGGAGAGGAAATCTGTACACAGCAATATAAATATTGTATTGCATGTGCATTGATTGTATACTATTTCATGTCTGTGCATTTCTTGCAGATGTAAAACACATATCTTTAGAAATTTGGAAGATTATACAATAATTTAAAGAAATGAGACAGCAAAACAACAGTAGGTGGCTTTTTTTCTAGCACAGGCACTCTTTAAATTTTTGTATTGGTTTCCATAGTGAGGAAAAAAAGGTGTGCTGGAGCCCTCCAGTAAAAAAGAAAGTTTTTCATGTCTTTGATGCTGCTCTGGTATGGCTGGTAGAAATAAAAGGAGAACCCAGAAGCACAATAACAAAAGAGCAAATGCTCAAACTAAGTACAGCACCATGAAAGCACAAAGCACCTGAGGGTTTTTTGAGTAATCCCATCCTGAGTTAGTACAAGATTTTACAGATGAATTACTGAAGACAAAGTTCTATCACAAAGATTGTTTCTATTACTAGTTGCTATCACTTGCCTCTTTTTCATTTTTCCTTCTAAATTGTGGCAATATTCTCAGCAATAATAAAGGATTTAAGAGGACAAATAGCACTGAATTGTACAAAAGTTGAACCGGTTCATATACAAAAAGCTACCTTAATTGTTTACCATATGAAACATTTGAATGGATTTTATTTCATTTGAGAGGGCCTTAGGGAGCTGAGAAAACAAGTTAAGGCACTCATTCTCTGGGAACTTGGGACATGTAGCATAATTTGCTTGCTTCAGGGTTGGTGAAGTCATCTAAATCATTCCTTCATTATGCTTTCAACAGTGCTGTGCCAATTGCCACTTGTCCTTGTCCTTGCAATTAAAACAAACTTCCATCACATCCATTTGCAGTGAATCATGGCGTTATAGAATCATAGACATATGGAATGCTCTGAGTTGGAAGGAACCCAAAAGGATCATCAATGTCCAACTCCTGACCCAGCACAGGTCAGCCCCGAGAATCCCATCGGTGCCTGAAAGTGTTGTCCAAATACTTTTTGAACAGGACTGGTGCTGTGACCACTTCACTGGGGAGTCTGTTCCAGTGCCCAAACACCCTTGGATGAAAAACCTCTTCCTGATATCCAACCTTAACCTCCCACTGACTCAACTTCAGGCCATTCCCTCGGGTCCTGTCACTGGTCACCACAGAGGAGAGATTGGTGCCTGCCCCTCTGTTTCCCCCCATGAGGAAGATGTAGACAGCAGTGAGGTGTCCCCTCAGTCTCTCAGATCTCTTGATGGTAATGGGGATGTTGCCACTCAGCCCAGGAAGTGCATTCACTTGGCTACAACAGTGGGGGTTAGCAGTGTTGTCTGTGACATAATTACGCAGTTCTCCCAGGTTTTACTCAGACTGGCAGGATGTCTTTCTACATTCTGAATTATCTACTAGTTTTTGCATGAGTCTTAACATTTTGGAAGTTATGCAGAGTGAACAGAACAAATGCCCTGCACACATCAAAGAGAATTAGAAAAGTGTCTCATGTTAAGTATTTTGATGAAATATTGGACATATGTCTGCATTTTTCTTCTTGGTGGAAAATTTTTTGTAAGTGAGAAAAAAGAAAGTATATGGAAAATTTTCAGTGCATGCAAAAGTACCTCTGAATGATAAGCAATAAGAAAATAACACCTTTTCATGCATAACTTCACAAATACTGTCTGGACTAATGGTGTCTAAAATTGCATTGAATACATTGTAACTTTTAATTCATTTTTAAATCACTGTTACTATAAAAACTTCTTGGACCATGTCAATTATCCTAAAATGCGCACTTTTTTTCTAGCATTTTCCCAGAGAGATTTTGCTATCAAACAGCATAGAGGTACTATAAATTCTCACGTTCTCCCTGTTTTCAATGGCATTTTAAGCTTTACATAACATGACAGTTCAAATCACAAGGCAAATATAAAGAGCTAAAGAGGTATTTAGAACAGTCCCAACCTTGTTAAAATATACAAAGAAATGGCCAGATTTTCAATGATACTCTGCATGTAATTTTTAATAGTCTTTTTAGTATTTGCTGAGTGCTGGACATGTGAATTGAAATAATAAGAATTCTAGAGGTGATGAGTTCATGTGGGTGGAAGGGCTGGGCAAATTTTGGTTCCTGTTTAGCTACCAAGGCATGCATCCAGTACCTGCATCAGCAGCCTGATTTTCAGGAAACACCAAAATTCATGGCCTCTGTCAGGTGCATCTAACAGCTTTCAGACAGATTTCAGGCAATAGGTCAGAGGGGTCCTTCTCTTTTTAGCATCTGTAAGTGGCATGTGTTTATCCATTCAAGCTTTTCCTTTTTCCTTCCCTTCCCTCCATATCAAGCAATCATTTTTAACTTGGGCTAATAGGATTTTATCTGGGATATTGTGCTTAATCAATGTACAGAATCTGTGTCTCACACTGGATGACAAAGGAGGTATCCACTTGTTCTTAATCCAAACTCCAGCCTGATGAATGACCATTAGTGTATTTTATTCTTCTCATTACAAAATATCAGTGCAGTATGATCATCATGTAGCAGAAGAACAGGAGGAACAAAAGAATATGGGTGTTGGAAATAGACATTTTAAAGTGTGGCATGTTTTTACTATTAAAAACACTATATACAATTTCTCCTCATTAGTTAATCATGGATTAATCAGAATCTGCACTAATTTGTTCTTTAAAAAATGAAATAATAAAAAAGAAATATATTCTTTACAGGCTAGAAGCTGGTCCTGTGAATGGAGCTTCATCACATTTGTACATGCACACTATTGCTAAACTGTCTTGAAAAGTGAAGAGGACTCTGCATACAAGCCTAGTTATACCAAGAGCAGTGTCAATGACACCAGAGTAATCTTGAAGAGAACACTCACAAAAAAATAGAGGTGTTCTTCTGGGACCTTCAATGGTATTAATAAGGGTTTCATCAAATCAAGAGATCTTATTAAAAAGATGTGCTGTATATATCTTAATGACAGACTATTTAAGAGCTTATCAGGATCCCAAATGAGAACAGTAATTGCCTTAATGGGATGCTGATTCTTTCCAGACATAGGACACTAGCTGTTGGAAGTAATGTCTTTGTCTCTTAGGTTTTTTTTTTACTTTCTGTAATAAAATAAGAAATGCAATTCCTGTTGCCATAAAAATAAAAATAATCAATCTTTAAAGTTTAATCATTATGGTGCTCTATTAAAATATCTGACCTAAACTACTATTTACCTTTTTTATTAAGTCTGAGTTGAGTTTAAATAGAATTTATTGGATGGAATATACTGCTAAATTGGTAGGGACCAAGGCTATTGCTTCTGTGTTTTCTAAATCTTCTTGATTCTCTTAGAATCTGTCTGCTGTACTCAAGAAAGTTCCAGCTTTATCCCAGGAGTATAATTTTTTCCAATTGTGTGTAATGTATCTAGTGAAATTTCACTAGTGCAATCTTTTCCTCTGATTTATCATTTGTTGAAGTTAATACAGTTTTCCCAGCATTCCATGAGCTTTAAAAGAAATCCTTTCCAATATCATGACTGTGCTTGGGACAAAGAAGGAAAATATAACAAATTCTGTTGTAACAGTAAACACACACTAACTCTGTTAAGGCCATGTTTATACAAAATATCTTCATGTCTAACCTTTAATTCTGAAAATGTACTGATGTTTCCATTCCTCTTCATTATTTCTGAAGGCCTGAAAATGAGGGGAAAAGGCCTCATTGAGAGAAACAGATGAGAACTTGCAGTGTTAAGCTCTGTTTTGCTCTGAATGATCTTCAGCTAGTGACAGATGAGAAGACCAAAAAAAGTTTCCTTTACATAACCCTTCATAATGGTAAAGTATCTGAGATGGCAAAAAAAAAAAAAAAAAAAAAAAAAAAAAAGCTGGTCTCAAAATACTTGTGCTAAAGGCTATGTAGCTACTAATTCACAAATGCATGAGGTGAAGATGCAGCATCATTATTTTAACTGACCTCAAAAATGCCCTCATTTAGTTTAAACCAAATATTAGAAGTCAAGCAATTCATGATTTTTTTCCTCACGTCCATGAAGCTATTGACCTGTGACATGGTTTTTATTAGAACATCGTTTACATTTCATCCTAAAAATTTTGTGTAGTCATTACTCATTAAAATATGAAAGAAAAAACTATGACCAGAGGAGGGAAGAGCTGCCTGTGTGCATGTTTCTGATCTAGGCGTTGACCAGATGAAGTGAACTGAGATCCTTTTCTCTTAATCCCAGTGCTGACAGCTTCTGCAAGAAGCACTGGCTTTCTAAGCACATGAAACAGAGCACAATTCCTTTTAAAAATATCTTTGGCAGAGGAATGCTCAAAGCTGCAAAGAAAAGTGCCATTTGCACTGCTGTCCTTATGGGGCATTCTTTGGCTGGCTTCTCACTCTAAGTTGTCACTCAGTCCCAGGAAGTAAAAACTGAGATGATAAAACTCTATGAGGTCCCCAGCTTCTTCAGCTTCCTTCTTTACACTGCTGGAGTTCTGCTTCCCTCTTCCCTCATCATTTTGCTGAAGATGTTTTATAGATCATGTACTTTTTTATCAACTTCTTACTTGATTTCACCAGCTTTACTGTTTTCTAGTGTGGTGTGATGGTTCTTCTTCCTGGAGTCACTGCACCCTTGTTTTGAAGTAATGCAGAAAACTGGTGTGAACAATTTTCCTTCACTCTCTTCTCAGTTAAGGCATGCGTATCTTGATAATGATGGAAAAAATGGGTGTTGTCTGAGTTGTGGGGTTGGTTGGTTGGTTTGTTCATGTATTTGTTTTTCTTATGCAACAGGCATCTGTGTGTTGATGTTTTCACAGCATTGCTCAAACCTTGTAGGGTCAGTGGTGCAGGAAACATTACAGGGGGGGTTTGCATTCAGATAACCTATTGAGCTAAGCACCTATTACTTATCTGCAGGCTAACTATATTTCAGGAGTGCTGACTTTTTTAATCTAAAGACTGTCATGGAAATTTTGTGCTCCCTTGTTTAGTGCACACTCACTGACTGACACAATGGCTATTTACACCTATTTAACTGGCACTCCTGGCCTCATCCTATAAACTTCATGCACTCTTTCAGGATCATTACATATCACACCAATTTACAAGCTCTTGCTAAAACCAGAATTTTCCTGTATACACAGGATTAGATCAGTTTCTTCCATGGCCAACAGACAGAAATTATATTCTGGAAGCTGCTATTTTTTTTTTTCAGTTTTGAACCATTTATTAAGTGGGCAGAAGTAATTGGATTAATAGATAGTTATGAGTAAAATATCTGTAGCTTCTCTCCCTCCTCTGACAACAAGAATACAAGACTCAATCATTCTGACACTGAGCAATGATTAATCAAGCCAAAAGAAGAGTTTACCACAAGCAAGACATCACAAAAATCTAGCTGGAATATGTTACTAGTGCTAGGACAGGTCTATGTTCAGTGCTTGATCAAGCAGAATTGCACAATTTCTAGCCAGAATTACTGGTTCTCTACCTTCCACAGACTGGGGGGTTTTGCACAGACTGGTTATTTTTACCCATAGCTTTGTGGGGGAGATACTTTGTTTGGTGAAGGCCACTTCGGTTTCACGTGACTCATATGGTATCAACAACCATTTTTCTCAATAAAATAGCTACTAGTAAGAGATTTTGAAAGATGGAGAAGAAAACTTGGTTATATTAACCTGTAAGGTGTTTGATTCTTCATCTTTATTTTGACCCTCTTAAGAACCGCTAGGGCTTTCCTGAAGTATATTTTGCTTATTTGCAGCGGAGGATACAATTACAGAGCAATTTAGTTCTTAGGCAGCAGAAAGATGTTGTGTAAGCAGAAGGCAATGACAGCTGAAGGTTTTTATGTGGTTCTGTAATTCACTAATTAAAAAAGATCATTCTAGCAAACAGAACTGCCTCTTGAGATAATGCTTAATGAACATTTCAGTGACTGCATACCTTTAAACTCCGGTCAAGATTGCTACAGCTCATAAGATTGCATTCAACAAGACTGCATGATATAGCACACAAATTAGTTTTAGCTTTCATCAAAGAATTTTTAACTGTTTAGCATATTTATATCTCTTGTATTTACATTTGCTGAAAAAAAGTGAATTTATAACCACTGTAAGTCCATGCAGATCTCCTTAACGGTGTGTATTGATTTTTACACATCAGTTTTACCTCATTAATAATAGAGTCTTTTGACATAATGCCTGATTAGACCCTGTCTGTCATTATTTTGGGAATGTGCTGTTTTGGAAGATAGACGCAGGACTCCTTACAGTGTGACATGTACAATGCTGATGACTGAATCTTAATAAAACCACCTTTCTAGGAGAGCAACCAGCACCTTTGGGAAGACTCCTTGCAGAAAATGCCTGATAGGATTGGATGAGGTTAAAAAAAGCCTTCTCACAAGCACTCATGAAGATGACTGAACTTTCTTGATAATTTTTGTAGATTCCTCTGTCTCTTGGAGGGGAATTAAGAACAATATGCTGCGTAAATTAAAAACAGAATGATAAAATGCCGGCAGCCATTAATGTGCCAAAGCAGCTGTTCTTCTCATCTTCTGGGATACAGTCTGGGACTCAACAGCTAATTGCTGATATTGCACCGCTACCAGAAAGAGCAGGGGATTTCTGTTTGTTCAGATTATGGAATTCCTATTTAGGACAATGATCTTTAGCACTGAGGAGCTGAGGATTTTAATGTATCATGGACTGGTAGTTGTTGCCACAGTGGAGCCTCACCACGTGCTCTGTCTTAGCAACAGGACCTGTAGGATGATGCATATTGCAAGCCTCCAGTGAAACAATTGTGGTGTGATTTACACTTCATCAAGGGGGTTGCAAAAAAACAAAACAAGCTTATTAGGCACAATATATGTAGGAATTTGTCAGATCAGAAGTGACTGAAGATCGCTGTTATGGAAATAATATGATACTAATGTAGTTGTTCTTTCTTTTACAGTCAGGGTAATTGGATACTTTAAAGAAAAAGCAATCTCATGGGTATGAAAGCAATGCTCCAATTTTAACACTCTATTATGCTTCATCTATTTTTCCTTTTTTTTTTTTTCTTTTTCCGGAGCTCCTTATGTCTGTGCCTAGAAGGATTGATACAAACTTGGTTTTCAGTCAGGAAAGTAACACATTTGAGATAATTTACTTTCTAATTAATTTTGTATTAATTTTCATCATAAATGTTGCCTTACTCCTGTAGTTTTTAAATAATGGATTTTTCCATTCAAGGAAGAATTGTAATAAAGTGCCATAATCCTCATATTTTGCAAACCAAACAGTGAGTCTCACCAAAGCACACATGTTAGGATTCTTGATGTTTTTCACTCGACCATATGAAATTTAAGTTGCACAAGTAACTTCAATGCAGGGAGTATCATTATATCTGATTTTCGGTGTCTGGCTCTCAGGATGCCACTACCTATATAGAGAATATAGGAAAAGATACATGGAAAAGTACTCCTCATCAGCCAATGTGCTAGATGTCTGAACTGCCTGAGATTCCTCTCTTTATGGATAGTGCTTCAACATTGCATCAGGTTTGAGATTCCTCCTGCCTTCAATTTAAATGGACCATTAATTTCAATTGGATATGAACATCTCAGTATAATTTTTGGGTTTAGGCCTAAGTGGAAGAGTGTTTTTCTCTACTGCATGTTTTGCTACAAGTAAAGTGATGGTAGTGCGAAAACTATTTGCCTCTGTGGTTTGGCTTTGATGGTAATATGGAACTAACATTTGGGTTTGAAGTCCCCATTTATTCTGGCAGGGCTTTTTTGTTTTTCTTTTCTGTCATATAACATTAAATCACACTCATTTAGCTTATTCTACTTTTCTCTTTTCCTTATCCATGTATTCTCTACATAAATATTTAATAAAAAAATGCCAATTCTGGGCTTAAAAAAAAAAAAAAAAACAAATTTAGGGTAAAACTTCACAGTTTCTTCAGTTTCACACAGGCTTTTAATTCATAATTGTTTTACCATGAATAATTTCAACAGAGCTGGAGATTAAATAGAAAAATTATTAATTAAAATGGTATCAGGTATAAATACATAATGTGCCTTTATAAAATAAAAAGGATGAAATAGTAATGAAATATAATAATTGGAAATTATTCTTTTGTCGGTCATATGAAATTAATCCATTTTAATAAAATCTGTATGGAAACAGCAGGAAACTATGTGACACAGTGAGCAGCACTAAGAACTTCTAAAAAAGTGTTTGCACTGTTGGTGCTGCTTTTTGTTTCTGACCTTGCAGACTGCATGTTGTCATAATTGGGTGGGGTATTCCACTTTTCACCCAAGGATGGAGCTGGCTTATTTAAATTGGAGGTTAAAATGAAAAGGGAAAGGAACCACCCTTATGACTGCACTTTAGGAGCGTCCAGAGCCTGATTTTCTGTCCTTCTTTTCAGACTGACACTTGACACGTGGGCAAAGCATGTTGAAATCCAATGTGCATGACTGTATATGTCTTTACTTCTTGCTTTATGTAGCTGAGCACTCATAGATCAGTGGACATTCAGATCTGATTTTTGTATGACAGGGTGAGTGATCAAAAAGCCTGGACAAAGTAAAAAACTTCGCTTGCATTTTGCTGTCTGGGCTCATGTACTGTGTTCCCTGTGCTGCCTCAGAGCATCTCTCCCAGAGCCTCCAAGGCCAGAGGCTTTCCAAGGCTGAGGTTTGTAGACAATGAAGCACAGATTCTCTACTTTTGCCAGAAGCCTCTTTTATTTTTCCTTCTGTGAATAATTCCTAATCCTCTTCTTTGTTGCTTTATCTTGCTGCCCTGGAAATAGAGTTTGCTGTTGCTTTATCATGCTGCCCCAAAAAGAAAGTTTGGTTTTTTACCTTTGTTCCCCATTATTGAAGAGAAGAATGGGCAAAAATACTCTTCTACATTTAACTGGCCTCCTGAGCATGTCTTCTGTGTAGACAGGGTGATCACTAAAGTTAATGATTCATTATTGTGCCTAATCTGGTGAGTCATACAGAACTTTTCAGAAAATGAAAAAATTCATAGATTTAAATAAAAAAACGCAGAATTTTTACAATAATATTAAACAATTGACTAGATCTCATAGCTTGTACATTGGCAGAATCCCAAATCATCAAAGCAAAGAAATTGGGAAGTATTTATCTAAGGTAAAAGGATGCAAGTGCTTTCTGCAGTTCAGTTTTCCAGGGTATTTTGGGTCACTGGCCATTTCCATTGTTTCCTGCTACCTTTTCTAGATGTTGCATCTGTAAAATACCACAAAATGTATTTTGGGTGCTAAGCATAAAGCGGGGTAGTTAACAGAGTATGGCTGGATTGATTCCCTTTTGTGTCAGAGTGCTGAATATAATTATGTACAGTGAACTTGAACTCAGCATATATAAATTAGGCAACTGAAAATTATCTTTGAGATTCAGTTTAAACTTACAAGGTCTTGAGGGACTATCCTGAGAAGCACTTGTCAGTCTCACAACATCTGCAGCAAGGATGCCTGAGCAGAAGGGCAAATTATCATATCTTCTGAGAGCGCAAATGTATCTGAGTAGCTGAAAAGTATAGTGTAAAGAAATGCCTAATAAAACTCGGACTAAATTTTGTGTAATCCATTAATCTTCAGAATCTGACTTACTTAGGTCAGGATAAGCCCTCAATGTGCTGAATAAAAGTTTAGTGCCTTTGACTTGAAATTATGTGCCAGTGACCCAAGTGAAACAAATGAAAAAAGGCCTTAGTGAGCAATGTCTGAAGATAAGTAGTTTGGATTCTGCTTGGAATTTGGCAGCTTTCAAAGTTCAGAGCTTTTGATGTTTGGAACAAAATAGAAGTGCTGCCATTTAAGTTTAAAAAAAATCTCATAAGTGAGAACTGCAGGCACTGCAAGACAGTCTGATTGATTGCTTGCACTCATCAGAGGCATAGTGTGTGGGATCCTTGCCCTGGCTGCTGCTCCAGGGAAATAAGCCAGGAGAAGGGATTGGTGTAACCCCTCTCACCAGGGGCTGTCAGTGAGGCAGCTCCTGGTGGATCTGTGCTGGTCCATGTGTGGGTCAGCCCCATGTGGGGCTACCATTTTCTGGGACTGCCATGCAGAGTACAGGAGACATGGACAAGCTGGAGCAAAGGGACACTAAGATGGTTAAGTGTCTGGAGCACATCTTATGAGGAGAGGCTGAGAGAGCTAGGACAGTTCAACCTGCGGAAGAGAAAGCTCAGGGGAGAACTCATCAATGTATATAAATCCCCGGAGTGGGGAAAGTAAAGAAATTGGAGCTGGGCCCTACCCTCTGGTGTGCAGTCATTTAAGCATAAGAAGAAGATAATTTACTATAACAATGGTAAAACACTGGTACAGCTTGTCCAGAGGGGCAGACTCTATCCGTGGAGATATATTCAAAACCCAACAGGGCAAGGTGCTGGTCAGCTTGCTGCAGCTGACCCTGCTCTGAGCCAGGTGTTGGACAAGGGGATCTCCAGAGGTGCCTGCCCACCTATGTGATCCCCCACTGGGGAGGAGGTGACTTCAAGCACAGGTCCTCTGCAGGAGGGTGACCAGCCTCCCCCTCTATGGTGTTATGAACAGGTTCAACTGGAGGGCAGAATAAACATTAGCAGCAAGGAAAGAAAGGTGGTGGGTGCACAGGCACATATCCCCCAGGTGCTGCAAGTGCAGCACTTCGAGCTAAAAAACAAGACAGAGTTTGAGAAAGCACCAATCTTCTGTTTCCTAGGGAAAGGCTGTTGCTCTTCACAGAACCAGTCTGTAAATATTTCATGCTAGGAAGAAAGCAGTGAGTTCCTTCTCTGTACTCCAAATCTCTGCCCCAGAAGAAAAACATTACATGTGTAGGTGTTCTGCACAAACATACATTTTTCAAGTTGTAAAAAGTAAACACATTTTTGTTACAGCAAGAAGGTAATGGGGAAGTCTTTAAGAAATTGCTTCTTAGAGAGATAAATGGCACAGCAGGATCCAGCAAAATCCTAAAAGGATAATTCAGCAATAAACATTCTGGCGCATGAGAGTTATTTAATTTTTAAATTGCTATCACAACTTTTTTGAACAAAAAAAGCTTTCAGATTTTCAAGCATGTTAAATAAATCTTTCCTGTGTCTCAGTTATATGTGCTGGAAATACTTGGGAGATTTTTCAAAGGTTTCTTGTAGATTTACCTGTTTCCTGATAGAAATCTCAGTAATGGGATGCTGAAACCCTTGCCCGCACAAGCTGTCATACAGCTACCAGCAGAGCTATCTGTGTGTCAAAGGCACTGTGCTGAGGTAAGGGTTTGCAGAGCAGGCTCTCCTGAGACCCACGAAGAATGATCCTTTCAAAATGATCTACAGAACATTTCTTGACAGGTACGGGGAATGCAGGTTTTGATCAGTTCACACATTGTCTCTGTCACACTTTTGTCTGCAGGGGAAGGACTGCTTACAACCCTTTCCCTGCTCCACCATGGGGTCCCTCCCACAGGAGACAATCCTCAACAAACCACTGCAACTCATTTATTGGCCCCCAAAATGAGCCTTCTTCCTTCCCCTCTCCTGCATCTGCCTTCTTCATTACTTATCCCTTGCTTCTTGCTGCAAGGAAATGCTGCCCCCTGCTCTTTGTACCCCAGGGCAGAAGCACATATAACAACACATTAAAAAGCAGCATTAATAGACATGTGGCAGTGTCATGAAATAATCTAAACATCATTTGCCTACAAATTGTAAGTAAAATCCTGAAACTGCTGAATGAAAGGAACTTTTCCCATTGACTTCAGCTGAGCCAAGACTGTAGACCAGGTGCTCCCATATCCATTGGTTAGATTCATTACTTGCAAAAAGGCACAACCATTTAAACCCATTTAAAAAAAAATGAGGGACTGAATATTTCACCAAAGAAGAATATGAAATACAAAGCTGTCACATAATTGAAAATGTTGATGAAATTGCTAGACTTTTAATTTCTCAACAATGTTTTTAGACTGTTTTCTTTTTGTGTGTTAGGTTTGGAAGAAAGTTAAAATAGTACAGCTTCTGGTACTCTAATTTCTTTATGCATTTGATTATGCAGGTCTACATACATAATGCTATTAGGCAATAGGTCTCAATGTGCAACAAAACAACATCAGGACCTCTTTTACACAGGATGTTTTTGCATAAAAGATGCAACGTTGCAAAAGGAAAGTAAAAAGATGCGTTATTTTTGCACAGTATGTCAAAGCATTTTATTTTTCTTATAATTAATCATATTTCACTTTGGTCTGTGGATTCTGAATGTCATTACTGAATACAGAAACTGGAAGTTTATGGTTAATGTTGACTGTTCAAAGCAAAAACACTCCTGCCCAGAAATAACCCAAATTTAACAAGCAATGATTTCTCCCCTGTACTCCCCAGCTGAAGGTGAAGTATAATTTTTAGAGTGCACTATAATCTAGCTTTAGTATAAATAATAATTAAATTACATACACAGTTAACTACTGTTCTCAATCTTGTTTTTAAGAGCTGCTTTCCCCCACTCCAATATATTGTGCTCAATTGTCTTTTGATTTTGAAGGTTTTTTCCCTGTCAGTTAGTGCATCCAGTTGAAAAAATTAACCATCTCTGTACTCGGAAATGATGTTTCATATACTGCATTTCTGCTTACAATAAGTAGACCATTGCAGTGATCTGACATTTGAATTTGGACAAATTATGCTAAATAACAAATACAGCAATTAATCAGAGACTTCCTTAGGAAGCAAAAATTGAGGATAATCAATCTTCAAACATTCTACCTTACCTTGCAGTTTTCCAGTTTTGTTTAGCAAATGCACTGCAAACCCCTGTTGTGCCTAGCAAATCTGTATTTCCAAAGCTAGCCAGCAGAAATCAGAAAAAATCTCAAAGATACAGATTTATTTATGCATAATTCAACACCTGTTGCAGCTTCTGAATGGAGAGCTTTTATAAATGTGAGCCAGCTCTAGAGAGAGGTATGTTTCTAGGCTGTATTCCTAAATTCAGTATGTTCCTACAAAGTTGCTACAATTCACTCCATAAATTTAGTTGCAATAAACTTGGGACCATCTTAAATTACATTTGCACATCCCAGCTATTCTCTGAGTTTCAGAAAGTCACCTTAAAATTCAAAAAACCTGGAGACTGTAGAGATACCTTTAATAAACTTTGGACTAGCTTTCTTAAATGAGACTCAAGCAGCCAAAATCGCCCCAGCTGGCATTTCTGTTCTGCATTGTAGATTTTATTTGGAAATTATGTAAACTGAAGCAACATATTTAAGGAAAAAAACTTCATCATGATGTAAAAATTCATCCAAAAAGCAACTTGTGAGACAGAAACTTATGAAAGTGTCTCCAGTAAGAGGACTGGAAGAAATGGCCTTAAACTGAGACAGAGGACATTCAGGCTAGATATTAGAAAAAAAATCTTTTCACTGTTATGGTAGTCAGACATTGGATTAGGTTGCCCAGGGAGGTGGTAGAGTCATCATCCCTGGAGGTGTTGAAGAAGTGTCTGGGCCTGGCGTGGGTGATATCGCTTAGTGGTGTAGAGGTTGCAGTGGTGATTCTCTGATTCTATAAAATGTTTATGAAATAACTAATTTATATATACACAGTTATTCAAATATTATTCATGCTTTACATTTTCTAATTTGTGTATTATTCTTTTTCAAACCAAATTTACATTCTAGGAATTGCATCAGATTCCAGAAGAAAATTCAGATTACTAACGCAGTATTTAACAACCTTATGATTCTTTCCTTTAATTAAAGTACCAAGATAATAATGATTCTCTTTCCAGGCAGCTGTGACCTCAGGTTTTGTTAGCATTGTGTGATTTTGCTGAAATTGGATTGAATCCTTGACAGTAAATAATGACCTTCAGTCAAGAACATTCCAAAGTCTTTGCTAATGAGGATCTACACCTTATTCCTCATGTTAATTGTCCAATTTAATGTCTTTATTTTTCATGCTCTGAAATTCTCTTTCTTAACTTGTGAGCTATTGGACTTTTTTTGTATAAAATATTTTGAGTTGGTTTCTACCACTAGCTTTTGCGCTGATATCCATGAGATATAGTTTATGAAAAGATGTTTGAAATAAAAGACACAAAGCAGCATCACTATTTTTTTTTTTGCTTGGAAATCAATATAGCCAAAAGAAGTCTTGTCTATTCATTGCTTTTTGCCATGCAGTTTAATGTTGTAATTCACAATTATTCATCTAACTGAGATTGGGAACCCATTGAATATATCTTTATACTTTCGTTTAATGCAAGATATGTCATTACCACTAAAGATATTAGTATTTGGCAATGCACAGAGTCATGATTATTCATACTTTTAAGGATTTGTTCATCTGTTTTCAGTGTTTCAGTTACCTGGACAATGTTTCTCCTGTGCAAGTAAATAGTATTAAAACATTCTAAAAATATTTCAAATTTTATAAAATGCATCTAATTTTACACTAAAATTAATTTCAGGGGTTTGTACAGCACAGATGATGTGATAAGGAATATAAAAAGCTGTGACAGAGAGGAGGGAAAAGGAGCAGAACTCAAAATAACCAGGCAGGCCAGGGAGCTAAACCCGGGCCTACCAGAATCTGTCCAGTTTCTGTAATGTCCCAGACATTAGCTGTCTTTCAGGATTTAAAAAAACTGCCCTTGAGCTAAGAAATCACTTGAATGAATTTGCTCAAACTGATGATTCCCAGGAATTTTTTTTGAGGGGAGCCACATTCTCTGAGGAAGTAAAAGAGTAAAAAAAACCCTGGGTACTCCACATGGGGTATAACAAGAGCAGAGTAGAGGAGGAAAATCACCTTCCTTAACCTGCTAGCCACACTTCTTATGCAACAGTTTTTCTGGGCTGCAAGCACTCATTGCTGGCTCATGTCAATTTTTTCACCCACAAGTATGCGCAAGTCCTTCTCCAGAGGGCTACTTCTTACACTTTAGTTTGACTGGGAGATGCTTACTCAGCCCTGCTGGTCTCCTGCCTTCCTTTTCTGATTTCTTCCCTTTGGGATTTGAGAGCTCTAAGAAAAATGTCCTGAAAGAGCTGACAACTCTGTTTATCTACTTTATTCTGTGGGCAAATTCCCAGGGGGGGTCCATCCACTAATTCCTTTAGGAATTTAAAGCTCGGTCTCCAAAGCTTCAAGGTTCTGACCCTAGTCTTCACCTGGCCCATATCCCTCAAGACTGGGATCCCTCAAGCCCAGGCTGCCACCTATCTTGACATTTCTAATTAGTTCAACCATGTTGGCAAGCAAATGGCTGCCTCTCCAGTGAAGACTTTATGGAGCAAAGATAATACAATCAACAGACTGAGCATTTAACCCAGAGAAGCATAATAAGACATCTAGGAATTCTTTCCTGCTTGTATTTTCTACATCTGCCCTGAGCTTCATTGCAATGCACACCAGAGAAGCCTGGTCTCAGAGTTGTATCACTGCACCCTCCCCCACTGGCCGAAGATGGGACTTATTTTATTTACCAGTCATAGAATAGTGACACATGGAATGTATGACTGACAGTATGTTGGATGTTTTCTGCTGAGAGGTGGTTTTTAGTCAACCTCCTGCATTACGTTTATCTCAATTCCTCTTCAGCTCTCCCTCAGCCCCTTTGTCATCAGATTAATTTGGTTTTTTAATTATTTGTACCCTCTCTGTATCTGACATCCACTTGTATATACTCTCCTCATTCAACAGTGTTTTTAAAAGAAATTATTAGTGTCAATTTCCTTTCAAAATGCCACACATAGTTGTGGGACTGCATGATTTGTCTCTTCCGAGCTTCACCAACATTTTCTTTATCAAATCTCTTTAAAGAAAGTAACCAAGAAGCCTGCAGTGACATTTTTTTCCTGTTTTTTCTTTGCACAGTGTAGTATTGAAGTCCACTGGCATTCAAGTTACTGCCATGATAATATTACTAAAAATGAAAGCATTTTAAGTTATTCATT
This sequence comes from Pardalotus punctatus, assembly GCA_013400915.1. Taxonomy (NCBI): domain Eukaryota; kingdom Metazoa; phylum Chordata; class Aves; order Passeriformes; family Pardalotidae; genus Pardalotus; species Pardalotus punctatus. The sequence goes on along the minus strand of VZTX01022747.1, from coordinate 264,389 downwards.
GGAATTAAATTATTTTTCCTTTCTTTGTATTGCTCATAGTCCTCAAATTTTTACTTCTGTTTCCATTCAGTTATGGTTTTGGTTTCTCTTATTCAGTTTGCAAACCAAATTTTGCTTGTGCAAGGACTGAATGGCCCAAAGCCTGATACTTGAACAGGTTCAAAACTGTCAGGACCAGTTCACAATCTTGTGCTACTGAATATAAATAGAAGAGGCCTACTGACTTAAAAAAAAAAAAAAAAAAAAAAAAAAAAATTAGGAAAATTTTAAAAAATCTTTAAAAAAAAGAAAAAACCCAAAAAAAAAAAAAAAGTATAAATTGAGGAACATTTGAAGATATCTTGAAAATAATGAGATAGCCCAAGAAAATCAATCTTCAAAATAAAAGTATTAGACTGTGGAACTGATATGTCAGCCTGTACATCAAGATCTGTGTAAGACAAGAGGTAGCAGACATGGAAAAAATGGGCAGTTTTATCACATAAGGAATTAGAGGGCACTGGAGTTTCACAGATCATGCGGATTTTACTCATCTCAAAGAATCAACTGAAAATCAGGATATGGCATGACTAACTCACTCATTTGTAGAAATGTCAGACAGAAATCTGATCTAAAGGGAGTTTTTCCTTCAATTTGCAAACAAATTAAAAACTCTGCACTAAATTAATAATAACTGCAAACATTTAAAAAGAACCTTAAACTAAAATCTTCACCTGAAAGGGGATGGACACTTTTCCTTCATGAGTAGACACATGGAAAAGACAAGAGGCAGTGGGTACAAGTTGCACTGGAAGAGGTTTTATCTTCATGTAAGAATGAAATCTTTATACTGACAGCAATCAATTATTGGAACAGTCTCACCAGGAAGATTTTCAAGCCATTTTTGGAGATGGTACTAGATAATCTCATCTAGGCTCCCTTTCCCATGAAAGGTTGGGCTGGAGGATCTTTCAAGGTCCCTTCCAGTCTGGACTGTTCTGTGGTTCTGTCATTCTATGATTTGATTCTTACTTTCTACTTTTTTTTTTTTTATCTTGCACAATTAAAACTTTAAAAAAAAAAACAACTCAAATTTTGGCTTACCTTAGTGATGTCTTATTCCCTTGAGGGCTCTTCCTGTGATATTGTCAGATCAGAGTCAGCCCTCAGCAGTACCTGGATGGAATATCCATTGACCAATGTCAGTTAAATTCAGCAGACAGGTAGTGGTGGGAAGAGAGGCAGAGGCTGAGGATGTGGAACACAGCACAAGGCACACTGATTGTGTAGAGAAATGCCAGAAAGTAACTGATAGACACACCGACCTCATTAGTTCTGCTTCTGATGAAACAACTGTTGATAACTGATATTTTATAGCAATATATTGCTGTTGAGTTAAATAGCTACACAAAAATCTCTTTGTTTATTTTAAATTATATACAGAATTAATGAGTTGCAAATTGTAAAACAATCCAGCTTCAATAAATATCACTATAAGCAGCACTAGGTTTACCTACACAAATGTTCAAAGCAAAATTGCTCTGTGACTACAATAAGATTTAGGGCAGCTGTGTTCCCTAAGATATAAGTACTTAAGCAGAAGATTACCATGTGTTTAAAATTATCTGTAGTTGCATTTGAGATCTGAGATAACGGTGCATATGTTTTCTGGATTGCAGCACTTCAGAGGTTTTCCATTTTATTTTTATAATGTTAGTGTAAAATTCCCCTCTAGCAATTTATAGTAAGGTTTTAAAAATTCAAATAATAAAGATCTTCTTTCTATGGCTGTGAGTAGTAATTTAACTATGCATTAAAGTTCACTACAGAGAAGCCAAAAATAGCTATTGCTGATGAGTTTAGTAAACTGTATTTGTGCTTCAATGCAATGCTAAATTCCAGTTGGTAAATCCTGTTCTAGGATTATCATTGATGTTATTTTAAAAAATAGGGAAATCATGATAATGTGTCTATTCATGCACAACATGGGACTTCATTTTCTTCTCTGAAATCAACAGAGATATATAATGCACTGGTAATCTGCGGTTTCTAACTGTGTTCTCCAAACAACCTGGGCCTCTTCATAGGAGGAAGAATGATTCTACTTCTCTTTTCTCTGGTAACTGCACAGAAGTGAAGGTCAGCGAACATTTCCACATGAACAAAATTACTTGCAAGTGCTTCTACTCCACAGAAAGACAGCTATTGCCGGAGAGAAAAATCATCTATCTATCTATCCATATTTAGCAATGGACAATTTACATCACTGCTCCCCAACTCAGTCCACAAGCCTTCCATCCCATAAAGCTTACAGGCAAGCAGGCAGTTCCCTGAGCAGACTCCATCAGCATTTGCCATGCTCAGTGGGCTGTTCACAGCAGCACTACCTGAACCGTGAAGCCAGAGAAGCCTCTCAGTGACTCTGGAAAGTAAACGGCTGTACAAAGATCATTTGCTTTGCAAAAATGAGGTACAAATTTACTTTTTTTTTTTTTCTTTTTTTTTTTTTTTTTTTTTTTAAATAACATCAGTGCCAGTCTACATTGTAGACATGCACTTACATGTAAATTCCACCTAAGGCATCCCAGAGTGTGCCTGAGCAGTACAGACTAAGAATGTAAGGAAAGAGATATTCAATGCGAGATCTGACATGTTTACCAGCCTGGCTTCTTACTGCCTGCTTCAGGTCTACTCAGTTTGAAACCATTCAAGAAAGATTTTGATAACTTAAAATAGGAATGTGCAGTATTTGGGAATTGCAAAACCATAGATTCTAGATTTGCTATTTTTTCACTTACAAAAATTCCCACTTTTGTTTGTATTGATAAGAGCACGATCTTTAAATAATGCATTCTCTTCTGTCATGGATTCATGTGCTACTATGCTGAAAATGGCACTCTATCTTCTGACTGAAAAGAGAGAAAGGATATTTCTGATAAAGCGTGAAGTGTCTCTAAAATACTCAGGATTTTTTTCTGTAAAATATCCAACCATATATGAACTGATGAGGCAAGAAACTTTTATACTTGCTTGTTTGAGATGATGAGTTTACGATGTGTTCCTGAATTTCCCCTGAAGAACCCAGTGATCAGGTCATGATAATTGTACAGATTATGTCTGTATTATATGCTATATCTTTTAGTATCTATTGTTACTGAGCAAAGAGACATGCAAAGTAGATACGTATTTATAGGCACACCTTTATGTTCAGGGGAAAATACTTTTTAATTCTTGTGCAGGCAGACAGGGGTTCTTTCTTCTGTAGCTGAATAACTTTATATAAACTAAAGGTGGATTCTTTTGTCATTACTAATGAATAAGGTTATAAAAACATCACTGTCCACCTATGGAATAGTCTGTCTTCTATGCTTTTTACCATCCCTGAAATTCAGTTCAGCATCTAGCTGGGAATTTTCCCCCAGAGTATACGATTAGAAAGGACAGTATTCTGCCAATCTGTTATTTAAATTCCCTGTTTGAACCTTATTGTGTGATACCAAACAAGTTCAGAAATCTTTAACATCCAGTTTAAACCTTCATAATTGGTCTCCATGAGTGAGCATTTCTGTAGTTCTCTCTACAGGGGTTCTTCAGACATCCCAAGGGCCAGATTAACACATGTATTGATAGAAGTCTTCACCTGCCATAGTGTTTAATAGTGCCTCATCAAAATCAGAGTGTGTAGTGGGATATTTAGGAGACTATAAAACTTTATGTCCTCAGGATAAAGCACTCACTTAATCTGTCTTTCACTATACCTATTATGTCCCTTTCTCATCTCAGCTATCTAATTCCTTCCTGTAAGCAAAGTTTTTCTGATGTTTTCCTTGGAACCACAGTAGGTACAGAATCTAGATTTGCAAAGTGCTTAATTTTACTTCAATTCTAACATTAGCATTTGTCCTTTTGTTTATTTTTATTTCCCCCCTTACTTTATTCTTCATTTCAGAGACTCTCACACATAAGAAATTATGCTGGTACCGAAAAGGCTGGATGACTTCAAAAAGTGATTTTCATTAGAGTGTTTGTGTCTTCCAGCCCCTACAATAAATGCAAAGTACAGAGAGGTATGTTCATTTTCTGATGAACAAATGCTTTTTAATATAAAAAAAATTACACAGTCCTCAGAAAAAAAGTAAGTTTCCTTCTCAATCCTTGGTGAATCAAAGTAGATATAACTGTTTAACTGTTCTGAAAACAGGGTCCTGGTCTTAAATCACATTAAATTCCTGCTGCTTTAGTGGATTAAGATTTCTGTTAAGGCAGATATTTATATCAACATAGTTCTATTGGTGTGTGTAACTACTGTATGGATCAGGGTCCTGAGCTGGATGACTAAATATTACTTGCAAAATCAGGTCCGAAGTGACTTATTTCCCAAAATAAGCATTAAAATTGGAAGTATCTCCCAGAAGCCCTAACTTAACACCATCTCTAAAGTTGCTGCTATTGTTTTCCAGGATCTAAATAGTAGACTTTATTTGTTTGTCACCTTTTGTACCCTCCTGCACTCTTTCCTCTCTGTCTGAAATTAAGAGAAGGTTTTCTCTTAGCTTCCCTGGGACTTGGCCTTTTCTTTGAGGCATCCTGATTTAAGAAAATCATTGAAACATTATTCTGGTTTTCTGCATTGATGATCCCCATTCTTACCAGTGCTGATTACAGGCTATTTTAGTGGCATTTCATTGCAGAGTCAGAAGGACTTCTTATCCAAGAGACTTTTTTTGTGTATCTTTTTGTTCCATAGCAGACAGTGTGAAGATAAACTGGCTGAGCACTAGCCTAATGTGGATATTCCTGAAAGTCACATCCGCCCTTGCCCAAACTGAGACAATATCCTGGTTTCGGCTAATTTTCTTCCTAGCATCTGGTATAGAGCTGTGTTTTGGATTTAGAATGGAAGTAAATGGGCAGTGCTTATACAGAGTGTATGGACTTAACAATTTCCCACCCCACCCCACCAGGGAGAAGGCTGGCAATGCACAGGAATATGGGAGGAGTCAGTCAGGACAGCTGACCAAAACTGGCCAAAGGGATATCCCATACCACACAGCATCATTGTCAGTACATAAACTTGGGAAAAGCTGGCCAATGGCAGCAGCTTGGGAACTGACTGAGCGGTGGTCAGTGGGAGATGAGTTCTCTCCACAGAAATTCTTCAGGCAGTGCACTTCCATTGTGCATCACTTATATTGTAGTATTAGTATTAGTGTTCATATTATTTTCCCTCCCATTTCTGTCCTGCTAAACTGTCTTTATCTCAACCTGCAGATTTTACTTTTTTTAAATTTTATTTTCCCAATGCTCTCCCCTGTCATACTTGAGGGGCAGAAGTGAGTGAGTGGCTGTGTGGTGTTTAATGACCCACCTGGAAAAAAACCATTCTTTAAAGTTTAGACTGGCATTGATAATGAAGGGGAAAAAAAGTCCTGAAGGAAAATGTGAATGCATTAACATAAAAGTCTATAGAAGGAATGCTGCAAACTGTAGCTAGACAGCACTCTCAAATGCAGGCTAAAGTGTTTGGACACTCACAACAGGTAAGAAGTCTGGTGCAGCAGTTGCTTTTATGGTTCCTGCTACTTCACTTTTGAGAAATTACTATGTAAAACTTGCTTTATCTTCTTTTTCTACTCCTTTTTCAGCTGTAATATTGTGCTGACCTCTCTTCTGTTTATACTTTTAAAAATTTATTTATCCTTAAATGAGCAGCTCTTTCAGTTTTCTTGACTTTGTTGTCCCACGCACGCAGGTATCTGGACAGAATGCAAGGGACAAGGTTTAATTGGATCACAACACTGCTCTTTAATTAATTTGCAGTCTGTCAAGCAACGAATTTTCCAGTGCATTTCCTTTCTGACTGGCTTCCAGCTGGTGTAGCTCATCTGTCTGCTCACAGCCCATGGCCCTGTGTCCTTTCACAGCTAGCCTGGTCTGAAGCCACCTTACCTTATTTCCAATTCTAAGGTTAACAGACTGAGGAAAGAAGATTATATCAGACAATGAGAATTCATCTCCTTTCTTGCCTTCTCTAGGGGATGCATTAACCCAAATCCACTCTGCCAACTAACAAAGTGTCTCATATTGAAGACCTCTCAGACATGGGTGATGACCTTGAGTTCCCCTATGGCTCATTATAGCTTGTGGCTTCTGCTGTCTCCTACTGTATAGATTTATAGATTTATAATAGGGTGTTTGGAAGGGCTGTGATATTGTGGTTTGGAAGGTAAATGGAGTTGATGTTATATTACAGTGTTATTTTAATCAGGGCTGGGGGAGCACAGGAAAACAGGAAAGGATTCAGTGGCCCGAGAAATGCCTTTCCAGCTGAACACACCTCTATCAGATAAATGCCTATCATGAGCAATAATACAGCCAGGACAACAGGGATCTCAATTTAATTTACCACAGTTTAGCTGCTCTTCAGAGCTTGTTGTAGAGTGATGTAATGGAAAAATCTATTCTTTATTATCAGGAAAATCTGTCGCGACCGATAAAAAGTACTGTGACTAGTAATGTCCCTTAGGATAATAAATACTTCAGTGTACAGAATAAAGACAGACTTGTTAGAGTTTATTTCCTGCTTTAACATCCTCATGTTTTTTTAAGTGTAATTTATAAAACACAGAGGTTTTCACAGGAAAGGTCCTGTCAACTCAGAACTTCTGGTCTCCTACAGATGAATCAGAAGAACATAGAATCATAAAATAATATCCATACATAAATTGGTACAAATAGTAGTGCCAATAATTGGACTGTTTTCTACTGGCTTTGGAAATTATACTCAAAAAATGGAGCATTGGACTTAATGATTAGTGAATACGATTCCAAGTTTGTACCTTTGGAAAGCAGAAATTATTCACTTAGTCAGATACAAAACTACGATATCTCAGAAATCCCCTGGCTGATATGTTTCTAGCAAAAGCTGCTTTATTCCAGATGTTACAGAACATATGTGTATATGCACAGTGCCGCAGAGAAGATTTGTACAATATGTCACAAATTACCAGTGAAGACTTAAAATGTTATTACGGCATAACCTTTGACCTTTCTGATTTTATCATTAAATTATTTTAAGTGTCCTCCTAGAAGGTTTTTTATACAAAGTCAACCCAGAAAATTTATTTTGGGTTTGTGCATGTACCTCCACATTTGACAAAAAGCCCTTTTTTTTTCATTTATTTTTATTTTTAATGTTCTCAGAAATGTCAAGATTCAACTGTATTGTTCCAGGCTTCACTCATGTGTTACGGCTCTTTTTACTGTCTCTTTGTGTTCATGGCAGCACGTAGATGGTTAATGGTTTTGGACCTGGTCATCTGGCACAAGAAGTCTGGGGATATTTGATTTTCTACAAGCCTGCATAGGTAACTCTGCAGTCCTCACACTTTTGGCTATGTTTCCATCCCGCTCACCATCTGTGTTTAGTCCAATTCCACAGACACCTATATATTAAGGAAACTTCCCGTTCTGACCATTCATGAGGCTCCCAGGCAGTCACACTCCCAAGGCCAGACTTTCACTGCTGGGACTGAAGCCCCTTCCCAGCAGGCAGCTCCAGTGACTCAATGGGAGCCCCACTTGGCTCCCTGCTCACCCCACTCACACAGTCAGACCCGGTTTCCCACAGCAGAGTCTCGGATGTTTTGATCCATAAATCCATTTATTTCCAGCACAGCACCACAGAAACAGCCCAAGCTGGTGCCTCTGAGGAGGGACCTCAAACAAAGGGCTTTTATCCCTCCCAGTCCAAGTGTGCAAGACTCTTGCTCATCTTCCCGAGTCTTTGGCTCTTGCTGTGTCTCTCAGTGTCCATTCCCCTGGCTGGCACCGCCCATCTTCATGCCCTTTGCTATCCCAAAGGCTGGCAGCTCCTGGCCTCCTGTCTGAGCCTCCCACCCAGAACTCAACCTGCATCCTCATGTGCAGCTTGTGTGCAGCGAATGAAGACAGGACACCCTTGCTTGCTTTGAAGAGAATTGTATAATGCAGCAACAGACACTCTTTTACGCTATACAGCTAGGTAAAACTTTTATAATGTGCTAAAAATATTCCAGCTAAAATTATACTTGTTAGCATCCTTGTTAACTAAACACTGTTGGCTGCCTGCCGTTTCCCCCATGACCTCTTGTGTGGCTGTCCATATGTTGTCCCGACCAATGAGGGTTCTGGTCAGACATCAATCACACAGGTGTTTATATAACTTGGTTTTGCCTACATATCAGCTATACTTTTCCCAAAATGCTTTCCAGTGAGCAAAAGTGAGCAAAGGTGAGCAAATGTGAGCAAAAGTGAGCAAAGGCCTTTTACTTATTCTATAAGATTTTCTTGTCTGCCACACTTGCAAGCCCAGCTACCTGCACCAGATGTATTCTTCAACATACAAGCCCTTGCACGTACGGTTCAACAAGTAATGAAAATAGTGTCTGAAAGCTGCAACTTCAAACAAGGCAGTATGTGATTCTGAAAGGGAATTTTTCATACATAAGTCAGTCACCCTTCCCCCATATCCAGCCATAATAGATGTATTTCTAATGTGGAAAAACCCAATTTCCTCCAGCATCTTCTCATTTTCTCTGTCCTTCCTTGCCAATCCACTCCCAATGACAGCAACTGCCTTGTTCCCAAGCCACTGTAGGAAGTTTAGGTTTAAGCCCTCCTAGTCACTCCTCAGAGTGAACCAGATGAAAATAAATAGTTTTGTAAACTAACAGCAAAAGCTTTATATTGTTTCTTAATTTTTTTTTTTTATTTTCTCACTCGTTCTTTCAGAAAACACTATGATCTAAGTATAGATTCATCCTAGAAGGTGCAGCATAGGTAAATTGGAACATTTATAACAATTATTTAAAAAACCATAACCCTATTCTATATTTTTATAGAGATCAGGAAAAAGCAAATCCAAACATCTAAGTCTAGACATTTAATAGTTTTATTACTATGTAAATTAGTTCAATAGCTTTTGAGCCTGTTTCTTGAGAATTAGCAAATGAAATACAGGCTGTGTTTCTGGATCTGATTTTGATCCCATATTTATGGGCAAGAAGTGAGTCTACTGAAGTCAGTGAAGTGTCACAAAAAGTGCAGATGAAACCAATTATGTTTTGTTCCCCAATTTTCAATATTCACTTTACAATCAGTTAATGCTAAATTGCATCAGTTTATCTGCACAAGATAAACTTTAAATTTGAGTGAAGAAAGCTTCCTGAATAATGTCTGGAAATGTTTAATATCTATTTTAGTCTGAATTAAAACATAAAGCTTCATATAAAGCAGTATAGTCCATCTGAGTTGACTTCCTGCTTAAACTCCCAGAGCAAAACACATTAATCTATGAACATGAGCTTTAAAGGGTTTTCCCTAACCACAGCTTATATTGACAGATACTGTGCATTATATTGGCCGCTGTCCAAACATCTTAATACATACATTTAAGACTTTTTTCCTTCTAATGGTATAGAAATTTCTCTAAATTAATTTTTCCTCACCAGAGTCTACATTATGATACATATAGAATCTGACTTTCTTAGACCAGCTACCTTTACTGATGCATGGAAGAAATAGGCTTAATTTTGGCAATTATATCAGTCATATTTCAAATATGTTTAGTGGCCATTAGCACAAATTACCTTGGACTGGGTACATTTACATAATATAATTTTTTGCCAGGAGAAGCCAAGAAATATATTGTTAACTGGGCTGTTTAGAATAGAAAAAAGCAGCATCAAAATTATATTTCATATAGAGGAAATTAAATCCAGTTAATATAACTGTGGTGATCATTCTCTGATGACCAGTAAAACAATATTGTGTGTCTGTCTGTGTGGTGTTACTCAGGGCTGTTGAGTGCAGGACCATGAGCTGGACTTCAGTGATCCTTGTGGATCTCTTCCAACTCAGGATATTCTGTGATTTTATAATTCTAATAGAGTAGCAACATTCTGACAAGTCCCAATTCCAGTCTGAACCAAGTTGTTGCAGCAAGTTGAGTGACTATTCATGTGAGATGATTTGAAAATTATCCACTGAAGCTGAAGAGGTCAATAAGAAAGAGTATGCTGTGAAATTTGATTCTTACCAGATTGTTATAAATTTAGATCTCCTGTATAAATATATTTTAAAGTCTATTGTGTTATCAGTCTTTAAATAACACTAAGTTTCTATAGGTTTTTGACAGAGCTTCTCAGGAATGACAGAATTTTGGAATACTAAACCCAATGCAGATAAAAAACGTGTGCATTTACCAACAGACTTCTCAAATCATGCCAAACAAAATGCCCTAATAAATGATACAAACCATGGAACTGCTCCAGCATCAGCCAGAGCCACTGGGAACATTCCCATTCAATTTAGTGGGTGTTGGAATCAAGATCATTTGCAATTTGGGAGCAATATTAGACAGCAGCAATGTTAAATGAGTCAAGGCAGTTAACAAAATTTGACTAATCCAGTCAGACCCCTTGGATGATAAAAAAATTTCAGCAGCAAACAAGCAAAGAAGCCATTGAAAAAGATCTGATTGCTGATGTCAGTGTGTGATCTTTCTTTTTATTTGAAAATTTTATTTCGTTCACATCTCAAAATGCTTATAAATTCACATTTTATTTGGGAAACTAAGTGGACTAACTAATTTTTCCTTACAGATACTTTTCAGGGTTTCACTCACTTTTAAATTCTGAGGCAACCATATAGTATGAAATGCTTGGCCTGACCTGCTCTTTTCTTGTCTAGAATATTGTATTTTATATGACATTAAGTTGTCTTTCTTCCTACATGATTAATTAACATAATTTGAGATACTTAGAGGTCATGACACATTACTGGAAAGATTAAAATATGGTATTATTAATTAATAACATAACTATAAAAAATAGCTTGGTTTTACTCTTGTTTTTGACCAAAACTATAAATCTTAACATTTTGGCAGAGCTAGCATAGCTATACTAATTTAATTAGTAATCACTGTATTTCAATTATCCTTGTAAAGAGAGATATGTAACAAAAAATTGTTTCCTTTCCATGAAGGACAGAATGGTATTAGAGCATAACAACTTCATTCTCGTGACTAATCAATTCTATGAAAATTTATAGACCTAATGTAATAAAAGACCAAAGGTAAGAAAAAAGATCATAAACTAATGAAACTAATAGTATTAACAAAGTATTAAAGCAATCAATTACTAAAGAGACATAAAGGTTAACTGCCCGTGAAATGAACATACTAATTCAATGTTATTATATGATGTACTCACAATTTGTTTCTAAATTTACTTCAGTGGCTCAGGAGAAAATTTACTTACTTGTACTTGTGTTAAATTAAAAATACTCACCTTCATTTCAGATCTATGGTCAGCAGATATGCTGGTGATTCTGACAGCACCTTCTGTCAGGATAGAAACATGTCCATATTGCTACCTCAAGCTGAGCTGCTTCCCAATCCCTTTGATACCCAGGCAGCCAAACTCAATTTTCTTTTAATTAGGTACCTAACTTTGTGTGAGGACAGGGGCCCAAGATCTAAACCTCCACCTAAGAACCATGTTCCCAGTGAGTTGATCACCTTCCTCACAGCAGTGAACAGACTGAGATACTTATAAATACTAAAAATAGTGTCCTTAAGTAAACTTATTGTCCTGGGTGAAAGCTGAAATTACTTACAAAACTATTCACCAAAGTTAATTTTATATCTGTTTGGGACAACAACAGGTTTGATTGCCCTAGTGGGGGTTTATTCATTTTCACTGCAGATGCCGTTAGCTTGTGAAGATTGATTCAAAGACAGTCAATGACAAGATATAGTAAATTTGAAAAGCAGAAATTATAATCTATCCTTGCCAAATTAATGAGGTATTGAAAATAAGAACAACTCTACTGTCTCTGTCTGGTTTCACAGTATCACCCAGGCTGGGAAGAACCTCAACTGGTGTAGTCCAGCCTCCTGCTCGAAGCACGGCCAGCTGTGAGATTACACCACATTGATTGAGGCTGTAAAGGGCTCTCATATGTGTGCAATATACCAAACGTATTGCTGTAGCTCAAATACACTTTAGCTGTGAATTCATTTCTTTAAAAAGAAATGTGTGTTATAAAGTTAGTATGCTCTGGATCCCTAAAGAAAACTAAGTTGATGTGCATTATTGCATAATTAGCATTGGTAGATGGATAGATGGGTAGATAAATACATACATATATGCCAAATCAATGCAGAAGGTTTTAAATTTGATCAGTAGTCAACTGCCCTTATCCTGGAGCCTGGTGCTGCCCAAGTTTCTCCGCTGAGGATAATGAATGTCTGTCAGTTCCACTTGAAGGAAAAGAGTCTGTGCAGGGCAGGTGGGTACACATTTAATGGACTGTGGCAGATGAAAGGATGCAAAAAGGTAGGAACAGTTGCTAAGTTCAGTGTGAAAGGCAAGACTGTCATCACTGACCAAGGAAAATGTTTACCCACCGCACCTTCTCTGTTATCTGAGGGTCATTTAGCTGGGCACTTAAGAAAATTAAGGCTTCCTGCATCTGTTGTCCCCAAAGATCTATGGCACTGCATTTTTTGATAGCTTAGATCCAATCTTTTTTATCTCAAAAATGAGATAAATACTGCCAAGGATGGTGATTAGAGAGGACCCGAGTGACTAGTGTACCTTTGCCATATAATAAACTAAATTATTGCTTTGGCTTGCCTGTGTTTTTTTAGGTACTTGAGAAATAGAAAACCAATGAGTGCTTGTGTCTTGGGGCTGAGTGGAGTGAAAATAGTACAGATTAGTGACAACTCTGGGAGGCCCATAATTGCAAGTGAACTCAGTTTTTGAGTATCGCCCATTAACAGCAGCGAACGGAGGTACTGTTGGTTTCATTTGCTATTTCATTACAAGCAGTGGCCAAGAGATGCACCTCCCAATGGCCACAGCTCTGGCAGCACCACTGTTTTGAGTGTTTTTCTCTCACTCTACATCTCACTTATTAGTACAAATTTCCAGCCTGCACTAGCTTTCTCGTTTTCAGTCCTTGTCTGACTCCTCTCCCTCCACAACAAAGGGAGCTGCTGCCAGTCTCCCTCAGGTGATATCTACTCAGAATTCCTCTTTTTTCCTTCTCTCTCCATTCTCATTGAGAAGAATTGGACCTGGAAACTAGCTCGTGTCTAGGTTCATTCACCACTTTGCTTCCTGGTGTGGGAAGAAGAAAAAGAAGCAGTCTGGCCTTAAGAGACATTTGTTCAGCTGAGGGGAGAGGCAGAGCACATCCCTGCACTGTTCCTGCGGTTTGATGGCAGGGCATTTGCCCCAGAGTGAAGTTCTGCCTCACCAGCTCCCCGCTGCTGAAAATGACTTGATTTGTATCCTGTCATGGGATAGCTTCACTACTATAAGCTATTTATCACCCCCTCAGTGTCATTTTGTTTCCCGAGGCAATTGCCACAGAAGGTGCTTCTGCCTTCACTTCTCTCCCTCCCTGGCTCTCATAATTCTTTTGATCCAAACCTCATTCCTGAGTTGCTCTACTAACCAGGGAAAGGGAGAAAAAGACAAAAATAAGAGTTTTGTGAAGATAAGTATGTAAAATGTAAGGATAATTTAGTTTCTGGCAGGAAGCAGGGTCTTTTCAGTGCACATCCCTAGTGCTGCTGTCTGAGGTATTCTGATGCCTGCATAGCTCCCTTCCTACTAAATGCAGAAACCACCCGGCTGATGCAGCATGATATGCAAGATATCGTACTCACCCAGTTGCCTCCCTACTGGTCATTTTTTGAAAATAGATATGCAAAACTAACAATTATGCCCTTTCCCAGTTACAATAGGAGGAGACCAGAGCTGGGTCTTTGCTCTCTACACCTTTTACATTCTCACCTACCACAGAGCTTTGCAGAAGATTCTCTCCTGCAAGTACACAGAGGACAGTGAGTGCTCCTTTTTTTCAAAATCTCTTGCAAATTTACTTTCTCATGACTGAACTATATAATTTTTAGTGTACCAGTAGACCTGTTAGAGCCAAAGTCAACTCAATTAGTACTTTTCATCAGAGGTTGCATTTCCAATGGAAAAGCTCATAGGTCTGGTAGTTTGTCCCATTATCCATGTTTCTGCAGCAGAGACAGGTGGATTGCACAGGCACAGATGTCTGGCATCTGGCTTTAAATGTGCTCATCTATTCACATCTGAGTAAGCAATGCATCCCAATGAATTGGCTTCAAAAAGAGCAACTCTAAAAAGACAGATTGGCATTTCCTCCCATTTCATACTGCCACTGCTGACTGCAAAGGTCGCTGATTTGTACCTAACACCAAGGGCTTGGCACAGGCAGGTTCTGGATGGTGGAGTTTGGAGCTACAGCCTCCTGAGCAAAACCTGGGAGAGAAAAATGGTGAGTCTATTCAAGTTCCCCAATTCAAAAAAAAAGCAGAACAATAAGTTAATGCCAGCAGAATGGATCCTTTGAAAGGAAGCATCTCTTCATCCCCCACCTAATAAATCTCTGCTATAAGATGGCATTTGGCCTCTGAAAGATTGTCAGCTGTTGGTCTTCTTGGGTTAGCTGTAGAAATTGCATTTTTTTTCCAGTAATTTAGAGGGCTGGTTGTTTTGGCAGTTTTATGAACCAAGGAAAGCCTTTTCATTTGAAGTTGAGGATTTCTATAAAAAGCCCGAAATATTTTTTTTCAAACAGGTTTTTGACCTATTCGATCAAAAAGCCCTTGAATGACAAGTAAAAACTTGTTCAGAATGAAGGTATTTCTACTGCCCATTGAAGTATCCTGAGGGAGAAAAATAAAACTTACCCATATCTTTTATATTTGTTTACTCCACACAGTGTTTAAATTGTCCGGTGTGGTTTTTCTCTAAGAAGGTATGGCACAGGTCTTTTGTAGACAATTCAGAAAGAAATGCACAAAGGGGTCTACCTAATTTCTATCTGATTAAAGTTTTAGTTGCTTTTATAGGGGAGAATAACTGCAAAACCAGAAGCAATAGCTCATCGTGATCAGCAAGTATTAGTTTACATTTCATAGCAGGATTTCCTTAATCAAACAAGCAAGGAAAATGTCTAACACAGTTCCTTCTGAAGAACAAACTATTGCAAGATGGTACTTTTCAGGTATCACTGGCAAAGTTGATTAACTTCACAGGTCAGTCACTGCATATTTCCCACATACCTTATCAGAAGGGACTCAGATTAATTATGTGAAATAAAGAGCATGGGCACAGGCACTGCAGCTGCTTATGGAAGAGAACCTTAGCTTTGAGATGGTGCATAACACCTTTTGTCAGCAACTGCAGAGCCACCCAACGGTCTGACTTTTGCTCTAGTCCAGGAGCTCTTTGGGGCAATAAATACCCCAAAAGGAGATGCTCTGACCTTTGTCTAACCCACTGTTTAAATGGTAGATTCTAGTTTCTTCATCCTATGCCTCTGACCTGAACAAAGTCTAGCACCACCTAGAGAAGGATTCATCTCCTTAAAGTTCTTCAGCCATCTAAAACCTTCATATTTAATCTAAGGTGGCCACCTGGGATACCTTCACAGTAAATGGAGATAGATGGCTGAGAAAGACTGGTGAGATGGATCTTCCTCTGGATCTGCCTGGTCCTCTGCTCCATCCTTCATTTTCTGCAGAGAGAAATTAAATGGTGTTTTTATGCTAGACACAAATTTTAGACTATTAAAGTTAATCTTTCCAGAAGGAGTAAACAGGTAATATGCACAACACTAAATGGACAGTTGTTACAACCAGGATTCTTTTTTTAATATTACAATATGAGATTGCCCTAAAAAAAAACTTTCTCAATATCCTTTGCTGTCGGAGCCAGAGGAGGTTTATGTGACAGCTATATTCTGCATTTTCCCATAACAAGAAGAGTTTCTACATGCCAATATTCTAATGAAGAAAATGGTAGGATATCCAAAGCATCCATAACACCATGTGTGCATGTGCTGCCAGTCTGGTCTATATTGCATGTGCACAGATCAGCTCATGCCTCAAAGTCCCAAATGAGACCAGTCTCCAAGTGGGAGATATCTGTATCTATGAGGTATCTGCGCTGAATTCAAAGTGTCCAGGTTGTGTTTGCTTTGCTACACAGGGAGGATGGATATACTTTGGGTGCAGATAGTGACTACACATTTTAAAATTCCTGGATGACCAGAAAACCGGGACTGTTGCACAGTCCCAAGCCTGGTAGTTTGTTGCTGAAAGTCATCAGATGGTACATTATTGCTAAATGTAGTAAAACTGACAGTATATGTGAAAGATAAATTTCTATCCTCAAATTATAAGACTGTTTGAGTAAAAAAAACTATGAAAAGCCACCACTTTGCAGTAGTAGGATACTGGGAAAAAAAAAAAAAACATTCAGCTGTGTACTGAAAGTGTATATAGTCTGCGAAGGGCTGCAAGGAGTGACATTGAGAATGGGGACACTGAACCTTGGTGGGCTTTTAGGAATCTGAGTGGAATAAACACACAACATGTGCCAGGAGTAATAAAAACTTTCAGGAAAATCTGAGTGGAGTTTAGATGCCAATTTGGCACAGAAGATAAAATCTACATATATGCTGTTATTTTGCAAAAAAAATTACTTCCTGTTAGTGCAAGTCCAGCATATCAAAACCAAAGTAAGGCCACTTCTTAACACTGCATGAAATGCACAGTCAAAGTTGGTACATGACCTTCTTTATCAAATAAACTGATTTCTGTAAGTAACACCTCTTCAATTCATAGTAAATCACAGGAATGATGACTTGCCCTAAAACAATTACTCTAAATTGCTTGGTGGTCACTGCTGGGATTCACCAGTTGACTGCTGCCGTCTGAGGCAATTCATGTTGCGGAGATGGGAAAGCATATTGAAAAGGGAAGCTAAGAAACACTCATGCAGTGTAGTTCCATGTGCTACCTGCCCACCATATCACATGGAGCAGGTTAGGAGTGCAAAGCAGATGGCACAGGCAGCTACAGTGGTCCGGGCCTCTGCACTCAACAGATGGCATCAACAGCATACAAGAAAATCATTGGTGTCCTTGTGGACCTCAGAGCACAACAAGGTTACCAGAGATAGCTGAGGGGGGTCCTGCCACCATATTAGGAGTCAGCAAGTCATAGCAATTCAGCAACACTTGAATAACTTCCAAAATTAGTTCTGTATACCTTCTTCCTTTATTTGATCTATACCTTCAAGGACAAATTTCCCTGTTATTTCAGAAATTTGGGTCCAGATTCAAATTTAAAGCTTACAATGACCTTCACAAACTGTACCCTTGTCTTTTTGCAGCTTACTACAAGTGGTATGTGAGTATTGCTAGCTGCAGGGAGTTTTTTAATGCAAACTCTATTCAATTCTTGGCAAGATCTTAATTTGTTCCTGTTTATCAGTTATCCTTATACAGTTATCCTTCACTCTAACTGCAATACTTGCATTTTTATTCGTGAAAGCTAAATTTTTTCATATACTGACAAAAAGAGAAGGAATGGGGTAGGGTAACACTTTTGAAGTACAAGCTTGGTGTGCTTTCACTAATGTTATATTCACACAGAGACATGCAGAAGTTCTGGATATCTTGCAGCCAAGGGTTCTTGACCAGTTTCAAGTGAAGCACCAGTCAAGCTTTTCTGAAAATACATTCAGGGATCATCTTATTGTGATTTGTGGGAGGGAGTGAAAAGAGAGATAATAAATAAAATAATGAGAAATTAACTAAATGCAAATTATTTTATAAAAACATGGTGTTCTAATTACAAAGATTTTAATTGCAAGTGTTGGTAATAAGAAAAATAATTAGCGATGGAATTATGCCTGAGGATAGCAGTCAGAAGTTATCTCACGATGCTATCAGTTCTCAAGATAATACTTAGGATAAATGTTGGATGCTCAGAGCTTTTTTGCTTTCCCTGCTTTTGAGATGTTAAAGCAACCATATTTGCAGTCAGGCCATATAACATCTACTGAGGCAATTTCATATGCAGATCAAGAGGATAAAGATAAAACCCCTGCCTCAATAAATATAAGATCTACATTCCAGTTACATACCAAATAGAAGGGTATCAAGCTTTGCGTGCTTGGTAAATACTTTGAAATTACTCTTTGGGCACACTATTATCTGCATAGAAAATTCCTGAAATAAATTTTCATAGATACATGCTTACAGCTCCTCCCATCTAAAAGAAGTTCAGTAGGATTTGTGGGTGTTCTTGGCATATGAAATTTGGATACTTGATTTGTAAACTGCACAGATAGATTTTATTAGATTTTTAAATTCTTGTGGCAAATGTTTTTTATGACAATGTGCTTACAAGTCACTTGGCAAAGTGACACTAGTTTCACGTTGAATCAGCATATGAACATCTATAATATCAGGAACAATTTATGCAGAGAGTCAAATATCTGCTGTTCACTGAAAGTTTTCAGAGATGGGTCCACCTCAAGAACATGATTGCCTTTGGTTCTCAGTAGAACAAACCCAGTGAGAGAAGCTGTACACATGGTCTTTTGGGAAATCTAGGAGTCATGACTCTGTTCTTGGAAGTCTCTTGTTCTCTCACTCCATGACCAGTTTCAGTGACTGGCTGGATCATATCAGTGTGGGATGTACCTAGGTTTTTCTCTGTTTCTCTTATCAGTTAGCTACTAACTCTCATGATACTTCTTGTTGTGGTTAGCAGTTGAGTGGGTCTTTTTATACATAGTAGCACTAGTAAAAAAGTAATAAATGTATGAGTAAAAACTAGGTTGTCTTTAATACAGCCTGGAAAAATATTGCAGTACTCAAATCAAGGATCCAAAAGAAGTATATAAGTTTTCATGGCTGGTGCAGACATCTGCGAATATGTCTTCTAACATTAAGACAGTTGAGACCTGTAAGTCAGGTTGTTACCAATGGCCCAGCATTTAAAGGGGAAAGCAGAGTGGTCATCTGGTGGTTTTATTACCCCCTGCACAGGTCTTGTTTATCTCTGAAGTTCATTCTGAAATGAAAGATGCATCATCAGGTTTATGATTTTTACAGCATCTGCCTTGACAAAAATATGACTGAAATGAGAATAATATGGTCATGGTGCCAGAACACTAAGAACAGTAATAATAATAGCCTCTCTGTTCATTATGATCATCATTTTATTATCACTATTATACCAAATAGTGTAATTTATTGCAGTAATATGGCCTGGCTATGAGTGGTTATATAAATGCATATGTTATCTTTTTCAGGGGTTTCAGATATTCATGCTTTCCTGATGAAAATATATTATTTACCAGCAAGGAGAAGGTCTTAGATGAGAAAGAAAGCAAATTTATTCTCTTTGGCAGCTATCCATTTCAGATCCAAGCAGGGTATGAGAAATGCATGCAAATGTAACAGCTGCCTGTTGATACTAGGATTCCTATGGATCATCTATTAAAACAGCACTTTGTTATCATCTTCTGCATTCCGATCCTGAACTGTGTGAATTTACACTTCATAACAGATGAATTTAACTTTAAAATATATCCAGCTGCTAAAGACAGAAAATAATCCCTCAGGTAATGCATCTCAAATAATCTCTGATTTCAGAGCAAAAAGAACCAATGATGATTTACCATCTAAATAGACTTTAAAACACTGAATTCTTAATGGTATTGGTAAGAGTTTGGGGACTTTTCTTTCTATAAAGAAAGTCTGCAGTTGAAAAAAAATTAAAATTGTAACTGAAAGATGTCTTCATATAGCAGTCTCTGCTTGGTCTTCATTTCACAAGAGATGGACACAATCTTGACAATATTTGAGCATCCAAGTAATTCTATTCAACTTAACACGCTCTGCAATACCCAGTGATTTTACTCATATATATCAGAAGCAAACATTTCACTTGATCAAGAACATTAGGATCAAAGTGTCTAAATTGCAAAACACCTTACTGTAGTATAGATTGTCATTTTGGCTTTTGGAAGAAGTCAATTCTGATATTGCTTTGTCCAGATCATAATTTTACAAATTCATTTTACATCTAAGAAAATAAATTTAAATTTTCACTTTGCAGAGCCATCAATCTATTGTGTGATCATTATAATGAAGAACATGGAGACCTCAGCCAAAATTCATGTAAATGCAGTACATATTCTAAGCTCTTCAACTATGTGAAACATTAAATTTCTTGGGCAAATAGGGTCTGGCATCCAAAGGGCAGATTTTAAATATTTTGAAAGCTACTTAGAATCTAGTTATATCAGATGAAACTGTATCAATATGTTATAAGTAATACTTGGAAGGCTGCTGTAACACAGTTTTAAATTAAAAGTAAACTACCAATGATAAAGCTATTAAGCAGGCTTCTAAGTAAATATTGAGCTTAAACTGAAAATAGTGTTTTAAATATATGTGATGGCTGAATTTTGCTTCATTTATTTCACACTTATACATCTGTCACTCTGGCTAAGCATGTGTATGTCTTTCCTAAGACAAAATTGTTAGTCAGGCTTTTTGGTTGGTTTTTTGTTTTGTTTTTTTGTTTTTTGTTTTTTTTTGTGGGGTTGTTTTGGTTTTGTATTTTTCTAATTATTAATCCTGAGAATAAAATTTTGACCTTCTTGCAAATAATGCAGCTTTGCTGCAGTCATAATTTTCAGGCATATTCATCCAACTTTAACCTGACCACACTCTCATTGTTGGCAAGGGCTTCCGCTGCAGCAGAGCTGTGCTAGTCCTGAGAACAATTGAAATATCACCTCAGAGCTGTTTTCCAATGAAAAAGAAAAAGATCAGTCTCCAAGTAATGAAAGAAAAAGAACTCTGAAAGAAAAAGAAATCTGAAACCTGGTTTCATAGTTGACCTGAAGTATTTCTTGAGGGCCTGGTAATAAAAGAAGAAAGGGATGTGGCCCATATGTTAATTAGTTAATGCCTTTCTCTCAATTACACTGATTTCACAGAATCACAGAGTGATCAGCAAGGAGTGAATGAGAAGCGCTGCTCCGTAGCATCTGATCCCTGCAGAGCATCCAGAGGCAGACAACATGGCTGGGGCAGGCCGTTTGGCTTTCCCGAGAGATCAGAATATTTCCTGGCTCCCATAGACAATGAGGGAAGGTTTAACACCTCTCTCATTCCGTCATAAAGTTGAACCAAAGTGTTTACGGTAACATTCATGTTTCCAATAATGGTGTCTGTTCTGTTTTCAGTACCAAACCGTCTTTCTTACAGCATTCCTGACAAATTATTTATTGTTGGTGGTTATGTTCCCTAATGACTTCCTAAACACTGGAAAGGGAATAATGACAGTAACAATTTAGAAAGAAAGGAATGTCATGCCCATTAACTAATTTCTTTGGTTTTGAAGACTCAAAGGTACTTCCAACTGCAACTTTCATCAGGCCTCTTTTCAGACTTTAACTTCCCTTACTGTATTGCCTTAGATTAAAATAATAAAAAAACTATTATAATACATAGACCATTATTGATTGTGTTGAGATTACAGAGAAATTGACAAGTACAAGAATCTGAAAAAATGGTATCCTGCAATGCTTTCTCATTAAAGATGTTGTGAGGTTTTTTGAGGGCCTTGAATACCACTGATAAAACAAGAGTGCCACATGCTGAATACTAGTTTTACATATTGATATTCACATAAATTGAGCTTTGCTGAGTTACAGTCATAATCTTGGGACTTATTTCTATGTTAATCACACAACTGCAACTATCAGAAAATTAAAAGACACAGAGGTGTTCTGCCATAAATGCTTATATAGACCATTACACTACTTAGAATACATCTGCATTTGAAACTAAATCGACTGCTCTCACAGAGAAAAGCAATATATCCTTTCCCTTCTATTTTAGGCCAGCAATACTGTTCATTCTCATTCTTCTTCTATAGGGGACAGAAGCTGGGAAAGGAAAAATATTCTAACCTCCAAAGAAATGTAGAGGAAACAAAAATACGTTTCATTTAAACCATATCTTTTAGGACCTTTTCCCTGTTTCTAGCTGTAGGTTTACACCCTAACTATGCAGGTCAGGAGAACAAATCATTTTCACTTTCTGCAGCTTGGCTCTTAGTGAAGGAAAAGGCTCTCCAGGTGACAGAGAAGGTCCTTGGCCTTGGGGTGTCAAGACTGTGGGATGTGCCATAGCGTGTCCTGTCTGTGGCTCTTACTCGGCTGACAAGCCACAGATTGCTTCATCTGGAAGTTAGCCTTTCCCCTTTTTATCACTCACCCTGTCCCTTGTCTTCCTCCCAAGATACCAGTAATAATTTTAAAGCTTCTTAAAGATCTTGGATAAATATATGATTTATCCAAGCGCCAAGAAACAGTCCCTGAGTGAGTTCACTGAAAGGAGTTGATGATGAATAAGAACGATTTCAATTTACATTGACATTTTGAGACCTATCATTTAGCCATCTTTAATAATTTTAAAATAGCCCTTCCAGAGCTTTAAAATATTTTTTTAATTAAAGTGTCATGTAACATCAAGTCAAATGCCTCTTTAAGTTTAATTCAAGTTTATCATCTTCACTGATCTTATGACTCATAAAGAAAATATTTAAATTTTATCTCCATAAATGCACTGACTGAACAACTATGGTTCCATCTTTTAGCTCTTTATTTAATAGGTCTGCAGCACCCACACAATTATTTTGTCTGAAGTTTTTCTCAAACTACATTTCTTAGTATATTTTATCCTACTTAAAAACTGCTTAAATTTAAATGGAAGTGTCAGTTGCTGAACTGCTTCTCTACTTCTTTCCCCTATTCCTTTATTATCCTTTTTATAGCCTTATTTATTTTATATTTCTAGTTTAAATGTTTTAAATTTCTTAATAAAATTTTCATTTAAAGTATCTATG
Organism: Pardalotus punctatus; assembly: GCA_013400915.1. Lineage (NCBI taxonomy): Eukaryota > Metazoa > Chordata > Aves > Passeriformes > Pardalotidae > Pardalotus > Pardalotus punctatus. Next base: position 241,594 of record VZTX01022747.1, on the reverse strand, counting down.
AAATTAGGCCAAAGTGTGTTGTAGCATTATGATTACTAAATGTCAATTGTGAAAACTACAAATGTTTCCTAGTTAGAAGTTGGAAAAACAAAATTTCAACCTTTTACATTGGTTGTGATCAACTTTTAAGATTGGTTGTGATCCTTTCATAAATGTACATAAGCAATTGCTCTTTTTAAAGATACAACTGTTCTGAAAAATCTTAAAACAAGTCTTTCTAGAACAGAAATGAAATTATGTGCACGCTGTATAACATTTTTGGACAGGAGGAAGTTGAGTTATATGTACTGTTAGTAGGGCAACAAAACCTCTTCACTGCCAAAAAAGCACAGTCTTGAAAGACGTATCTGGATTTACATTTGGCATAAAGTTTGAAAAATTGCAGTTCTTCAAATGAATTATCTCCAACTTTGTAATCTATCATGTGCTGCTTTTTTCCTTCTTGGACAGAGATCATAACTGAGGCTATGTCTTGAAGCACCTGAACTTTAAATCTGGAGATTAATACACTGCACCAAGAATTATTTTTTTTTAAATCTATTCTCATCTATGTTTAATTTATAGCTATCATTAGCAGCCATAGGAGCTTGATTTTTCACACTGAAAATAGAAGAAATTGAGTGGTTCTAGTTCTGACTGTGTGTAAATAGAAAAGGATATATTATTAGTAGATAATGAATATCACTAGGAAGAGAAAAAACCCCAAAACTTTCTTGCATCCTAATTAGTTTTACATTTAAACCAGTGTATTGATTTCCTTACTGTTTTGGTGTTTAATTTTAGTGCTACAAAATCTTGACTTAAAACATCTAGTGTACAACAACATAAACCTTTCAACTTTAGAGCAGTCTGTGGGTATACTGAAGCAATATAATATATTGTACTTTCCAGCGACTGGAACACTGTCAAGTGAAAGAAAATTTCATAGCAGGAGTAAGTTTCAACATTTCATAAAATGACTTCTCTATCACTGTCATTTCCAGGTGACTTACGTACACCAACTTTGGCATTGCGCATTTTGAAAAGACATCAGGTCAGGATTTGTCATTACACTTCTGAGGAAGAAAAAGATGTTTTTTGAGAAGTGGCATATGAAATTTCAGGGGATGTTACAATCAAATGCACAAAAAAAAATCAACTTAACATAGAAAATCAGCTCTATTATTATTTGTAAAGTGGTTGCATATGATTCGGGGTAGGTTTTCAGAAGGTATCTTAGAAGATAGGACTACAGACTGGGTAAAGAAATTCTCTTTCAAATTCACTATTTACACTGTAGATAAAAGATCATCTGTCAATGTCAGCTCAAAAGAAGTCTTAACATATGCTTAGGTATTCTAGAAATAATAAGAAATTTTTGAAGATTGTGTTCCTTTCTACTAAAGCATAAGGAAATTACTTTTTAGGACATAAAACATGCAGAAATAAAAACATTATTAAGAGAGGCAAAATTAATCTTATTGCTACTTTTACCAATATGCCACTAAACACACCAAGGCTAGGCAAAACTGTTTCTCTCCCTTTCACATAAAATGTGAATTTTCTTTACCTAAGTCTTTAATACACCAGATCTAGTGCCCATATTCTGAAACTGATTTGTCTCCCCTAACTGTAGACCCCTAAGTGAAGAGTCTAACCATTCAAGGCATACTGCAGGTACTTCCAGTGGACAGTCCAGACCTTGGCTTTGCTAAACTGTTTTCCAGAGAGCCTGTTTCCCTGCAATGATAACTTCTGTTCACTCCATTAACTGCTCCCCTAAATGAATCCAGCTTACAAAAATGCTCCATCACTGAAAGTGTTCAAGGCCAAGCTGGATGGGGCTCTGAGCAGCCTGGTCTAGTGGAAGGTGTCCCTGCCCATGGTAGGGAGGTTGGAACAAGGTGATCTTTAAGGTCCCTTCCAACCCAAACTATTCAATTAGAATCTGTGATTCTAGAATCAATGGAAAGTGAGGGGAGGGCTTGCATTTTCAAACCTTTTTTCTACAGATTGTTTCCTAACAACTGATTCTGGTCAGAATGGGGAATAGATGATGACATACTGCTGAAGCACTCTTTAGACACCCTGGGGCTTCTCCCTGAGGAATCTGATTGACGCTCCAATGCTGGGAAAAGAATTTAAAAATATTTTGGGAGAAGAGAGGATACAAGCTGAGAAAAGAGTGGGAATGAGAATGATTTTCCTGCAATGCCTTGATCTCAGTTGCATATCTATTACTGCTCAGCGTGAGCTGATTGCTTTAGTGGAATTTGGGCATCTTCGCTTGTGTACAGGTACTGTAGTTGCATATTGCACAGACATAACTATGGTGATGGCTGCAGACTTTTGTAAAACAGGGAGTTTGGTGGCACAGGCCTAATAACATTGAGAAAAGGAAGTTCTTTGGCTAATCAGCAGATATCCTCTTGTGGACACCTTGTTACCGTTGGGTTAATTAGAAAACAGCTGGCACTAACTAGGGGGAAGAGGGAGGTATAGGGTGATAGAGTTTGCTGAATCCCTATAAGGCTTTATTATCTTTCTCTAACCTTTTAGCCTTAATTGCCATTTTGGGGACTTAATGAGATGCATGTTTTGAGAGCTATACCCCTCAAGTGGTAGGAAATGGGTTTGCTTGGGTAAGTGTGTTTAATCCTCTGGGTTTTCCTGGGAACTATTCAATTTAATTGGATTACACCAGGGGTCTGACTGGGTGTGATGAGGGCCCCCTTCAAGGCCCTTGATTGCTTCATATTGTGTTCATCCTCTTTTATTTCAACCTGGTGAGTAGTAAAATGCAACAAACTGTATGTCTTTAGACTTAGTAAAACATAAAATTTGCAACTAGGGCAGGTTATGCTGATTTCTAAAGGAAGACAGTTTAAGAGAAATATGGAGACATAGAGTATCTACACTAACTGAAGTACCTGACAGGAGTATAGATTTTTGAGCTTGAGAACTGAGTTATCGCGTTCCCTGGTGCCTAGAACAAGCATTTCATAGCAAGGATATCTAGAAAAGATGAGCACAGTAAGAATAAGATCAAGAGTACCTGGGTCTAGAGCTAGTAAGAGAGGACAGAGAAAGAGAAAAAGAGGGAAGATGCTGAGGAAAGATCTTAACAGATACCAAGCCACACAGAGAAACTTTCAACTAGCTGTCAGTGTTGTGGTCAAAGAGGTGCTCTGCTGGAATAGAAATCCAAAGAGGTAAAGAATTAAAACCCTCTAGAAATAATCACAAGTATATACAAGAAGAAACATGTGGACCACATATTCATGCCAAAAATGCATGCTAGTTATGTGGCTGTTAGTCTAACTCACATGCAATTATAAGAGATTTAAATGTTTTTTAAATGGTGCAGAAGCAGATGCACTGAGGCTCCAGGAACGTAAATAGGGGTAGCTGCTGCGGTGTGAACAGACGATATATATAAATTTCATGAGCAGCATTTCAAGGAGGGAGTCACACATGCATCATATTTCTTTATGCTCTCTTCACCACCCAGTGTTCCCCACTTTCCTGTGGGAGCTCACTGCACAGGTAGCCATAGTCACTCACGCAGACCCCGGTCCTGCTGCAACAGTTAATAAAGGGAAATAAAGACAACAATTCTGTCACTGAAAAGAATAAGTATTAATATTTTAATACAGGACTGGGTTGGGTCTTGCAATGAAGAGACTACAAGCTTTCAGATAATTCTCTGTGTTTTCTGAACTTCAATACAATGTTGTTGCAAAATAAAGTTGGCAACAAAGTTTCAGGTGAACTGTTTTGAAGTTACTGCATCATTAAATGTGAGGTTAAAACTGGTGTCCATGAGAAGAAGGCAATCTGACCATTTATCTTACAATCTATAGGTCTTGGGGTCTAGAAAACAATCTGAAGGAAAATGAAGTAGGATAATTGTCTAAGAAACAGAATCATTTTCTAGACATACAGTCAGAAATATGGTGGAGATGTGAAATTAGAAAATAATCAGTCTCTTTGAATCCTTTCTGGTCTTCAAAAATGTGAAATAACTCAGCTGAGTGGGTTGAGTGCATTAGACAGAAATAACAGTAGGAAGGAGATGAACAATAAGAAGACTATTCTTGTGGAAGCCATCCAATGTAAGCAGGGGAAAGTTGCTTAAAGGAGGAGGCAGAAACAAATATGAAGACAAAACACTGAGTTTGGGGGGTTTTTTTGCTGTAGCTATGCATAACTAGATGATCCTTAAGGTCCCTTCCAGCCCAAATCATTCTATGCTTCTATGATAAACTTGCATAGAAGCATCAAGTATTTGGATTTACCTAGTGCTATGGTGGCCAAAGTGACTGTGGTTTGAATATTCATTACTTCAAAGCTGAACAATCCCCCAGAATATTCCTGAATTTTTTTAACTTTGTCTGTAATGATAATAGCAATGACATTGTCACCATGCCAAAGACTTTCAGGTGCATACAAATAAAATTTTAAAAACTGATAAAATTAGTTAAAGATTGATCAGATGAATGTTGTGAAAGTCTACAAAGGATTGGTATAAAAAACTGAGATAAATTAGGAAGTCAAAGCAGGAGGAGAGGAGAAAAATTTCCTGCTGGTGTCATTTGGAACAAAGAGCAGATTTGGCATAACAATGTAAGAAAAAATTTTAAAATCCCCAATAACCAGAAATTTGTAAAGGGAGATATGGTTATAATATTTTTCTTAAGAAAAGTCTAAACACACTTTGTATTTGAAAATATGATAGTAGAGGTCATTTACTGTGTTTTATATTGAGACTAAAGAAAAAAAAGAAGAAAAACTAGACAAATTTTTAGTCTTCATTTGAAAAAACATAGCAATATATAGGATTTGTAAACACAAAATTATGTACAGCAAATTGTTAAAGTTTTGAATTAATACATTTAGGCTTATTACATAAGATAAATAGATCAAGAGATGTTTAATTCTGTGGTTAAAGCCCAGCAGCATACTATATATGCAGAAGGGAAGAAGGAAGAATTTAGAAGAAAAATCAATCTTTGGCTAGGTCTGTGTGTGGTAAATATAACAGGATTGCAGAAGTGCAAGGACTCTTTGCAATTGTGTTCATAACCTAATTAGGGTGGTAATTAGGACACAGGTAAAACCACAAAATGAAAAAAAAAGAAGGATGTTAAATTTCAAAGAGTGAGTTTCAGAAGAATGTAAAAGCACAGGATGAAATCAAGAAGGATAAATCAATAGAGATAAAGGACACAGAGGGAAATGGAAAACATTCAAAGATAAATTAATGTATGCCCAAGGGTTGTGCCTGCAATCTAGTTAAAAATACACCAGAAATAAAGAAGGCTAATGTTGATGAACAAAGAAGCCAAAATCTGAAAATATGCACTCTAGCAATATCCAAGGGATTGTAAGAAACTAAATGAAAGGTCAGGGATGAAGCTCATAGTACATTTAACAAATTTCAAGAATAAAATTTTCCATTAAAAAATATATACAAATCTCAAGGCATAAAAAAAAAAAAAATCTCTTGAATTTGGAAGTAATCAGAAAAAGGTAAACAACAAAATAATTACTGGGAAAGATATATTAAGTGCAAGGTGCTGAAAGAAGGAACAAAAACTGTCAAAGTTGTTTTGGATTCAAAGCAGAAATTGTCATGCTAGAGGACTGCAACTCTGATATTTACTTTCTACAATACTTCATTATCATACTGCAAGGGACTGTATGAATCCTAAAATTAATTTTAAATTTCTCTTCTAAATTCAGCCATTTAAACAGCCAATTTATGGCTATTTTATAGGTAGCAGGTACCTTATTAGGAGATTGACCTCTTGCTATTATTGATTTCTATCTTGGTTTTGGGCCCAACATCCTCATAAAAATAACAGTAGAAAATTACATTTATATAACCCATATCCTAAGAGTTTTGCTGTATATATGCTTTCTGTGTAACTTTGACTAACATCTGGAGAAGCTGTGAAAGCTCAAACTCTTCCAAAGTTTCAAACTAGAAAATGGAGTAAAACTAGCAAAATTTAAAATAAATTTCAGGAAGTGCCAGATTTGGCAGAACTGGAGTTCAGAACAGTGGATCAGTTATGTCTCTCTGTGGCAATGACCATGGCCAAAACCAAAAATTTAAACTTTTCACTGAGGCTTCCTATTGTCAAAATTTCACTGACAGCCCCATTTCTTCTTCTTCCCCCAAGTGTAAAGGGAACATCTGTACTAAGATCAAAAAGGATCAGATCTTACACACTTAACTGAGATGCCTAAAGGAGTGGGAGGTTAAATCAGATCTAAATATAGTTTTATTACCATAATTACAAAAACAATTGCTCTCTATACAGAATAATGAAATGAGGAAATCGAATGACTAACTGCCTGAATAAAGTTGATAAATGCACTATAATATAGTAGGTAGAATGGATCCAGTGAGATAGCTGGTTGAAAATGAGTAATTGATAATCATTTTACACCAGTGGATCTCACTTGCTACAGCCCCTAAACTGTCTTTCTGTAATTTTCCCAAGTATATGACCTTTTTTTTTCTTTTTTTTTTTTCAACCAAGTAAGAAAATATCTTGGCTTGACAGAAATTCTGTTCATCCCTGATAAAAAGTAATTAAAAAGCTAAAGTACAGGGCAAGAAAAGTTTATGTTCCAGGAAGCAAGAACTCAGAAATCTTCCTAGCTGGAGGAAGGAGAGGGAATTAAGTTTATGTTTTCATTTTAAGTCTGATCCTCTTGGTCCTTTCTTTTTCATTTCATGTTAATGTGTCCAAAAAAAAACAGACTTATCTTCAGATCTGAAAAACCACAAATTAATCTTATTAAACTATCTAATAAAATCTAAGAAAAAAGCAAGATGGAAATGGAGACTATTTATAAAACCCTTTGCAAATGGCAAAATAATCTGAAAGAAGTGTTCATATTACCTGATATTAAGAGCTCCAGATTCAGACACATTAAATGTCTATGATGTAAATGTCTACAGATATATATGTCTGAATTTTGAGCTGAGTGAAGGTTTTATCTTGGGACTGAAGTAACCCTGTATCCCTAAAAGGAAAAAGGAAGCAGCTTTAATCACTTACATTAGGTGAGATGAAATCTGCCTTAGTAGTGCTTGTCTTTCTCTATGGACTAAGGGGGGGAAACAATGACAAAATAAAGCTATATTTGGTCAGCAGTATCTCAGCTGTACCTTTTTGTGAGATGACATACCCAGGTCAATTTCTCCATGACAAGCAATTGTCCAGACCCACTGACTAAGCAACCATGGTTCATTTTGTAGTTCATGATGGTTCATAGTAGCCACATGGCACTTTTCCCTTCACCATAAAATTTGTACTATCCACTCTAAGCTTAACATTTTTCACAAAATTTGACAGTTAAAAATCCAAATCACACAGCTGAAGAGTTCATACTTGGCTCTCTCCGAAGTACCACTGATGTTTTAGAGATTTGAATCCTGACCTCGCTGTACAGTTCCTTCAAAACGTGAACAAGCACAAATGTTTCCTTCAATGTGTATGCCAGTATAATATAAAATAGTAGTAAATTATTATTTGACTTTTAGTAGTGTCAACACACTTCTGATGACATAAACAATCAACATTTTCCCTTTTTTTGAGTTGTGCTGCCCAGAGAAGAAATACTTAACATTATTCACATTCACAAGAAGCGGTGATCAAAAACTTAGTGTACCTGAGTGTGAATCATACAGTGCAATGAAAAAGGAAACTACCTTGGTGTGTATCAGCAGAAATGCTGTCACTAGGAAAAAAATTAAATAAAATAAAGAAAGAAATAAAAGGCAGTTTGTAGTCAGGAAAAGGGGTCCAAAATGGAACATATAGGGAATGGTTGAATATGTTCCTGCTCTAAGAAGAGTTACAAAAATAAAGCCTGGAAGAGAGTAAGAAAATGCTATTGTTTTCTGTCTTGGTAGTTGGATGACCTTGGCCAACAGATGAGCACCCACCCAGTCACTCATTGGAAGGAAAGCTGAAAAACTGTGGGTGAAGATAAAAACAATTTAATAGGTGAAGCAAAGCTGCATGTGGAGCAATGCAAAATGGGGTATTCATTCCCTACTTCCCACCAGTAGGAAGATGGTTAGTCATTTCCAGGAAGGCTGACTCTCCGTGCAGATAATGGTTACTTGTGAAGACAAAAGCCATAGCTGTGAATGTCACTTTCTTTCTTCTCATTTCCTTGAACTTTTATTGCTGAGTGTTACATTATATGGCCTGGAATATCCTTTTGGTCAGTTGGGGTCAGATGTCCCAGCTGTGTCCCTCCCCAGCCCCTTGCCCACCCAGCCCCATCGCTGGAGACGCAGCTTGAGAAACTGAAAAACCCAAATGCTGTGAAGGCACTGTTCAGCAATAGCCAGCACACTGGTGTGTTATCAGAACTGTTTTAGTCTCAAATCTAAAACACATCACCAAAGGGGCCACTTTGAGGAACATTAACTACGTCCCAGACCCAACCATTATATTATCCGAGAAACAAGAATAAGGAAAGAAAATAGAAATTTAAGTTGGAGGCTGATGACACAATATTTCTTTCTGGGACTTAAAGAAAGACTTTGCAAAATTAGAGTGGTGAGATTCTGGAATTCCTCTTCATTCACATAGGGAGCACAAAATTATCTGGTCTTAAGGTGAAGCCTCATAATTTTATGAAAATCTTTATATCGTAAGAGTCTTGCAATACCAGTTCTCAGTGACTCACATCTCTTCCAGTCCTTTGTTGTTTGGAGAAGTTTTTTAAGAAATATATTAACATCAAAAAGATTGCTTTTACTCCCTTTTCAAAAATGATAAATAATAAATCTGAAGCACAGTGTCTGCAGGTAATTTAGAAATTAACTAAGCTACTTTACATCTATTATCTCAGACACTGGCAGCTGTTTAGCTGAGGTAGCACAGATAGGAAAGACCTGGGAAAAAACACTCATCAAGAAAAGTAAAATATTCTGTCAGCATGTGCTGGGCTCCCTGCTGCTACAGACTGCCAATAATTTAAAATGTTTTAGATGGATCTGCAATGACTGCAGGTCAGATACTACCTAAAGGCAAAAGAGCAAAGGAACTTCTTTCCCAACCAAAGCCCACTTCCAGGCAGCTGAGGATAAGCAGCATGCAGCAAGATGCTGCTTGAGATAGCACACTTTGTCACATCTCCTCATTGATTCCCAGCTCAAAATGGGGACAGAAACTAGCTTCTTTTATCTTCTGAAATGTGCAATTTGTCTCCAGTAGTTCTAGACAACTTCGTTCTGTGCACTCGATCTATTTACAGTAGTTGGAATAGGCTAAAGCAATTTAGAGTCTCTGTGGAAGATGGAAATTCCCATTCCTCACTGCAGAAAGAAACACTTCTAAAGTACACGTTAAGCTCTCTGACAGCCTTCTCACTCCTCCCCATTTTTTCAACGAGAGGCAGTGAACCACATCATTTATAAGTTTTTCTAATGGGGTATCACACTGTTTTTAAGAGGAGATTTGGAGGAAGAGAATCATTAGTGCTGTGTTGTGAGTGAAACCTGACAGCCAAACTGAACTAACTTCACACATGGGAGGGGGTCTTTTTCTGTATTTTCCATGCTTTTATATTTTAAGAAAGCAAAATTTAATAAGCCTTTGCAAAGTAAAAAGGGTCATGTAGCTCTTCATCCCCTTGTTTTTGAGAGCTGAATTAAAGTGAGGTGGGAATTTCCTGTAAAGTCTGTCTTCTATTGAAGGACTTCATTAACATGCCTCAGATAAAGTTGACTGCTGCTTCCTTAGAAAAGGGCATTGTAATACCAGAAGAAAATATCTTCTTACCATATTCACAAACAGAAAATAAGACTGTCACTCTGATTGAAAATGAATACAACAGTCTTTTCCCTGGGATTCTCTTCTGGATGATAAGCACTCACAAAAAAATATTGGTGAAAAAAAAAATCAAACAAAACCTCTCTAAATTAGCTTCCCCTAGCAGCTTTCCCTGTATAATATCTTTTCTCCTCTAAGGTGCTACATATCTTCAGAGCTTTGGAAAACCTGTGCTGAAAGAATGAGAGATTCTGGAATTTATGCCCTGACACTCTTTTAGAGATGTTGGTACCCCCTTTGCAGTGCACAAAGTCTGGCCAAAGCTTCAGACTCACTAGGAGTACCTTTAGCAGATATTCACTTTGATGTTTCTAGTTCTTCACACTCAGCATGAGGATTACATGTTCAGAAGGGATAAATCAGTTTTTGTTGACAGCTGGAAGAACAAGGCTAAAAAATCAGTCACAAAGGCATTTCTTAATTTTGGGTTTTCCCTGAATTTCCTTTACTCTAGAACAGATAATTCCACAAACCTGAATTCATCAGGAGTGGATAATGCTTATAGAAGTCTTTTCTTTGCACTAGGATGCCTCAGTTTCAAGGGGTATAAGTTTTACTCCAAAGGAAATTTAAGAAATACCCACAAAAAGGGAAAAAGCCTCCTATACATATCATGAACAAATGCGTCTGAAAGTTTTCTAAAAAAATATTAAAAGAAAAATGAAAAGAAAAGAAAAGAAAAGAAAAGAAAAGAAAAGAAAAGAAAAGAAAAGAAAAGAAAAGAAAAGAAAAGAAAAGAAAAGAAAAGAAAAGAAAAGAAAAGAGAAAAAGAAAAGAAAAATAAGAGGTCATCTTAGAGAGATATTTTCTAAGGTCTCATATGTCATGCAAAGAGAAAGAATGTCATGCAGCACATTTGAGATCTCAGACCTCTCAAGATGTATGTAGAGAGATCAGTGTTGCATAAATACCTAAAATTCAACATTATAGTATAAGATTCCCAAGGCTTCTTTTTCACCTAGATATGCATGTGATAGATATTCCAGCCTCTATTATAGAAAATAACATTTAAATTAATGTTAGGTTTTGTTTCATGTAAACTTTCCCCTTCACCTGTCATTTAGCTTTTTCAACACTTCTGTAGGACCCATCTTTGATTGCAATTTTGCAAAACTAATTTTGAATAAACTGGTGTTTTTTAATGCTCTCTCAACATTTCAGCTCAGTTTCCCAGCACAAAAGTTGAACAGTTAACATACAACTATTGATGTGGAGTTTAATAAAAGAGTTGCATGCAGTAATATGTAATCTTTAAGATTCTTTTCAAGTGCATGCAGTTAATAATTTAGCTTGTCTTTTGTTCTTGTACTCCTAAGTGGGCAGAAATGCTCTTTGGCAGTCAGCAAGCAGCAGATAGTATTTTGCTTTCTCTGGGTGTGCTCTGGCATGACCTATTTATCTCCACAAACAGTATAAAGTAACGACCTCCTGTCATATGCTCCTCTTCAAAAACAAAAACTTATTTTCAAAAATTAACAGTATAACTTAGGGATGTTTTAATGGCTCTGGAACAGCCTTCAGATACATATTTGGGATGGAGGAATGCAGACTGCCCACTATGGAGCTGGGGATGGAGAGGGTCCCTTTGCAAAGACTCCAGACCCATAATGAGTAGCTCTCCTGGAAGTCAGATATTTTATGCAAACCCCCTCAAGTTACCCCTGTGGTAGACAGCTATTCCTAGGCAAGAAACATCACTGCCTATAGCACTAAGTCTGGATCCCTTTGGTCTGTCCTAACAAGCACTGTCCCATTAAATTCCCTGGAACAATTTAGCTGAGAACCTCCACAGACTTTTCCCAATTTGCAGGAAAGCACAAAGGAAACCTTTGAGGTAGCTCTTACTGTGCTGGTTCATCCCATTCACTGCTGTTTCAATGTCCTAGCAACTGGACAATTAGGTTTTTACTCAAAAAAAGCATTTCTTCCCCAAACATTAGTTGATAAGTGTCCCCAAAACCCAGGCCTGTTTCAGAAAGGAATTTATCATCAGTTGGCCACAGGTGAGGAGGGTGAGGATACCTGAGGTATCCAAAAGACTTGAACAAGCCTGAGATAAAAGAGAGTCAATATCATGTCTGGTGCAGCCAACAAGGCATGTAGATCACAGCTGTCTTTAGCAGAGCCCTTCAGGTGCCTCTGTGCCAGACTCCCACTGCAGCAGCGTGCACCAGTTCAGGCAGGGCACTAGATCCATGCTGGCTCTGTACCATAACTCCACTCTGCATCTTACCAATAAGCCCTTGGACCAGGAGCGCTGCTGGAAAGCAGCACAGAGGCATGGAGAAAGAAAGCTCTATAAGCTATAACGCAGTGCCCATCAAACTCCACCTCTTCCCCCAGTCAGCCATGCCAGGCTTGGACTAGCTCCATGCAGAGTTGTTTGGTTGACTCTTCATGGTGCAGGGAGCCAAGGGATTTTAGCTTAGGCTCTGTAAACTGGTTCTGGGCCAGCTTGACCCTGAAAACTGTAAAGCCACCTTCACACAGCACAGTACAACCCTGCATGCACTTCTTGCCAGACCAGACTAGTCTTTGCAAGGAGCCAGCTCAGTGTCCCTGCATCTGCAGTTCAACTAACACACAACTTGTAAACCACTCACAAATAGTTGAGAGCTGATGGAGTAAAACTCATTTCATCCATGTAAACTCTTATTATTCTGCAATTTTGAAGCAGGAAACTGTGGGGAGGGAGGGTAAATAACATTTTACTGAACTGAATCCAAGCGAAACATGAAGTCATTTCATTAAATTGCAGGACTAATACATGAAGAAGGATGGTTTTGGAAATTAAGCAAGCCTCTGCTTTCATAGGCTGTGGTATGAATTATATCTGGTCATTTTCTGTGTGGCTTCGTGGGCTGGGATAAGTGGAAGAAACTTATGACAAGGACTGGAACAAAATGGATTCCTTATCACAACTGTCAAACCAAAAACAATCTGGCCAAATGCTGCCACTCATTTAACACCAGAAGTTCAGAAGATATTCTTGAATTTATCATTGAACAGCCTTCTCTGCTGAACAGAGCAGCTTTACACAATCACTCACATAATTTCTGCATGTGTATGAAAATAACCATTCACTCTTCAGTAGTCCTATTTATTCTCAACAGTGTATTTAAATGCTTTGCAATGTTTTTTATCTCAGAACAGGGAACACATATACTTTTCATTGTACCTGCTGGCAATCCCTACTTGGTGTGACATACCTAGCCAACTGGCTTTTAAGAGGTGGTGGTTGGACAACTGTTCTCAAAAACAGTCAATAAACGACAGTGTAATTCCTGTTTCCATGGGAATATGGCACTAGAATTTAAAAAATGAATTCGTGTCAAGCAACAGACCTCAAATGGAACAAAAGAGAACTTCTGGGATATTAGCATGTAGAATAGGATTGCATGGAAAGGCAAAGCTGCTAATTATAAATAAGAAAAAATTGCTTAGGTTTGCTGATCCTTTATGAGAAATGGCTCAATTACTAAGAATACATCTGACATTTCATAGGACCTTGGTCTATTTATTCAGCATAGAAGGCAACAAATGTGTTATTTATACTTTAAAGCATCAAAATGGCAGCACCTTTGTGCCCTAAATAAATTTTGGAGAAAACTAAAATAAACAAATATATTCATTTTCTCATTTTTTCATGCTAGTTAAAAATGTCTGTCCTGAAAAGAAGTGATAAAGTTGCAACAAACATTCAACTGCACTAAATTCCTGGACAGTATCCATTCTAACAACCAGCCAGTTTTATCGAGAAGAGGAGCTGGATGTATTCTTATGTCAGCAAGGTGTTGTCCTGTGAAGATGCCAACAAAAAGGGGAAAAAAATCTAAGTAGAGCTTTGCCAGTACATATGGTGTAACTGAAGAACAGCCTCCAAAATTTATTTTTGATGTATCTTCAGGACACAGATTACTTTTGTTAAAAGTAAATCAAATTCTTAAGAGATCACGTAAAAATAAAGTACTGATTTATGTTCCAATATTTCTATTCCCAATGAAGTCAATGATCAGGCTTGTTTGTTGGCAGCAGATAATCTAAGCATATTTATGGAGAAAAAATAGGTATTTTAGAAATGCTTTTGGAAATAGCTACAGAACTACAGATACCTGTAGTGATATCTTTGAAGGGATGAAACCTCCTGCTGTGGATTATTTGTGGGGCACTCATTTTCCATTCTTTCCCAAAGGAAGTCTGCTGACATAGGGCTTGAGTGCTAATGAGTTCCTGCAATTCCCATAACTGGTATAACAGATGCAAAACCCCATACGAATCAAACGTGTGGCTACAGTAGGAGCAGGAAGAAGCATCTGTTTTTTGGCAAATGAAGCACTGCTCAGCATTTCAGTGCGGGGGCCGGGGAGGGAACCACGGTGAAACCCTAGCCTAAGGTACACTCTCATATTCAGCGTTAATGTAAAAAGATGTAGTTATTTTAATACAATAATAAACAAGCAAAGGCATACACCTTAAGAAATACCGCTCAAAACAACTGTGAAAATCCTCTTTCTCGTGCATTCTGACACTAAAAGCAAAACCTTTGGATTCTGTGTACAAGACAACAGCATGGTGCAGCTTTGTGTTTAGAGAACGCTGCTATTGACTGGGAATATATCTGTGAAAACATGCAAAATTAGATGAAGGGGTAATCAGAAAAAGCCTTTTTGACTCATCAGACAGTTATTTTTCACAAAGAATGTGACAACGAGGAAAGAAACCGTTTTTTAACCTCACAGTTCCTCTAGCAAAGGTGTCATGACTTTCATATGAGCTCTGGGAAATGCATCATTTATCTTAGCACTTTTTCACTCACTGGCGATACTGTTACTATATCCTGGTGATCTGAAAGAACAGAACACCATGCAACCTCGATTTTCTATAAATTCAGCTCTGATGAATTGCTTTACTTACATATGACACCTTATAACACAATCCTTGCTAGTGTGGAGTTTCACTTGATCAGAAAAAGAGCTTGAAAGGAGACATGTGAAGGCAATCGTCTGTTACAGAGTTCTTTGGTTTGCATTAGGAGAAAGGATTTGAAAAATAAATCTGTGGTTGCAGCCTTAATATTTGATTTGTGAGAACTTCTACTGACTTCTTGAATAGTTTTGCTAAACCATTATTGAGTTCAGTTGCTGCTGTTTTTTCCAAATTCCTTTGGGTTTTTGAGCTCCTACTGCTTCAAACAGAAACCCATACGATTCTTAGTTCAGACTGAGTATTCATTTTGCCATTGTCTATCCACTTGCTGGTGGTCCTGTGCAAGCCAGACCACTTTAGTAATATTCACAGCATGCACATTCCTGTGTAATGGCAGTCACTGGCTCCAGCCTAGACAGGGTTCTTCTGCTCTGCCTAATCACCATGAAGCTGTAACCACTCAAGCTGCTTCCTATGAGCTGAAAGGATAGGGGAAATGATGCACATGGACATCTACCACTACTTGGTGTCCTTGTTTAACCCTTCTGAAAGGGGCAGTTACAAGGTCAGTTGTCTTAATGAGGGTCAAATCCTTTTGGTTTGGTTTGTTTGCTGGTGGTATTACCCACCCTAGAACACCCATGCCTACCCACCCTCATTTTTCCTTCCGAATATATAGTGGAAAGCAATGAACCATTCTACCATACAGAATAAAGAGATGACTATATCTACACCCACTAGCTTGGCTGCAGCTTTGATGATACTGCAAAAACATTTTCTGCTACTGAATTATGTATATATCAATGTTGCTTTTGCAGCATTTTTCCAACCCTACTCTGACT
Source organism: Pardalotus punctatus (assembly GCA_013400915.1). Classification (NCBI taxonomy): domain Eukaryota; kingdom Metazoa; phylum Chordata; class Aves; order Passeriformes; family Pardalotidae; genus Pardalotus; species Pardalotus punctatus. The sequence goes on along the minus strand of VZTX01022747.1, from coordinate 225,978 downwards.
ATATGGCATGATTTGGAATCACCCATAACATATATAATACAAAGTGCATGTTTGTGTGTCTCATGCCTTTATTTTTCCATCAATAAAGGCTTGTGGGTGAGTACAAGTGGCAGTTCAAGGGCACACGGTATTACAATGCAGAAGCAGGGAACCGAGAAATGAAATTTCATTAGTTAATTAATTCAGTGAGTGGTTTTATGTTTGCAGTGTCTCTAATTTCTTTGAGGCTGTTCCAGATATGCAGCTATACCACAATTCCTCATTCTTTCTTGTTCTTTCATTTGCAGTGCATTCTTCTTCTGTGAAATAAAGATCAAATATAGCTACAGTAGTCAGGGTGGTTTAAAACTGAGCTGGGGACATCAGGAACAGAGACTATATCTGCCTGAACTCTTAGCTATCACTAGCTACTTGTCAATTAGGCATAATTGAGCACCCGTAACACCCATTATTTTAGCAAAATGAGCAAAAAAAGACTGTAGCATCTCTTGTCCTCAGGTTTCTTTAAATAATTTTTTGTCTTTTTTGTCTCTTTTTCCTTTAATGAGTAGATCTGAAAAAGCCAATTATATTATCACTTTGAATCAAACTTAGTATCTTACCAAACTACGCCAAGGAAATATTAACAGATTGTTGGGGTTTTGTATGGGTAGCATTCATACATGCTTCCTCTCTTTCTTTCTCATGTTGAATGCTGCTTATCAAATGAAGGACTGCAAAGTATTGTTGCTAACAGAAGTCTTATCACTTTTTTACCACATTTTGCAATGTTCACAGATGCAGCAGACTTTTTACTTGAACAGGTGTCCCAGACAGGCTATTCAGAACTCAATAGGGCTTGGCCCTTAAGCAACCTGAACTACTTTTGAAGCAGTATCTATCCTCAAAGTTAGCCCTAATGACCTCTAAATATCCCTTCAACTCTAATTATTATTAGGACTAACATCCTAGTAACTTGTGATTTAAGAAATTTCTTCTGGAGTGTTGGTTCACTAAATCTCTCAGATTTGAGGGAAAGTCAGGCTATTCAGGATGTTTCTGAGATATGTTGTACTTGGATGTGTTTCAGTTTTATGGTTTTGTAAAATATAATCTGTGGGCTGTAACTTTTAATGCAGTTAAGGGTGAGATGCTGTCAAAGGAGACTTGGAAAGCTCTCTATCTCACCTTTTTCCTTTGTGTCGTTCTTTCAGATATGTAACTTGTGGCCATTTCTACCCCTTAAACTTCATTTTAAGGAGAGGAATTAATCTAATTAAATGTGGATTATTACATATCTAAACTGGGCACATTAGGCTTATTTTTAATATTTATAATATAGACCATTCTGGTAAAGATGGCTAAAATTAATCAAATTATTCGTGCTTTCAAAATGTCTGTTTCTCTCAAATGACAGCAGACACTGACTAGATTAAGAGTTTAGCTCTGCTTTAAACATCTGCTTTACAGACTCCTGAAGTTAGGTGAGAGGGATTTGATCTAAGATTCTGGTAATCGTTGGAACCATGCAGCTTGAGAGAATATGTATTCTATGGATATTTCTAAGCCCTATTGCTTAGTTTTTTTAACTGTCAGGGTGATTCATTTTCAGTTCAGGAAGTCTTTGGTCAGAGGATATAGCAAATAATGTCCAGAAGCAATTTTGCTGAAAAATTCTATTTTCCATTCCCTCCCCTGCTGCATAAGGACTGTTGCATGTTTTGGGGAAAGAACTTGATTTAGAAGTATGGAAAACTGCATGCACTACTGAAGAAAGGATTATATACTTGGGGATTTTTTAAATTAAAATGAAAAATTATTCTGCACTCTGCATTCCAGGCTTCTGATGAAGTTTTCAACAGGAATTTAGGAAAATATTCTCTTTTGACCCACTTTATTGGTTACACCTGCTATGTGTTATAAAAGTGAGATGTCCAGGTATGGATTGCCTCATCATCATATGCATAGTCACAAGATTTCTTATGAGAATCTTAATGTGGTAGAGAAGGGCTTAGCAACTGGCTGTCTGCCAAAATGATACTGTCTCTGGCTTGTCTTTGATCACACTCCCAGATACATCCACTGTCTTTTCCACTATAAGCCTTAGACACCGGTTGTCATTTCTATAAATGTGAATAGAGTCAAACTCCTGAATGCAGGAAAGCTGGGAGTGTAGCTTAAGGTTTTTCTGTCTTATGGGGAGGTGGAAGGATACTTAGTTCATCTGGAGAGGGTTGTTCCTTCATTTTAGAAGATTTTGTTACACCCCTCTTCTATTTCTTTGCTTTTTACATGCAGCCAGGACTGAAGCTGTACAAATTCTTCACTGTAAAATGGAAGAAATGAAAATTTCCATGCTTCAAATTTCCATGTGTTACTGAAAATTGAACCCAGATAAATCAAAATAAATTAATCTCCCTTCTCAGTAAGGATGTAGTTTGAAAATCAGTGCGACAGTACACAGATGGAAGAAGAAAACAAACTTGCTCTTTTCACTCAGCTCAATATTAAAAAGAGAAATTCGTGTGATGCTTCAGTTCAGGAATGCAGAATGAAACAAAACAACGGTCTACCTTACTGGAAACTGAATCCACTGAATGTTAGAATGCTCTAATAGTTATCCCTCTTCCTTTCAGCTGCTCACCAATTTTACATTTTTTAATCAAGATACATGTAAACAGCAGAAAAGAAACATTTCATTTAGAATTTTCAGTGCTAGACACATTTGCATTTCCTTCACTTCTTAACTTTTTGTCTCGCTTCAATTTTCTCTGTTGTGACAGGAACAGCAGTAACATTAATACATAATTAGATGGGTAGGAATGTGCTCAAAGTCAATAGCTTGTAATAGCTCCTTTGGAGCCATAGTAAAGTATCTCCTGTAGCAAATACATGGTTATGGACTTGTTAAAACAGACATTAGTTATCCAGTAGTCCATTATGGCTCCTTGTAGTCTACCATTTGAGTAGCTCTATATTTAGAGTCATATTGATCAGTAATTAAGAGATAGCATGGTGGCAAAATAGAAATATATGATAAATAATCTTAAAGAATTTTTTTATAAACATGGTAAAATCATCAGGAACTAATAAATGACTTTTGTACTATTTTTGCTTTCATATAGAAACCAATAAACTCAATAAAATTATAACTGATATTGTGAGATTCCCTTGTGTAGACCAAGAAGCTTACTTCATCCAGAATTAATTTTTAAAACAGATATATTAACACTAGGAAGGAGTCAGGAAAGCCACCACTATGTATGCAGTCTTCATTTAATTGTAAAAATTAACACTAGTGAATGTAAGCACTGGTAGAGGGAATTCAGCCACTTTTAATTGTATTCATCTGGAGCTTTCCCATCTCTCATTAGTCTGTAACACCATACAGGTGAGTTTAGCCAATTTTCTATTTTATGGCTATATCACTGAAATGCAATTATAATAATCAACTAGTTACAAATAGTTAAGTCTCTATTAGCATATGCCTAGGAAAGATGTTCAGGCATGATTTTTTCAGACTATTTGAAGTGACACAGTAATACCACTCCGTTAAGGTTTTCCCATGATACTCAGGATATTGGGACACAATTATGTATAAACCCAGAAAGAACAGCTATTCCTTACTTGTTTTACATTTCCCTCCACAAGGGGACTGCATTATTATTACTTGTGTTGTGTGCAATGGAATTGTTTAATTCACAATAGCTCTTGCAAATATAAAGATCTAGTTACCATGCTTGTACTAACTGAGCAAAAGAGGGATGTTCTGCTGTGAACCTATTGTTCTAATTGTTCCAATCCCTGCATTAACATTAATTAGCAAATTTGTCTTTCGGTCTCTCCCACATGAGGCATGTTCAGTCAGGGTTGGGTCAGTAGGGAATTTAATTAATTTATCAGCAAATTGGATTTTTTCACTAGGTGTCCTTGCTTTGGCTTTCTTTTTTGTTGTTTTTTTGTTGGTGGGTGGTCTTTTACCCAGAAGTTTTTGATGGTTTATATAACTACAGGGTTTTTTCATGTACAGTTCACTGATGCAGAGGTTGTTAATAGAATGATATTGAATAGAAATGCTGCATTTGTAAAGAGCATCCAAAGAGAGGTACTGTCTGCCTCACTGGTCATTTGTGAGCAGGTAGCTCTGTTATAGTAAACTTTTTCCCATGTAGGCTTGCAGTCTAGTGGGAATATTACTTTACAGTCAACCTGCCAATAGCTGGATAGCTGGATGTATAAATCCCTGATATTTATGGCTTGAGCAAAAAGGGTATCGGTGTGTGAGAATTCAATTCAACAAGGCTAATCTCAAATGCAATTAATGTTCACATTCTTTATGTGCCCCTGTGGTAGACCATTTGCCCAAGGAATTTATTGGAAGTGATATATTTAATTAAACTTCTTGAAACACTTGGGCAATGGTATCATTTATGTGATAAGGCACCACTTTTGGAAAACGGAAAGAACAGCACAATGGTTGTATGCATTCTCTACTGCTTTACATTTAATGCAGGACTGGTGCATTCCACGAAGACTGCGCGATAGAAAAGGTGATTTCCTCATGTTCTACCAAAATGCTGAATAAAAGTCAGCAATGTTTTGATCTTCTGTCCATTTTGATTTAGCTTTATGTACTGTGTAAATAAAGGAAGGAAATTTGCTAAACTGCTTGTAGGAAAAAAATGTGGCTTTCTGTATTTCATTGGGATTATGACTTTACTAATGTGAAAGCAAATTTTCTGCCTATTTAGCATCTGTTCTTTAACTTGCTAACCGTAAAAGGTTGTAACCATAACATAACCAGTGCCAGGGACAATCATGGAGCAGATCAGCCTAAGTGCTGTCACACTCAGGATGTCACACACGCAGGGTAACCGTGGGATCAGGCCCAGCCAGCATGGGAATGGGAAAGGCAGGTCCTGCTCAAACAACCTGATAACCTTCTATGGCAAGGTGAGCCACTGAGTGGATGAGGGAAAAGCTGTGGATGTCATCTACCTGGACTTCAGTGAAGTCTTTGACACAGTCTCCCACAGCATTCTCCTGAGGAAACTGGCTGCTCACGGTTTTGACGGGTGCACAGTTCTCTGGGTTGAAAACTGCCTGGGTGGCCAAGCCCAGAGAGTGGTGGTGAATGGAGTTACATCCAGCTGGTGGCCGGTCACCAGTGAGGCTCCCCAGGGCTCAGTACTGGGGACAGCCCTGTTTAATATCCCTACTGATAACCCGGACAAGGGGATCCAATGTGCCCTCAGTCAGCTTGGGCAGGAATGGTGATCTGCTGGAGGGCAGGAAGGCTCTGCAGAGGGACCTGGACAGGCTGGATCAATGACTCAAGACAATTTCATGAGATTCAACAAGGCCAGGTGCCAGCCCCTGCCCTTGGGTCACAACAACCCCATGTTACCCCATAGGCTTGGGGAAAAGTGGCTGAAAAGCTGCCTGGCAGAAAATGGCCTGAAGTGCTGGCCACAGTGGTCAAACATGAGCCAGTGAGTGCCCAGGTGGCCAAAATGGCCAATGGCATCCTGGCTTGTATCAGCAATAGTGTGGCCAGCAGGACCAGGGCAGTGATTTTCTCTCAGTACTCAGCAGTAGTGAGGTCACATCCCTGAGTCCTGTATCCAGTTTTGGATCACTCACTATAAGGACACTGAGATGCCTGGAGCATGTCCTGAGAAGGAAAATTAATCTGGTGAAGTGTGTGAAGTACAAGTCCCGTGAGGAGTGGCTGAGGGAGCTGGGGGTGTTTAACACCAAGAAAAGAAGGCTAAAGGAGAATCTTGTCAGTCTCTACCTGAAAGGAGGGTGTGGTGAGAGGGGGGTCGGTCTCCTCTGCCAGATAAAAGGCGATAGGAGGGAGAAGATAGCTTCAAAATATTAGGAAAAAATTCTTCACTGAAAGGGCTGTCAGGCACTGGGACAGGCAGCCCTGGGAACTGGCAGAGTCACCACCCCTGACAAAATTTCTGTATTTAAAGTACGTGTAGATGTGGCACTCAGGGACATGGTTTAGTGGTGGACTTGGCAGTGCTGAGTTAACAGTTAAATTTGAGATCTCGGAGATCTTTTCCAATCTAAATGATTCTATAGAACATCAGTTAAAGAGAGATTTGTCATGCTACCAAGCCATCTTACATTTGGTGTTAAAATGCATATGGTTCCACAAATAAACACAAGAATTCTCACAGAAATTTTATTTTTATAGTTTTCTTGTGCTTTTCTTGATAAAGGTAGTCTGTGCTACCCTCACTCTGTGCTGATTCTGCTCAAGTCTGATATTCTAAGATAAATCATACAATGTAATAAATTACTGTTGATGTCTGTCTTTAATATACCTGTTTTCAGTGTTCTAACAGCTCAGCACTACAAGTAAAATTAGTGAAGGCTGGCTGGATGGGTAAAATTTGCTTTGTGTACTGTATGTCTAAGGATTTCAGGAGAATTTAATCTCCATAGCCTGAGTTTTGGCTCCCACTTTTTGAAAATTACTCTTTATAGAAGAAAATGAGGATAAAAATAGGTGGACCTCTGTAGGAAAAGAAAGGAAAGAAGAACTTTGATTAATTGCTTGCATGGACCTTTTAGATCCTGAATTATTTCAGAATTTTTTGACAATGACCCAAATATATGAGGTGAGATATCTCTGGTGAGATGGCTAGGAAATTTTGCTGAGTCTATAACCCCTAATATAAATTCAATTCATATTTCAATATTATTTTTACAATTAAAATTTCTCCTGAAGTCTCATAAAATAAAAAACCAAAACCACAAACTAACAAGCAAAAACAGTTATTGGTGAGATTCATGAGCAGAGTTCCAACTCAAGCAGTGAATTCTGCAGTGACACCAGTGTCCCAGATATGTCCTTTCAAGGAATGAAAGCATAAGAATTTTTATATGATGGTCATTTTTGTTATAGAAGCACTTAGATTAGATTTTTCAAATGCAGATAAAGATACAGTCCAAAAATATTAATTATAAGAACCACTAAAAAGCTTAATCTCCTGAGTAAATGTAATTATTCCCCCCCCATCTTGTGTGCATGTGTTTGTGTCTTATTCAAAGACATACAAAAATACTAAATATTTGTAATAAAAATTGCTGATTTTTTCATGTATATGTATACATATGTATCAGGAAAAATATGTATGGAGTATTTAATGATTTTAAATTCGAGTAAGTAATGCTTTTGCTAGGGTGCTCTAAAGTGAGATTTTATATTAAGGTTGGGAAACCCTTCAAATGGCAAGAGGTATAAACAAACAATACCAGAGCATTGCTGAACATGCAGTGTCTCTTCAAGTCTGTCCAGGCTCAGTAGGAGAAGAACGTAGATGCTTCTTGAATAATATGAAAGCATTTTCTTCTTTTGCCTATGTACTTTCACTGTTTCTATGACACAAAATACCATGGAGAGGTTACTTGTGTTTCAGAAATGCCATATTTCTCCTGAAACTAAACACAGGTTACTGTTGGGATGTTGTTTTTGTCTGTAGGGAAATAAGCGTAGAGAAAATTTTCATCTTTGAGAAAGCCTCCTAATACTTGCTTTAAAAAAAAAAAAAAGGGAATGGGGATTTGGGGATTAAAGAGACAATAACAAATGAGAATGTGTGTACTAATTGCATCCCAGCATGAGTCCATGTATCTTACCAGGTGTGAGTATGCCAGTCTGAAGTCAATCTGCAGAGCTTTACTGACAGTAAGGTTATAAGACATCCTTCTGTCTCATTAGTTAGACTGTCTGTTCATCATGAGGAGATGATGGATGCTGAATTCAAATGAAAGTTTTCAGACACCCAAATAGGGTCTGCTGAAATTACTTTGACAGTATTTGTTCTTGAGTATTACTTTCATCTATGCAAAATCCTGAAAATTTGCAAAACATATTCAGTCAGCCAGATTTACCCATTCCTTCTTTTCCAAGGAGCCAGCTCATAGGTCAGATCTATATTAGAACCACCCTTGGACCTTCTTGGTTGTACTTCTAGCCCAAGTGTGATTCAGAGATATTTAAGAGCCCCAAATATTTCACAAATTCTCTGTGATTTATGCAAACATAGGACAGAGAAAACTTAACTCTCTCTGACTTGATGAGGACTTTTCATTTAATACATAGTCTTAGAAGGGACAAGGAAAATAACATTATCTTCTACTATGGAACTCTGGGAGAGCTGCTTAGAGTCACTTGTTCAATTTGTGTAGTCACTGGAGTGGTAAAAGAGTGCTATATTACACAAAAGAGTCAAGTCTGAAAAGTTTTATTGTTCTTTCTTTTTCTCTTAAATAAATACAGATGCAACTCACTGCCTCTTAAAAATCCGTGCAAAGACAATATCACTTACTTATTGGAGACTTTTAATGAAGCTTAGCATTTTCTTCTGTGGTGAAATGTAGAGGCATAATTATCCTGGCGCTGTAGAGAGAGCGTAACTCATCAAGCAGGAGAAATTCAAAATAAGAGCATCCATGAAAAGAAATGTATTGGTAAAATTATCCTAGTAAATATCATCAGAATGACAAGACATCCTGTCATGGAGGCACGAGGCAGGAATCTCATTTGCAAGAGAATAAGGTGATAATTTGGAGATAAGCTTGATTCAAGCCCTATGATTCAACTGAGACCAGCATCTGAATATTGCACCTTGTGACGGCCTCTGCTTGGAGGGTGGAACATCATATACAAAACTAATGACTAGCTCTTCAAAACAGAGTGAAAAACAGCTATTATTAGAATTAAATTATACTGGTAGATAAACTAGAGGAACATAAGTTTATATTCTGACTTTTCTTCAGCTGTATGCTAAGAACAAGTAGATAAATGCTCAATTTAAATAAATAAATATAGTAATGTGAAGCATTAGAATCTGAGGAACTTGGGTGGTAAATCATTCTCAGTTAATCATAATTGTGTCTGTTACCACTGAGCATCATTTAATGGTATTTTAGGGTTTGCTTTTATATGAATAATAAATAAGAATTTAAGATGTGCATGCATATTGAAAGAATTATACTCTGAAAATTCATTGCCACGTTTTTATTACATGACAATTTTGGAGTAGAATCTCTAAAGCAGACCTAAACATTTTTTATTATTTTTTTAAGCATCTATGAGTATCAAAGTTGTTCATCATTGCTATTCTTAGTCTAACATCAGTTAATTAAAATAATTGTTATCTGTTTCTTCAACCAGTGAGTTCAAGGGTTGGGACATTGGTCACCTTGGCTGTGGCATGCAATCTCCGTGTTCCTTCTCTCCATGTAAGCAGGCTGAACCTCTTTTGTGTTTATTCATTCCTGTACTCTCCAGAGCTCTCAGATCAGCTGAAACAGCTGGGAATTTGTGCTGAGCGCTGACTCCACTCCCTGGTGCTTAAATCAAGGGGTTTTCAATCTAAATTCTTTAGCTGTTCTCATGGCGGTACTAATCCCTAGGAGGCAGAGGGCACACGAGGTGTGGATGCGTGGCACTGAAACATGTATACATCAAAATCATTTTGAACAGAAAGCTCCTCAAACTGGGGAGAAAGTGAATATCACTGCTGAATATCACTCCTGCAGAATGGAAGATCACTTAAACTTACATGGAAGAGGTGAGCTTGCATATGATATTTTTGTTAGATAATTTTGTGGTTTTTTTCTTCTCCAGTGCAGTCTCAAGTTGGTGTTACAGGTGAGGTGAGACAAGCTCTGGACAAAGGAAATCATAAGGTGAAACGTAAAGTAGCATATCACTTGCAAAACAATCTCTCAGCATCCCTTCAAAGAAAATAGGACTGTCATATGCCACGAGAAGCTATTTATTTAAATTGATTGTACTCTTGCTGTCTCTGTAGTAGCACAACCACTGGGATTGTTTAGAGCATTCAGGCTAAGTATCCCTAGATTTAAATACCAGAGAGAATCAAATATAGCTATGGTTTTGTCACCTTTTCATGTTCAAGGCTGACCCCAAAATAATGAATTTGTTTGCCAATGTCACATAAGATTTTCACATATCTGAAAATAAATCCTGAGTAACAGCCATACATTCCCTGAACGAGTCTGTCACCTTCCTCCTATGAACTCAGATAACACCATCTTTTCAGAGTATAAATAGACAGTCCTAAGAGTTCTTCCACACAGGAGAAAGTCTTTTGGATAATATGTAGTTAAATATCAACAGTATAAAATATGAAACCACACTTAAGGTGTGATGTGTTTTATGAAACATATAATTCACCACATTGGCAGCGAAAAGCTTTAGATGCAAAGTGCAGCTGCTTGCATAAATTGGCCCTAAGGTCTGTAATGCTACCAAAATACAGAAAAAAAACCAAATTGCACTGTCTCTACACGCTATTCTAATGCAGCTCCTTGCTCAGATGCCTATAAGTTATCACTCAGCTCTGCATCTAAGCTGTAATATTAGCTGATGTTAAATACTCTGTAAAGTTTGGCTTCCCCATCTTGATAAAGCTTTAGTAAAACTAAATGTGATACAGAATATAGCAAAGAGAAATAAGAATTCTTACATGCTAGGAATTACGCTGTGGACCAGCACATTTCATCTTGGAATAGAAACATCTCCAGGGAGGTACTACAGTGACCTATAAAACCCCAAGAAGCAAAGAGAATGTGCACAGAGAAATTATTTCCTTTTTCTGATAGTGCAAGAGGTGATAAATATCTGATTAAATCAACAGATACCAGATTGCAAATCAGCAGAAAGAAGTGCTTGTCCACACGTGGCATGGCTAAGCCTCAGACCTTAGTGCCAGATGGTGGTGTGGTTCCCAGAGTTTCCATGAGTTTAGAAAAGAGGTTAAGCAGACAGAAAGTAAAATCAGATAAGGGCTTTGAAATAAAAAGATGCTCCTCAGTTTGTGTCTGACCTGCTCTTCCATGCTTTCCTAGACATCTGCTACTAGTCACTGTCAGAGATTAGTAAATTATGTAAAACTTTGTCTGACCTGATGCAGCCATTTTCAGCTCCTAAAACTGTCTTAAGTATCCACAAAACTTAAACCACCTGCTTATTTATTTAATGCTACATAAATCAGTGTAGTAATAATGTGTGTTGTATACAGTGTAAAACAATATTTTTGTCTCGGCTTTCACTTGCATGAAGCTTGTTAACTTCCTTCCATTATATCCCATGCCATTTTCTATTTCAATATTGTTTCAAAAGTTGTGACTTCTTCTATTAATAATAGTGGGAAACAATAATGTAAATCCTTGTGTTCAGGTACAGAATAGGTCCCCACAGCCTATTCCGTTGAAGAATAATATGACATTACCAAACTCTGAAGTAAACCTATAAAATATTTATTATGGATTGATTTAGTCTAGCTGGAATTCAGCATTAATGGTTTCACTTAGTGTTACCTAGGTTTTCAACATCATGTCAGAAGGAGAGGGTAGGAAGTCACAAATGAAGCCGAGGAATGTGTTTTAACTCTTCATCTCTAGAAACATGGGGTCAAAATCCAATTGTCCCATGCGGATATGACAGCAGTGTTAACCTGTGCTCTTGTGAATGTTAACATGGAGCGTAAAACTACTACACAACAAGGGTAGAAGTGAAGAGTGAAGTCTGCTGTGGGTCAAGAGTGAATGCACTGAGGAGAGCTTTTAAATTATCTGAGGGGTTCTCAAATGAGTCTGAAAACTGAGAGCTTCTCTAAGTGACAAAAATGAGGCAAAACACCAACTTTTTCAGCATCCCCTCTTGTTATACTGGAGAATTTCCAAAGCAAGTAAGCAACACAGACCTTCCTATACTTCTGTTTCTTGTTTCTTTCTGGTAGTTTTTTCCATGAAATAGGCATCCATGTTAGCATTACAACACAGTAGTTCCATTAGCAACCATTGAAATAAATAAGACCCCCCAAGTCCTGTTTCTAGGTGTTTGGCTGAAATACCTCTTGGAGAATAGATGTTCTCTGTTTTTTTCTCTGAGGACACTCAGTATTTTCAGTGGCCCACAGACATACTGGGCAGCTGCGCAGCAGCTTCATGTTGTGGATTCAACAAATCCATACCAGACTATTGCAAACACATGGCTCAGATCTTCTCTCATCCAGACTGGGGACCTGTGGCAGCGCACCAGGACTCTCATTTGACCTCATCTTTGATTTCCTTTCCGTGTAAACCCGGGAATAAAAGGGGGCCAAAATGTAAGCCTGAGGTTTGTCCTGGTGTACAGACATGGCATGCAATCCCAAAATTACAGAAGCAAGATAGGAAACCTGGAAAACACTTTGATTTCATGCCAGGCTTATTTTTCGGTCATAAGAATTAGACATTTGTAGATTTTTGAATGGTATGTATGTCTCTGGAAAGACACCAAGAGGCACAAGCATACATGACTTTCATTTTCATGGACACCAGGAATGAAAGACTTTATTTTTTCATACTATTATGAAAGTAAGTTCAACAAGATTTTTTTTTCTTTGTTTGTTTGTTTGGGTTTTTTGTTTGCTTTTTTTTTTGTTTATTTGGCAATGTCTTTATACACACAAAAGGATCATACCATGTTTGTCAGTATAAATTTAAGCACATTAGGTAAGATTTAGGCTGAGAAGTGAGGAAAAACACTAAATAAAGAGTTATAAATCTCACATTATAAAATTCATATGTTCATTTTACAGATTTTGTTCTTTGTTATTTTAGTTCATAGTTTTACTGTATATCTAAAACATTTGAGTTTCTTTCTAATATTGGCAATATTTTTTTAATATGGGTTTGTTTGGGTTTTTTTGGTACAGAAGTAAAATGCTCTAAAAAACAGATCTGATTTACAGCCAATAGAAGAAATATTGGTACTTTTGGTCCATTCCCCAGCTAAATTTACTGTATTGTCATTAAAACCTTGCCACAGTCAAAAAGACCAGCTTTATAAAACAGTTAAAGCATTTGCATAAAAGGAAAACTTGATGAGGAGTTTTTGGAACCAGGTTGTCTCGAGTGTTCCTGCAGGAAAGCAAGCTCTGTAACAATGAAGAAAGAATCTGAGAACATTTTTTAAGATGGCCGTATTTCATCTGCTATTTAACACGACATCTCCAAAGAAAATATGAAAGAGGAGGTATGCCAGCTGGCCAAGAATATTGACATTGGAACGTGAATTATTTCCTCAAAGAAACCATACCTTTACCTTCCATAAAGATTTCGCTTAGCCAGTGTATCTATGGCATTAATTGGACATTTAACTTTCAATTACCCAGATACTATTAAAATCAAATTTGTTCTCCTGTAATTAGCATTAGTCTCCTCTGAATGTAACAGCTACCTTGCAGTCAAATATGAAGAAGCTAATCATTGAGGCAGGTAGCTTCAATATGAACTGAGTGGGTAGTCTAAGGCTTTAAAAATGCATAAGATTTAGTTGACAATTTAAGAGACAGAGAAACAAGATTAAAAAAAAAGAACCAAACCCCCGCAGCTTTTTTAAGTAGTAATATAGAAACACTCTGCTTCAGTTTTACCATTAAAAAAGAGTATTTAAAAAAGCTTTTAAGCCCACATCTGGAAAGAAATATATGAAAGTATTATTATATTAATATATATGAGTCTATAGAGTTTGTCCTTCAACCTAAAATGTTGTTGGGCTTTTTTAAATCATAGAAAAAAATACTGTGGAAGGAAGTTATAGTAGCAATACATTTTCAATGTATTATATGCAATGAATTTTTTAATCTTAGTTTTTGATTTGTTTTTATTATGAACTTTCTATTAAAAGAAACAAAGGACAGCTTAAAAGACATTTGGTAATTAAAAAGCTGTACTCAGTGTCGTCATTTATCTTTGGGTTTTGCTTATCTTGCTCTTATAAAATGCATACTGTTATGTTACTTAACATTTGTATTGGAAGGATTTTTAAATAGCTTGTGATAATTAAACTGCAAGATAAACAAAATATATTATTTCATTATTTTAGCTAGTAGTTTTTCATCTCATAAAACAAGCAGGGGCTGCAGGATAAAGAGCATTTTGGTTTTCTTTTGTTTTTTTTTAATATATTTTACAAGTTGTCTTAGATTGTTGGGCATACAACACAGAATCACAAAATAAATAAGATTAGTCTTTTGCAGTTAATTTTGATCTATGGATAACACTCTCTTTACTTTTATTGCACACATACATTATCCAGAAATGAAACACCAGCTTTCTTGAAAGCAACAAAAGTTTAGCTATTTGTTTCAGCAGAGGAAGATTTAATTCTGGAGGTCTATCTGCCACTGCAGCTGCTTTGTTTGTGATGCAAATGTACACAGGTTAGAGCACTCACCCCTGAAAATTGTTTTTCTGTTCTTGCTTTAGTATTTGTCACAGTCAGAAGTGACTCCCACCAAATCTCTCATTGGAATTGTTTTCCTTGTTTTCACACCCTAGGAAATCCCATCCAAGCTATCTTAACTACTCACTAGATCCATAACCAATATTAATGATCTCTTTTCACATAGCCCAGAATGATTACAAGAACTTTCTCCTTTTCCTCTCCAGCCATGCAGAACAGCCCTTTGCTTCCCCTCCTGTTACCTTGTTTCTGATACTAGTTAAAAATTTGTCCCTTCTCTTGGGTTCTTGGCATTTTCCCATTGCGCTTCTTGTCATTTTGACACTTTATAAGAGATCATTTATGCCAAAGAAAGTGCCACGATTTACTATTATAAATTCACCATTATTTTTTTCAAGTAAAGTTGGCCTATCCTTTTCACAAAATGCTGGTTCTAACAAGAAGTCCTTGCTAGCTTCTTTGCATTAAAAGATAACTTTTAAAAGTGTTTTTCAAAGTGAGAGAGTCAAAACAATTCACATGCAAATGTTTCAGTAGAAAAATATGATTACATGCATAAAAAAATTACTATTTTTGCTTATGAGTGAGTACACAGAGAGGAAGTAGAGCCAAGCAGTTCAAATAAGTCTGTGCAGAAGAACTTCAAACAGCATCATTTTAAAAACAGGAAAATATCTCTAGTGCAGGCAGATTTCTTTGGTTGGATAGACCAGCTTTTTTTCAAATTAGTCTCTTTTTTGTAGAGGACTGACTACTCCATTTATCCTTTAAAAACCCCTTTCATAAGAAAATGTTTAGTTTAGACCTCAATTTAAATTATAACAGGAACCAGCAAAATTTCTCCCTATTTATTTTGTTGCATTCCAACTAAAACAAAATAAGTTTCCAACCTAGGTGTTGCACATGCACACAAACACGTCACCAATTCCCATCACATCATCCAATATAAATCTGCATTTACAATCTCCCTCCTAGAAGTCAGTGCTGTGAGTCTCTAAAAACATTGTCATTGACATTAACAACAGGACTTCTTCCAGCAGTGGTAGCCTCAGAGAGTTTATAAAGCATTTTTTAATGACACAGAAATCCATAATTTGCAGAAAAACTGCAGTGTTTTAAAAAGTTTTATACACTTCTAGCTTATAAAATCTGAGCAACACTAGTGCAATGCGTTCAAATAACCACCATGAAATGAATCAGATTCAAAACATTGCAAACGCTGGTTTTTTTTTTCTCTTAAAAAGCAAATTTAATGGGCTTGCAAGTTGCTTTTTCATCAGAAAGACTTTAATTGCAAAATAAAAAATTAACATAATAGCATATAGCCACCTATTTTAAAGGTTAGAATTTTAAGTAGAAAAGTTTCTGCTGCCAAAGACTCCAGAAGACAGCTTGCATCCAGATTAAAGTGTGGTCTCAGCTCTTTGGTAGGTGTATTGTCCGTACTGTTATAAGTTGTTTACAGCATATCTGAATCAAATTCTGAAATATATATCATATATATTTTCAAAATCTGAACTGAGTCTTGATACATATTGAGCAAAGAGTTTTGGCAATGTACACTTTGCCAGTTCAATTAATAGCTCAGAAAACAAACATATAACATTAGTTCCCTCATTTTAGGAGAAGTTAAAGTAGTAGGATCTGATACAATTTTCCCCATGAAAGGAGAAAACCAGCTTCAGTATGAAAAGCCCACAAGAGTTCAGGAACTTTTTTCACCCAAAACTTTAAAAGGATAAAAATGAGTTTATTCAGCTCTTAATGCTATACTCAAAGCAGTTCTTTGAAAAGGTCGTTTCCATTTGTCTCTGTGCTGAAATAAGGGTATGCTGAGAAGCTATTTGTAGAAAATAACAATCATCCTTTCCCCAAATCAGTGCATGTTGTTGATGAATTTCTACATAGGCAGTTGATGGAACTTTCAAATTTAAGTAACATTTGAGTCGACCATGGAATAAATACTGTCTTAATTTATTACAGTCATGATTTCTTGTTATGGGCCCTATTTTCAGAGGCTCCTCTCTCACAGTGAATTGTCCAACTTCTCCAGGTTTTTAGGGGAACGTCCTGTTGGTATCGTACAGAGAAAAGAGGGACTAAATTACCTTCAGGGTAGCTCCTCAGATTAGAACCAACAGATACACTTACTGTTTATAAAGAAAAGAAACAGGTCTTTGATCATTTATTACCATTGATCATTTTTTATTGAAATGCCAGGAGCTTAAAAGTTGGCTTCCAAGCCCCCATCATTCTTTGACAGGAGTAAGATCAACCAGTCTGCACTCCAAAGATTCACCAACTTGAAAGACCCTTCAATATGCAGAATGAAAGGTCACAGTCTCTTGATGAACAGGCTGAAGAAGAGAAAGAGAATGTCCCTTTCAACCAATATTTATTCTCTTTAATCACATATAAATTCCATTTGGCTGCACATTGTTTTCTTATTGCAAGGTTTCCCTGGTTAACTACAGTTGTCATCCTAGAGTAATAATTATGATTTAGGCTTTGTGTAGGTAGCTCACTTCAGTACATGGAGGTAAATCCTACAGCTTCAAGTGCCTACTTTGATGTCAATAGAATTATTTTATGAACATAAGTTAGGGAATAATATGATCCATTCTGTTTCATCTTCTGCCTTTTTAACTGGATGGCAACTTTACCAGACCATCTGTTTTCCATAAAATATTTATATGTACATAAGAGAGAGAGAGAGAGGGAAGTAGGACACCACAGAAACAGAAGATTATCTGAGGACAGCTTTAAAAATGCAACATATGTAAAACTTTTTGATAGAACATAAGTATTAATTAAAAGTGAGATGTGAAACCCTCTGAAAAGGGTTTTATTTTATGATCATCAATACATGCTAAAGGGAGTTCTAGTTCATGAGTTTTTTCTTTAGAAAGAAGTATTTCACTTGTAATATTGATCTGTTGTGCCTAGAAGAAAAGTTAGTAGGTAAATCAGCATATTAATTTTTTTTTAATATCATGTCTGTTCAAAGTAATTAATAGACTAAAGGGAGTTCAAAAACAAAGCTGCCACCACTCAGTTAGTAAGGAAGCTGAACTTCACTTCATTGCAGCTTGCACCCAAACTTAAGGCATTGATTTAGCTCCAGGCATAAACAGTTATATGCCTGACCTAGACAGTGAAAAATGTGATTCTGAAAATATCCCAGGAGAAATCTTGCCAGACAGCCTATGGTATCTGGATTTAGGCAGGCAGAGATCTCCTTATAGAGGCTTCTGCTGACACATGTCACCATTGACTGAAGAACAAATTCTGTGTACAGAATACACATTCTACATCAGCCAGCAGTGTGGACCAATAGAAGGAGATTTGCAAAGCAAACCGGTTGGTGCAGAGGACCTGGCATTCAAAGCACACACATTTCAAAGCTCTATCCGGGTCCTGAGCACCAATGTCCAGTGACACTGGGAATGCAGTGAATGGGATCCTGAAGTACATTTTCCCATACTGCGTCCTCTCAAAGGGATCCAGTTTGTGTGTCCTGAGCCCACCCTGCAAAGTGAACCAAAGCACGCTGAGTGAGGACAGGCAAGGAATGTATTTAAATAGAATCATCGTGATCTGAACCAAAACAGAATAAATAAATAATAGTTCACTGAAGCTGAACTATTTCATTGGACAACTAAACTTCCGGTGCAAACGGGATACCTAATTTAGGATGCCATTTCATGTATGTATTCAGAACTAAAATTGATGCAGTTTAATATTCAAATACTAAAAAGAGGTGAAGAGATTTGGCTTCTTACTTTTTTTACATAGTCTTGTGTCTTTTTGTAACATTTTTCATATACCTCTATTTCATAGTCTAAGAAAATGAGTATCAAAATTTCATGTAGCAAGTACGATCAAAGAAAATTGCCTTCAGCCAGCAATAGAACAATTTCCATGCCCATTTTACAGCAACTGAAATGAATAACAAGGCTCACTGCTGCACATTCTAGAGCTTTGTTCTTGGGTACATACCTTGGATAAAGCCCTTACAGCCCTGACTATCTCTTTCCTCTATATTTCAGTGTGGAGCAAATTTAAGACTCTTCAAAGGACTATTGAGTGGGTTTATGTATTTTTTTTAGAAATTATCTCCTACAATTTGCACCCATTTTGAAAAGAAGAATCCTTGTACTATATTCCTATACAAGCCCTCCATTTCTTCTAATCAAAGCCTCTGCTTCTTATATCCTCTTTCAAAACCAATCATTCTAATAACATGTCCAAGAAAGGCCAATTTTACTCTTATGAGATAGTTCTATGTGATGTTTGTCCTCATGGTGGGGACAACAACAAAAAAAAGGCTTTATCTCTTTCAAAGGGTTTCAGGAGGCAGATGAAGCTGTAGCAGAAACACAAGGTGGTAAAAATTAGTTTCCAACATTTTTTTCTATATTCTCTGCCTAGCCTATGTTTAGGTAACAGATCATAGAAGAAGAGTAAAATGACAGGAGCTAAAACTGAACTTAGTAGAAACCCGGTGTGTACAGCTCTTCCACAGAAACAGCTGTTTCCGTTGGAAAAAAAAAATGCAAAACATTTTTTTAAGAGGGAAATAACCTGATGAAAGGAGGGCACATGTTTTTGTCAAACTCAGGTCTCACTTGACAATTTGCATAATAGATTAGCCTATGAGTAAAGAGGTCACTTAAAAAAAATCAAGAAGGCAGCTGAATTTCTGCTTGCCACTGCCTTGCTGAGCAGCCTATTCTCACAGCAGTTGTGGTGCACTTCTATTTGGCTAACTTAGCTCAAGCAGGCATAGCATTTGGTTTATCTGTGCAGCCAAGCTAAATGATGACCACTAAAATAAAATAGCTCCATGCAGTCATTGGTATCAGTAATTTTTTAATGCACATGCTGATTTAGTCCAGTTTAAAACCCATGTACTTCAGTTCAGTGCCGAAGTTTAGGCAGGATAAACCAAAGCAGAAGAGAAAAGCAGAGATGAGACGGGAGGAGGAAGAGGTGTAAGTTTGGATTCAGCAAGGGTGTGCAGGGAGGTACCACATGTCAGCCATCCTGGAATGGGGACATGCAGAGGCTCCCCCCAGCTTCTCTGTGCTGGGTGGTGGGTGATGGCCCCACTGCCACTTCGAGTTACAGCCTCACACGAAAATGGCCTACGCCAGTGATGTGGGAAGACGGGCTTGAGCTGCTGGGGGTCAGTCATGAGCTGAGCATGAGGAACACTGAGAAATTTCTGACCACCTGATGGGGAAGGGCCAGGGTCTCACTGCACCTGGTGCTCAGGAGAGTCATGGTACTGCTCATGGCTCTGATGCACGTGGGAAGAGCAGTGAAGGAGAGGAGGGCTTGAAGGAATGTCAGACTTTATGTATATTTCCCACTGCCAGCAGGAAGCCACTTGCTTTTCCGATCCTCGGGTGTCAATGGTCAGAGGTAGCTAATGCCCAGGGCTCCTGCCTTTTGGATGCCCCTCTGGAGCTTGGCTCCTAGGGTGGTACATCAGAGAAACATCCAGCAGCAGCTTGTACCAGCCCA
This sequence comes from Pardalotus punctatus, assembly GCA_013400915.1. NCBI lineage: Eukaryota > Metazoa > Chordata > Aves > Passeriformes > Pardalotidae > Pardalotus > Pardalotus punctatus. The sequence continues at coordinate 206,186 of VZTX01022747.1, read as the reverse complement.
AGGTACTAATCCTTATTTCATTACTAAAGAAACCTACTTACTCTGTGCCTACACCATCACAGCCTTGGAAGAAAATTGATATTTATATAATAGTATTGAACTTTAAAGTGCAAATAGAATAAATCTGCTATCACCAATGAATCAGTTTGGCATTTGTGTTGGTGGCACTGTTCTACTTTTGACTTCACAGAATCACAGAATCATTTAGCTTGGAAAATGTCATTAAGATCATCAAGTTCAACTCTTCTTTCCCATTGTACATGGATCACAATTCCAGCTCCTGCTTGCATTGTCTTCTGCCTGCAGTTGGGAAAGTGTTGCAGAGTAAGCATTTAATTCATTTTGATCAAAGTCTGCACCTTGTATCTTCAATCAAAGTGAAAGTACATATCCAGATGCAGTGTTCAGTAATCAGCAGGGATAATGTACAAGCAATCCATCAGTGTTTGAGGCTGTTCCCTATGAACCCTTTCATGGCCCTAAATTGCTTATCGTAGGCAGAATTGATGCATTATATTTTGTCCCCAACTTTTCTAAAACATAATGGAGTAATTTCTGGAATTATTCCAATATCCCAGACCCGTACCTAGCTCTGAATCAATGTTGTATTGTATAGTTAAGGTTCTAATATTCTGATATTACATAAAACAACCTCTGCATCCCCTCTGCAGCTTTGGTTGCAGACAAATGCACACCCATCTGTCCAAGGTTCTGCATGCACTGACACACACCAGAGCTCAGCCGCAAGGGCTGTCATTGCTCAGCTCACCCCTTACATTGCCATGGTTTTTTACACTGAAAACCCACTGAAGAGGAAAAAATGCAGAACTCTACGTTCTGTAAACCTCTGTGAGCAGAAGTTAGGTGAGGACTTCTTCTCCCTTCCCTGCCAATATGGCTATTAATTAATATCCATAATGACTTAAGAGCTTAATTTTTACACACTTGGACATGGTCTCTTGAGAGTTATACATTGGGCAGGAGAGTGTTGTTCAGGTCCCAACTGGACTGAGTAAGAAAAGGGCTGACAAAACAACTTTTATGGCAAACACCAGTTTCTCAAAAAAAAAAAAAAAATCAGATGTTCCACATATAAGAAGCCTGCCAAAGGCTGAGAGAACTGGGTTTGCTCAGCCTTGAGAAAAGAAGGCTTAGGGGACACCTTGTCACCATGGTCTGGTATTTACAGGGTGGTTACAAAGAAGATAGACTCCCTTTTCACAAAAGTTGCATGGAAAGGACAATGAATAATGGTTACAAATTTCTCCTGGGCAAATTCTGAGTTAACACAAGTGGACGCTTTTCCACAATGAGAACAATCAGCCATAGGAATAATCTCCCCAGGGAAGCGAAGGATTTCCCAGCATTAGACACTTTTAAGATCCACCTGGACAGGATGCTGGGCCTTCTAGTTTGGATTGTGCTAATGCTGAGAAAAGCTAGACCAGATGATGCTTGTGGTCCCTATCCTGTGATTCTATGATTTCATCTCCATTTTAGAGCTTTAAAAATTTGGATGTAGATGTACTTCTTTCTGTGGGACTCTGCTTTATGTGTGCAGAACTGGGTTCACATACACATAGAAATATATGCACACATATAATCTCGCATGGATTATTTGGCTCAGCCCTGGCATGCAAGACTACCCATATAGAGATCCTAATGCTACTGCAGTTTCTGCTCTGTTCTCAGGACCAGGAAAGTCTTGATCTCCCAGCTCTAAGCAGGTGGTTGACAAGATATGGCTTCTCCATTATGAGACTGGGAATATTCTGCCATCTGACTGGAGAGATTTCCCACTGCCCCATCGTATAATGCATGGAACTAGAGCAGATAATTGCTCCATTTTGCGAATTATGAAGCTGAAACCATTAAATAATTCATCTTGTTATTTTCTGTAGTGTTTTCCCTTTTCTGTGTGTAGTAGTTGTAAATCAAAATAATGTACAAGCCAAAAACACATTTGCAAAATTCTTGAATTATCCTTGGATGAAAACCCTGCCCTTTGCTCAGTTTCTTTGCTGGACTTATGTGCTGGTCATTTCTAAGCAGCATAAATAATTAGACCCGGCAAACATATAGAATATGCCAATAACTTTCAGGTGGATAAATCTGTCTTGTCCTGTCCTTCATCTATTATAAATGTAGGAAAAGGATGGAATAATAAATTTAATTGCATTTCATTCATTAAATAAATCCAAGCCAAACTGTGAAGAGCAACAAAAAGTTGCTAAGTGGCTTTTTGAGCCTGTATTTTTACAGAGCTGGAAGTTTCTGCAAAAATGCATAAATGTACTGTAGCTTTTGAGTGTATTTGCCATAGCTTGGTACTAGCAACTGGCAAACACATGTTGGTTTTTGCAGCCAGATATGCATCCATGTGTCTAAAGCCTTTATTTACTTGCACTTTCAATTCTGAAATTTGTATGCAGATGTTGGCAGATGTACGTGTGTGCACACAAGTGTGTATACAGTTGTGCACACATAAAGCACAGACCTACAAAATACAAGTGCATTTACATCCAAATGGGTAAAACTCCAATCTTCTTTACAGAAATACTCTAAACAGCCAAATCCTCAGTAAGCTAAATGATGAAAATAGGCCTCACCAAAGTCAATATAAAGAAGGAATTATTTTATCACCCTTCACTGTGCATTTTAAGTAACAGATGAACCAGAGCAGATTTTGCAATAGTAATTATTTGATCTTTTTCTTTAAAACAAATGATGACAGTTGAAGGAAGGATCTTATGATATGTGCCATTAATAGTGCATTATGGACAGCCTGAAACATGAAATAAGAATGCATTAAAACAAAGGGGTTTTTTTAAAGTTTTTTTAAACTGTTACAAGACAGGTGGGTCATTACTTGGGGAAAGCCCTCTGTTCTGCAGTTCTGTGCTGCAGGTTTCATCAGCTCTGGCTGGAGAGATGCCTTATTTAACAGCTGCAAGATATTTATCCCCATAACACAGCCCTAATTCATGTTCTTTGTAGCTCTTTGCAGTCTGTTACATTTTCCAGTCGATCCCTGGCTTCTTTGGTGGCATTCTTAACAAGAGTGGAAGGACTCTTCTGTGGGAGATGAAGCTGATGTGTGGTTCTTTGGGTGGCCCTCCCTCCCTCTCTTGGATGAATTTATCTCCTGGTTTATCTGCAATAATAGAGAAAGATTTGCCACCCACATGCCTTGTAGTGCACTGTAGAGAGGCCTTTTATAGAAAGCTTAAGGGGTGGAAGGCATCTGTCTTTTGGTATGAAAACAAACAGTTTCACAAAGTAATTCAGTAACCTTGGATATGTGGCCTCATACTTCTCCACCATCTGGAATAAAAGAAGTGTCTACTTATTCTCTTCTTTCAAACTCAGTTAAACTCTTGTTAAGTAAATTGTCTTTCTGGTGACCTCATCCAATTTGTGCACAATATTTTGGGGGAAATGAGATGTGAAGGAAATTGCTGTTAATTTTGAAACAAAATTAAATGCACTGTAAATCTTCTAATAATATCTAGTAGTTTTTTCAGTGTGTGACCCAAGAGTTAAATACGGAATTTCCATCAGAGACTTTTTTCTTTCTCCTAAACTATGCGTGCACGATCTGCTGCTTGCTGCAGGAATCCAGTAGGAACAGACAAGGTGCTGTACACTCCACACTGGGCTGTCATTCTCTTATTTCCCATGCCGTCAAGCACTACTTCGGGTAAGATGGAATTGGAGATATCCATACATGACACTGTCTCTTTTTGAGAGGAAGAAATGCAAAGCATGGAAAGATCCATGTTTTTTTATTAACGACTTATCTAAGAGTTCAGGGAGAATGAGGAAGTGACTGATATAAACTGGCCAGCTGAGTGTGAAACAATGAAACTGAATGTGAACAAGGGTGTTTTATCTGATCATCAAGAACATACACAACACAATACAATCTCTTTGGTAAGCAAATCATGAAACTACTAATCAAAGAGTATGCCCTAATGGCAAAGGGATAAATAACTGCATAATAGCAGTATTTATCTAAGAAGTTAGATTCTTTCAAACAGCATGAAGCTCTACAAAGCAATCACGTATCAGAAACCTTTAGATGTATCATAAGTGAAAACAAAGATAAAAATCCATCTTTAACTAAACAAAAAAAGTTCAGAATAAATATGTCTTTAGTAGCCTCTGTCTCCATGAATAAACAATTCTTTTGTTCTTTTAGTGTGGACAGGATTGAGATTCCCCCAGTCTTCCCCTGTATTGAAGATTTTTTTTTTTTATCAGCTAGAAGAAACCATCAATCATCTATCACAACCTGCTCACCATTTCCTCAAGCAAACCAAGTTAGGGAGCTGGAATGAACACAAGCTAGCACATAACTTGTTATGCCATTTCCAATCAGCATTTATTGTTATAGTTTCCTGCTTCTTCAGAAAATAAATAGGACTAAAACACGTTAACTGTTTAAACCAAGAAAGATTTATAGGCACCTTTTTTTTAGAAACAAATAATTTTTACATCCGGCATTCACTGAAAGACATATATATGTCTTAACATGTCAAGATGCCATTTTACTGTTGATATTTTCTTTTTCATTTCTTCTGTGGAGGCATTCAAAACTCCCTAAATATTTGCAAAGCATACAGTGGTTGCTGTAGAATGACAGAAGTCTAAGAATAGCAGATAAGCAGAAGGCCCCAGCTGAGAAGGAGAAACAAGTACAACTTTGCTCTTGAAACTGTTTTCACAGCTCCCTGGTGCCTTTCTCTCAACCCTTTGTTGTGGCCTGTCTTTTGCAGTGTATTCACATTGCTGTAACAATTCTGACTTTGGCCACTCTTTCCAGCACCATGACAATCCTCTATATTTCAGCCTCAGCAAAGCAGCCTCTCTGCAACTGGCTGTTCCCACTACATCCTTCTGGAACTATTTCTCCTTGCAGGATGCACATCCTTTTCTGGAACTGCTCTTGGAAGTCTGGAGCACTCACATGGTTGATCCTTCCATCCCACAGAGGGTGCTGCTGGGTGCACCCATCGCCCAGGCCTGCCAGCACCTCTTCCTGCAAACACCTGGGCTGGCGGGAGCCCCTTGAGAACCTGACAGAGATGGCAACACCACTTTGGATACCTGTAAAAGCCACTCTACTGAAAGCTGCCTTTTGTTAAGATAAGCTCCTTCCCATTCCCACCATCTTTTTGTCTGCTCTGCAGTAGATCACATCATGCTGAAAATGAACCAAGACTGTTTCCAACCACCTCCATCCCTCCCTGAATCTTTCTATTCCATGAGCATCAGTGCTGGCATAGAGCAGGACGAAATTTTGTCCTCAGTGGTGTGGGGAAGAATAAATCCCTTTTTCAGTTGACTTAAATGGGTTTTGTGACTGTATCCTGAGCTGAGCAGCACATCTGGCCTGTCTTCTGACACTGCTTTCTCATTTTTGGGCTCTCTTGGAAGTTATCCTCCTTCATGCATAACATCCAAGTCCTCTCTTTTACTACACCATGTAGATATCCAGACTATGTCATGTATCCAGGACAGCAGAAGGGCAGGAGAAAGTGTCTGAGGAGTCATATGAACACTCCTGCGTTCCTTGCTCTTCCTTCAGGCAGCTATCCAGAAGTACTCAATCATGTCGTGACTGCAATCTTTATTCACCACATTTCAAAGAACAGCATTTACAAACAGAAGAGGATTTTCAGTTCTAGTGAACCATTTACACTAAAGGAAACCACAAGTATGAGTTATAGAAAATCTGTCATCCTAGTTTTGTTTTGTTTTGTTTTGGGGTTTTTTTTTGTAACTGGCCACTTAGTTCACAGCAAATGTATTTTCAGCCCTTGATTAGACATTCTAGCCTTCCCAAAGGAATGAAGGAAGAAAAAGCTTTGTAGTAAGAGGTGTAATAGAGGTATGGAAAATTTTCATATTCTTTCCTTGCCAGACCCTTTTCCATTTTAAATTCGTGAGATTTGTTCTTATGAAACAAACAAGAAAGGATTGTCTTTTCACATGTTGTCTTTTTTACATCTAAGTTACTGATGTTTTAGTAAAATTTTTCTATGTCTCATTTCCATCAAGAAATTGTGGGCTTGCACGTGTGACAAGGCTGAACAAACTCATCTGAAACACAGACACAATAGTTTCCTCATGAATGGAAACTCCTCTACAGATATTTGTGTAAACTAATGTTAAGCACACAAATATTTGCAGGAAAAGAAAAACAAATAAAAAAGTTAAGCAATAAAGTTAGGGCAAGGGGTAAGTTGAATTTATTGGCTGTTGTGTTTCCGTAGAGAGAGAGACAAATGTTTGAAATAATCAAAATAAATATTTTTGTTCCATGGTTTGAGTAAACATCACCAAAAGGACAGGTTTGTTCTAGTTCCATTTGTGCAACTCATCTTTGAAAGATCAAGTTGTCTACCTTGCTTTTCTAAAAGAAAATATCATAGAATAGTAGAATGCTCTGTGTTGGAAGGGACCTCAAAGACCACCCAGTTCCAATGTCCCTGCTGTGGGCAGGGACAACTTCCACTAAACCAGGGTGCTCAGGGGTCCATCCAGCCTGGCCTTGAACGCTTCCAGGGATGGGACATCCACAATTTCTCTGGGCAACCAATTCCAGTTCCTTACTACCCTTGCTTTCTCATAGGAAAAATTTATTCCTAATGCCTATTCTAAACCAACACTTTTTCAGTTCAAGGCCATGACTCCTTGTCTTATCACAACATCCCCTGGTTGAAAATTTCCTCTCCAGCTCTCTTGCAGGCCCCCTTAGGTACTGGAAGGCTGCTCTAAGGTCTACCTGGAGACTTCTCCAAGATGAACCTCAACTTCATGGCTCTCATCTGGACCCGTTCCGACAGGTCCATGTCTTCCTTATGTTGGGAGCCCCAGAGCTGGATGCATTACTCCATGTTGGGTCTCACAAGTGCAGAGACCCCACCTGAGGGTGGGATACATAGATGGTGTCTTCCTGCTTTAGGGGAAAGGATGTTGCTAGGCTAATGTAATTATAAAAGCCTTTTGGTTTTCCTTCCTGGGTGGTAGAGGAACATGATACTACCAGGTTAATCAACATTGTTTATATTGTTAATTGTTATTTTTCTGTATAGAGCATGGGGGAAATAGAGAGGACAAAAAATATGTCTTAAATTTTCCTTTTACTGAAGCAGAGCATGCTATTTTGAAGGCTTTTTTTAGTTTCTGAATATCAGCAACGTTAAGTGACTTTGAAAAGATTTCCCCAGAGAGCAGATAGAACCCAATATATGGTGCAGCATATATCAATGTCCGATGATGTAATTTTTCCTAATTTTTCCTTAAAAAATTTGATATTTGTAAACTATTTTAAGAAAACAGTCATTTCTGTATCAAATTTTAGAACAGTGTTTGCTGTTCTTTTTTCTGTCTTCTCACTTTGTTTTCTCTTCTGAAACCATGCAAAACAATTTGCTCCCTAGATGCTGTCCTATTCCATTTGACAAACACTGATTTTTTTTTTCATCCATATTTTCAATAGAGCCAAAACTGGCATGGTTTATTGTGTTTAATAGGACAAAATCATCAACTTCATTACCATCTAGTCCTGTCATGCCAAAACATGATTATTTCTCCACAGCGCTGTCCACAGATATCAGTACAGCACTGGGAATTACAGTTGTTTATTTGCTTCCATACTCTTGGCCAACTGGAAAAAAAAAAAATAGATCTTTTCTGAAAAACCTGAGAATAGGAATGAACAGTCTTCTCCAAAACAAATTGTTGGAAAGATGCTTTGTTTTTATTAGGCCTTGGGTAATGTCCTATTCTTGGCAGATAAAAGTATTAATAATAGTCTTGATGTCTTCTTTAAAATGTATAACATTTAGAGGTTACACAATTGGGTTTACAATTTTTCATTCAGAAAGTCTGAAATCGGTGTTATGTCTCACAGAAATAAAACTGTGGGTACAACAGCATTTCTTCGGTAATGTGCTACTAGATCTGCACCCTGTTCTTGCTTATACCTGGAAGGAACTAGAAGAGATGCAGCATAATCAGTGTTTGTACCCCAGAGCTATAGCTGGGTTAGTGATAGCTGGATGGTGTTAGTGACATGTTGAATGTCACCAACATTTGTCATTCTAGTAAGAAGAGGAGCTGGCTTCAGTGGATGCACGCAAAGATTAGGAATTTCATGAAGGCTGTTCTTGAGCACAGGTCTGTGTCCAAGGAGGAGCTCAGTTGGATAAGGAGGGTGGGACAGAGCTGTGCAGGGGCTTGAATGCAGAGGCACAAAGATGCTGCTTTAGCCAGGCAGCTCCTAAAGATGGGATCCAGTATGAACAACTTCACAGCAAACTGAACCCCTAAATAAACTGAGGGGATGGAATGTCTCTCCAGACATCTCTGGAGCTGAATACATCTCCACATTTAGTGTTCAGGGAATCAGGGAGGACTGTTCCACTAAGTGCTTTGAATGGAAAGAACAGGTTAAAACTTAAAGTTACAAAAAATTGATCTTAAAACCTTCCCATACCTCCCTAGATTTCCTAGTCTATTTTTCTGACATTCAGCAGTCTTATGGGGAAATAGTTAGTTCATGTTCATAAATCCCTGTTTGATGAAACTGGAGCCATTGGATGATGTTCTTCTTGTTGTTGTTGTTGTTTTATTTTGGAAAATATTCATTTAAGGTAATCAAAAGTTTTTTAGGAGAATTAATGCAATGGTTCCCTGGCCACTGGCCTGGAAGCTTCAGCAATGCACAGTGAAACAGCAATCTTTCTGTGGAAAATTTTCCAATTTTTAATTTTTCAACCTCCATTAAAAGCATTTTTTTCCTGCTGTGAAAGCTGTAAGGGAAACAGACTTTTTATTTGCTATAAAATACTGTCTGCATGTTATTAATAATATTTGTGATGATTACAACATATCAGGCAAGTGGCCTCGTGTGATGAACATTAACTTTTTATATTACTTTGACCTTCTCTAGACCAGACAAACATTTTTACTCTCGATCTTCCAATCATTTAAAAGATCAGGACACAGATAATTTGGAAGAATTAGGGAGCTCAAGTGTAGGATTTTTACAAGGTTGCCCCTATCCTATTGATTAGTTCTGTTTCATCCCCATAATATAGTTAGTTCAGCTAGGCAAACATAGAGAAATTGCTCTTTCCTTTCAGGAGGAATGTCAAAACAATAAATAGATTAGTCATGCCAACAGCATTGATTTGTGGCAGCCTTGATGTATGCAATCATTTGGGATTCAAACATTTATCAGTGGGGGAAAAAACCCACTGTTTTTATTTGCTGCACTGAGTCTTGCTGGGAGAAAATGCTATTAGACATCTCAAAATTCTCTGCATAGTGGCAGGCTTTTAAATGCAATGAGATATCCACAGTACATTCCCATATTAATCAATAAAATGAAAGGCAAAAATCAATTTTGTCTGTGCAACGGTGTGCGACACCTCCCTAAGAGCTGCTCCACTGGGATGGATTCATGCCAACAAAGATGGCCATAGGTTGATTGTTTATTTATGGCAAGGAAAGACATAAAGTCATCTTACTGACAAAGTAGCAGGAAAGATGTTACTCATAGGCTGTCTATTCAAAAAGCTGGCATTGGTACCTGGGAAGTATGTATTTCAGACCTTAATAGCAATTGTGGCTTCCCGCATGAAACAGAGGCAAAGATTTTCTTTGATTCAGAGGAAATCAAGGTTGAATTTACCAAAGAAACTGGGGATCATCCAGTTATTCTATGAAAAGATGGCGACACGAGGGAATTTGCCATATATACTTGGAATTAGCAAAGTATCCTTTTTGTAACATTAAGAAATTAATAAAATGTGATCCTCTAGTTTCATATCCTACATCTCCTTTCCTGTACTGGAATAAGCACTGAACCTTAAGACACCCCTGTGTCACCCACAGTTTGGCTGTCCACTGTTGCATCCTCTGGTAATTTTTCTAATTCAGAATTGTAGAATGTTAGATTATGACTTGCGTCAAATTTAAAAGCTTTCATTTATCACTTCTTCTGCAATGCACTATCCATGATGTTATTTCACTGTAGATTTATTCGTAACTGTAAACCTCTTTTCTTTGTGCTCTTTTCCTTCTCTAGTTATTCCAAATATTCAGTGTGAGGTTTTCTGATGATTGCTAAGCCAATATTATGGCAGCATGAACTGAAAAGCTTGGTTTTGAGTGGCAATGGTCACCTCAAATTCTTTCATTACCTAAAAAATATTAGGATTTTTTTCTTATACTCATCACTTTGTTCCATTTTATTGCTTAGTCATACAGATTAATGAGGTCCTTCTCAGATTTTTTAAGTCAGTCTGCACATTTACTCTCTTGAACAGTAACACTAGTGTCCATTTTCACCTTACTGTTTACCCCCAATCCCAGTTCATGAAAAGATAACAAGAGGAAAGCCTTCGGATAGGGTCCTGTGGAGTCTGTTAAAAATATCTCTGGAGCAAAAGTTATCTCCAATATTCTTATCACCTAGGTGTGTGTCTACTGGATCTTTTTAACCCAAAGAATGGCTAAAAATTCATTTATAATCTTAATGCAGCACTGAAGATTAATTACATCTAGTAGTAGAGACTATGAAACAGAAAAAAATATTCAAAGAAAAGAAAAAAAATAGAATGATGACCAATGTCCTTCCATAAGGCAGTAAACTGCCAATAAGAATGTCATTTCGTTAGGTTTAAACTGGATTTTTGCAGAAGACAATAAAGTCATAGATACCCCCACACTTAGGGAGTAAAAAGATTATGAAAGGTGGAGAGAAACTTTTTACAAGAGCATGTAGTGGCAGGACAAGGGGAAGTGGCTTCAAACTGAGAGAAAGTAAGTTTGCATTAGATATTAGGAAGAAATTCTTTACTGTGAGGGTGGTGAGGCACTGGAACAGGGAGCCCAGAGAAGTGGGAGATGCCCCATCCCTGGCAGCGTTCAAGGCCAGGCTGGATGGGGCTCTGAGCAACCCGGTCAAGTGAAAGATGTCCCTGCCCATGGCATGGGGTTGGAACCTGATGAGTTTTAAGGTCCCTTCCAATCCAAACTGTGCAGTGATAAGATTCTATGCTAAGATTCTATGCTATGCATAAATTAGATGCTGCTAAAGGGTGAGGTTTTTCTTGAAATAACTAAAAGTTTTTTGAAAAAGACTTCTTATAAAAGTAAAATATGTGTACATTTCCAGAAGAGGTAATGGAGAGGTCATTAACTATGTGTTAAAAAATGTACCATAAATTCTGTCAAGGTTGGAAAAAGCTCTACTGCACAAAATTTAGAATTATAAGCAGGGAAGAAAATAAAAAAAAAATAACAGTGTAGAAATTATTTTCACTGTAAATTCGGAATATGAGGAGATGCTTGAAAAAATGTGTCAGGACTGACATGGGAAATATGAATTATAAATCAGTTGAGATGAAGGGGATAAGGAAATCAGATGCACCAAGGGAATCGAGGAAGTTTTCTGAGTCAGACTTATGGAACAGAAAGGACCTCTGCAAAACAACATTAATGAGATCCAACTCTGAAAGTTTAATTAGTTCTAGACACCACGGTACTATAGAGCTCTTTTAAAGGAAATAGAGAAAACAGGAAAAGACCTGAGGAAATCACTTATGAAAACAGAATAAGAAAATTAGCATGGAAAGTATGATCAAGCACAAACTAAAAGACATTATAAAGGTCTACATATATCTGAAGGATGTAAAAAACAAGAAATAATAGAACTGTTTAAAATCATATTAAGCAGCTTATTGGAAATAGTTGAGTTATATTAGGCAATAGAAAAAATACATCTCATAGCTGGACAAATATTCTCATAGTGATGTACAGCAGACAATGAAATAGCTTTCATAAAAAAGTCAGAAGAATGCAGCAATGCTATTTTAAAATTTTTCTGCACAGATCTCTAGGGAATTTATACCATGGGTTGTAACTCTGCATGGGCATTGGAATGGCTGAAAAGATCTCTAAGGTTCTAATGTCTTTAACTGTACAATGATAATGCAAACTCTATACCCAGGAGATTTTTACTGAGGATACATTTAAATGTAATGGGGAATTTCAGGCTATGATTTCTTCTTTTCAACCATTACAGTCTATGTAATTGACTTTTTCCAGTGTTCCAAACTCCACCTATCTTAAAACAATTATGCACACTAGTCTATGTTAATACAAATTTAAATTAGGTCTGGCAGGTAATATACACGCATGCATCAATGGGGGTTCTTTCATTTACTAACATTTCCTGTGACTGATGATGAGATCATTTTAAAATCTCTTGGCATATGGAAAAAGCAGCTAGACAAAGACTTTAGAAATGTGTTATGTTTTATTAATTGATGCCGGTCAAACATTCAGACAGAATCCTCAACATTTAGCAAAAACATTGGCTAAAAGTCCAGTTCAGAAGGACATCTTGCATTCAGCTACTATAGGTAGTGGAAAAATGAGAATAGTAGACAAGTACTACCATTTTGCCTAGATTTTGCTTTTTTCTTTTTGCATACATGAACAAAAATAAGACATGATCTAATAACAATGTACTAACTTATTTAGAATTCCTCAAAGTTATAGAAAGACAAAGAAGAAAAATAATTTTTATATTGCCGTTTTTTTCAATACATGGAAGAAAAATGTATGCCAGCTGAAATACTCAAAAAAATATCTAGTGAAACTGCAGTTCACCCAGCCAAACTCACTTTGTTTCTCTCAAATGCAAAAAGCTGACAATCGTGTGTCAATAAATTTTTCATACATACATCATAACTTCTGGAGCTGCTCTACATAAAAGACAGTTAGGTACAAACCCAACAGAAGTAATAAAAAATTCTTTTAGTTTATTCATACTTTTGACAATGTTTTTTCCTTTATATTTTGAGGGAAGAGTAAGTGATACTGTCATGAACCAACATGGCTACATAGCTGATCAAAAATATCAAAAAAGACATTTTAATTCTTAAATCTGTGCATTCTTATAATGAATATAGATAATAAAAAACTAGATGTGATTATCTACACTCATTTTTAAAGTTTGCCATTAATTAGTTGATCATTCACCTGGCAGGCACAATTCTGGATTCCAGTCCCTCCTGAAAGAACTTGTGATATAATTTCATTACATCATCCTTCAGACATCAGCCCTTCATGCATAAGCCAGAAAATGTATTCATCCCTTCTTAACTAAGTGCCTTAAATACCAATCTTTCTGTCCAGGTGAATAGCTAAGTATTCCATAGAAACAGCTTTAAAAGGAGAGCTATTGGGCACTTTAGTATAGCAGAGGTGGTTAAGGTGTTTTTTCCAGCAGGTGGAATTTTGAGCCTATTCACAGCAGGAAAAGAAATGAAATTGAGTTTTCAATGTCTTGGTCATACTGTGTAAAGTTAGGCACCTTCAAGAGTGCATCCTTCTGCACTACTCCTTTGAAGAACTCTGTGCTCAAGTATGATGTGCAGAAATTACAAGCTCAGAAGGGATAAGAGAGCGAATGGATCTCTGTCCAACTGCCCCTGCAGCAGTTCATTTGGAAGCTGCACACAGACCCCTTTACTCACACATGCACACACATCTTGAACCAACTCCCTTGAACCATAGCCTGGACCTGAAGACCACCCAGACTCTACACCCAGACTAAACCATGTGTCCAGCAGAAATGTCAGGTCTTTCCTGCTGCTGGTCTCCTCCTCATCGGATCATCGGTTTGAAGCTCACTAGCAGCACGTCACACACACACAGAGAATATTCTGCACAACCACGCTATCATTCTCGACCAGAAAATAGCTAAGAATAAAGTTTAATAAGGATATAGAGCAGACTGCAGTGATCAGGCAGCTGGCAAGTTTGCTGACCAGCAGTTTTTCCAGATGGCCTCTTTCATATGCCCTCTTCCACCAATTTTCCCATGCTTGTTCCTTAGCTCATTGTAATCCATCTTTCTTTGCCCTTGTTTCCTCCCATGTAAACAACCCACCCCAGCCACATTTTCCCCATTGCTCCCTGTTTTATTCAGCTGCCTAGGCTGATAATTTCTACCTCCTGAAAAATCTTACCCCATATCCATCAGTTTCTCAGGTTTTGCTCAGGCAAGGACTGACTAGTCGTTTGCCTGCATATTTCCACAGAAAAGCTTAACTGGTTATTAACTGAAAATCCAGATAAAAATATTGAGATCCTTGACAACTGCAACATGAATTTTAAGAAAAGTGCCTTCTCCTATGAAACAAAACAACTAACGAAACAAACAAAAACACACAACCGCCCCCCAAAACAAGTGAACAAACAAAACAAAAACCACCAAAAATAAAATAAAGCAGGATGTAGAAAATTATGATGTTATTATGCCAAAGCATAAAGCCTATGTGGTGCTCAATGACACTGAGAGAGGAAATCTGTAATGTGTTAATTTAGTTTCATCAGAATAGAACCATAAATAGTTCTAATATGAACAATAATTTACAAAAGTAACTGTGGACCGTAAGGAAAAAAGCAGTTTTGGCATCACTGTCATGCCTTGCTCTGAGGCATGCTTTTTCCTGAGAGGAGTTCTTATCACCTTCCTTAAATGTGAGGCAGAGTTTTACTTTTCTCCCTTGAATTTTTTTAGTAAATCATAATCTAGCAGTAAAAGTTTTGGCAGAGTGTTACAAGGATGTATTTCCACTGATATTATATTTGTAAAAAGTCAATATGTACCCATATTTCACTTTTCAATTTTTATTTTTTAATTTGTTTCATTAGTTTACCATCTAACGCTCTAAAGATTTTATGGCCACTATTTATATTTAGTGTCATGATGGAAAACTCACTGGGTTTTACCTACATGACCTAGTAAATACAATCCAGACTCCTGCCTCCCCTTGCCCTTGGTCAGAAGGTTGGGAAGTTATGAAATTATTCCTGCCTTGCAGCCCAGCGTATCAACAGTTATATCCTTTTCTAAAACAGTCATTACCACTCTCAAGGTCATAGTCAACTGCAACAAGTTCCTCAGTCTGTTTACAACTGATTAACCTACAGTCCATGGGCTTGTTCATAGACAAATCCTTTGAAGCTTCACAAATAAAAGTTTACCATTACATTCTTTCATTAACAACTTTTGGAGCAAGCACTTTGCAATTCTCCATAAATAAGTGTATGAACACATACATAAAAGAAAAATAGAGAAGTCCTAATAGGAAATTTAAGATAAGATCTTCCTCCTTTTTTTCCCAAAACTAAATATACCTTACAGTTTTGTGAAGGATGTGCAATTTCATATTTTAGCATTCTTTGTTCCCATGAAGAAACAACATTTGTGCAGGCTTCATCCATAGATTCTTTTTTGGATTCTCCTGGGGGAAGCTCAACCACTGCTGGAATCTCACTGATAATTTTGAAGTAGAAAACAAGAACATTCATGAAAGGAAAAACTGATGTCACAGCCAAATTAACAGAGACCCTAAAAATGCCTTTCCTTATCAGCCTTCTGAGTTTTCCCTCCTTGCGTTTTCCTCATGACAGAAAGGGGGCAAGAAAAAGGAGGCACTGATTGTTCTCACAAGAACTTTGTGTTTCAGTCCAGTTGGGGGGGGTGGGGGGGGTGGTTGGACTCATCAGATGTCTCATAAATCAGTGTCCTTGTCCCTGCTACTTTAATTTCAATCTAGAAATCACTAGGAAGTTTTCTGGGAAACTGCCCTGAAAGAAATATAACATAAATAGGAAGGCATTACTTTTGGTATCAAGATAATAAGATGATGGATTGATGCATTTCCAAAGAAACAGAAGGAGATTCTTGTCTATTTATACTCTTAGTCTATCCATTTTTTTGCCTAGAGATACCTAGACCTCGTAAAGCATCTCCATATCTTGAAATTCACACCTGGTCTTCTGAATTTTTCAGTTTTACAATAAATCACTTATCATGATGATCAGTTTTGTCCTGTGCTTCTGATTAAAATGGTACCCATAACACCTTAAAAAATTAATATGTGAAGTAAACCAGAAATTTCTTCAGGATCTCTTTCTTTCTTATGTATTGCTTAAAATGAAACAATGTCCGTCTAAAAGCCACTGTCAAATACCTGTGGTATTTCTTGATGTGGACAAGGGTACAAAGAAATTAAAGAGAGCTACTGTGTTCAGCTAGCAGAGACATGTTGGGGTCCCTGGGAATACACCCTAGGCCTTCAGGAGATTTGGGGGGGGTTACTGCATCAGGAAAGTCCCCACTCCTGTTTTGAGCATCTAGGAAAGGCTGAGTGCAGCTGCACAGGCAGTGACTCTGGTGTGCCAGATGCTCTGCACTTTCTCAGGACCATTTGGCAAGCCTATGTCCTCCAGTGAGCAATTAGTCATGTTTATTGTTTCCAAGTCCCTGACAAATCCACAGAACAAGAATGACTTACCTAAAATGAGTTCCTGATCCACTCCCCCCAGCTGGCAGCTGGATGCCAGGTTTTTGCCAAATGCTGGAGTATATGGAGAGGTAAGACATACTAAACCTAAGAAAGCAGAGTTGGAAAAATACAAAAGAGGAAAAATAAAGAACATGTGTAATTGAACAATATAGTCCAAGTATATTAACAACATAAAAAACAGGTAGTCAATTAATCAATCAGTTTTCAGATTTTTATTACATAAACAATAATTGAGTTCCCAATATCTACTATAGGAGATGATTAAGAAATTATTAAACTCACTGAGATTCACACAGAACTAAACTAGACTTTTGTCCAGTTCAAGGGTCTGTTCTTGAGAATTAAAATATCAAGACTGAGGCATCTAGATTTTCTAAACATCATTTTGAATTCTTTCCAGCTTCTCATGTAATAGTATTCATAACATTTTTAGAAGAAAAAAAAGGACTTGGGACAACACTGTTTTGTTTGTTGATACATGATTACAGATTTGAAGAGCTGCAGGCTGGTCAGGGTCATTACAACGTTTTGACTGTCCTGTCATAAATCTCAGATTATTACATTTCATCTGATTTTCACAATATTCAACCTAACAGCTTTCATTTCACTCAATTGCACCCGGTATCTGGTGTGAATATATTGTATGTGCTCATATGGAACTGTACAAGTGAATAATAAGGTTTAGCACTGTAGTGAGAGTTAGGGTTGGCAAACAAGAGAATTCAACCTAATGATCTGAGGAAATATTTTCCAAAAGAGCAATTCACCTTAAACACTGTGCAGTGTTTCTTCCCAGAAATCAATGCTATGGATGAAAAATTCAGTCTTAATTTAAATTTGAGGCCTCACTCAAAATATTAGTAGATTGAAGCTAGTTAAATACTGTAGTGGATTTGTTCACAAGGGGATTGAACACTCATAGTAATAAGACTACCTTGTTCTTCCAGGCTTTTCTCAGTCTATAACTGTCAGTCATCATCTAGATACACTTGATTTAGTTAGAAACAGCATGATGGTTAGAGAAAGGGTAGAAGGAAGAGCTCAGTCAGACAGAGGCTAAGAAAATCATTTTGGTATCCACAGAAGTGGCACTTGTTCATCCTCTTTTGCTCTACTGAGCTTGTAGTACTCCTACTAGAAGGAGACAAGAGTAATCCTGCAGCCTGCTCACTGCTAAATCAGTCATGGCCCCACACAGCTGCTGAAACTGAAGTAAAAAAGACTCCTCAAACATTAATTTTCCATTTGTGCAAGAACCCATCTGAACTGTGCAATTGTCCAAGACTTCTAGTCTGAGCTGATCCCTAAAATGAGCCTGAACTGGAAGCACAGCTTGGGTCAGCCTCAGAAATAATGTTGCAGGAGGACCCTGTTTTACTTCAACCCTTCAAGCATCTCTTGTTACAACATTTCATCCATTTCTCAGACTCTTCAAATATGTCCCTGTACAGGCCTCCACTTCAGCATTAGTCCTATCCCAGGTTCTAACCCCAAAACAAAAATACAGACTGCTGATATAAAGATGTACCTTTTATCAATAAAGGTGTGGATATTTCAAATTATATTTTTCCCTTAACCCATTGATCCCTAGCCATATCCTTAAGATTTAACTAAATAAAAGATCACAAGGCTCTAATGTCAAGTGTCACCATTGGCTCATAGTCTCTCACTGCTTCAGGCTAGCTTCTCCACAGATTTAAGTTATGAATAGCTGCCTGGAGTGGTCCAGATTCATACCATGTCAGAAGGAGAGAAGGAGATAGAAATTAAATAATATGGACAAGCAGGGATTTACTGCTTGATTTTTCTCTCTTCTCTTATTTTCTTGTATTTTCTCTTATTTCCTTCCATTCCTTTATATTGAGCAATAGCATAAAGCTATAGCCCCCGGATTGAAATATAAACTCGACTTTAACCTTAACTTGCACCCTGTCTCTCAAAACCACCATCAGACCTATACCATACTACATGAAGGAAAGAAGCTCAACATAACAAAGATCTCACCTTTGGCAGCCAGGAATTACCCACATGCCTCAGCCTTTGCCTTCTTCCCTAACAATGACTAATAGATATAGATTAGATATAGATAGATAGATATATAGAGAGATTAGATACAGATATAGATATAAGATAGATATAAATATAGATATAGATGTATATATAAAGACTAAGTCTGTAGGTAGACTTAAGGTTCAGAAAATATAAGCTGATGAATGAAAGGATATCTTTCTAAAGATACAAGCTGTCTAAGACAGGAACATATTTTTAGATTGCATCCCCTAGAGCTATTAATTTTGAAGGCACTTTGCTTGAGGAAAGGCTGTTCTTAAATTAAAACTGTGGTTCTTGTTCAGTTAAGGATGATGCACTTTTCTGCCACATAGCTGAGATTTCACTTCAAGATTTAATTCAGAGCTAGTGCCCCATGCCATCAGAAGAAACAGCAAGTAGACTTGAGCTACTACCCATTACTATGAGAGATCTCCAGCAATTACCTGTTTACTGAACTCTGCATCAGCACAGTCCCTGAACATGTCCTAGGGCTTAGCACTAGACTTGTCCAACCCTCTGGTTGCCAAAATAAAGTGGACTCGTACAAAGAGGCACCTGTCCTTAACTTAAAATGTAGTCCTACTCTTACCAAAAAACCAAAACAAAACAAAACAAAAAACTCCAAACTCCATCTTTTGACTCTTTTATGCAGTAACCCTAATCTTAACACTAGTCCTAAAGTAAACTGCCAAAATCCAGCCACCAAGACCAGTGCCCCAACAATGGCTAGTACTGATTGTGGCACCTAGGATTTATGAAGTACTAAAGCATAAGTGTTTTATACAAGTCATTCTGAACATGTGGGGAAGAAAATACTTTGTAGGAGTCCACACTTACAAATTCTCTTTGCAGTGTTTTGTTTTTTTCATGTGGAACAATTGCTAACTTATTTCAGAAATCTGTATGTGTGTGCTAGTGTATATGTATGTGTGTGTCTTTGTGTCTATGAAAACTGTTTCTTTTATCAGAGGTGGTTCCTGTTT
Organism: Pardalotus punctatus; assembly: GCA_013400915.1. Taxonomy (NCBI): domain Eukaryota; kingdom Metazoa; phylum Chordata; class Aves; order Passeriformes; family Pardalotidae; genus Pardalotus; species Pardalotus punctatus. The sequence continues at coordinate 186,745 of VZTX01022747.1, read as the reverse complement.
TCACCATTTCCCACTGGAAAGGGTATAAACTAAAGAATTTTAAAATAATATACAGGCAAAATGGCACCTCTGCCTGAAACCAATTTCCCACCATCTCACCATTTCCCACAGTTAGCAACAAGCGCTACACACCCCCCTCCAAATAACAGGCATTACACTCTTTCCAGCCTAAAAGTGAAGTACTAGATGAAGTACTAGATGTAAATTTGCAAAAGTGCTTAGGTGCTACCTAAAGCACCAAGCAATTCCTGCTTCAGTGGGGTTTTTAGGTATGCATTAACAGCATATAAACAGCATAATGCAGTCCTCAGGTGGGGCTGTGCATGGAAGTTTGTGTCAGCTTCTAGGGTGAGACACCAGCCACTTCTTCCAATACCTCCATGCACTTGTGCCTTTGTGGGGAAGGAGAAGATGGCCATGCAGGCTGGAACAAAGCTCTGTGACATGCAGCCAAGTGTGGAGCTCACAAGCACTGCTGTTGGATCTATGGGATGCTCCATGCCTTCTCCACACAGCTGTTGTGAGACTGGTGCTAGCAACAGCAGAGCAGGCATGGGTTTCAGAGGGAAGTCTGTTTGGTAATTTCTGGAGCTTAAGTCTGATGTATAAAGAAGAGAACATGTGAAGATTTTTGTTTATTGTCTTATAATTACAAGTGTCATCTGCTTAAAGCTAATTAGTTGCTGAAAACTTTAAATCTAACATAGGAGACAAGGATCAAATATGTTTATCAAAGGCAGACTGTAAATTCAGTTTATCACATGGCTATTGCCACATAAATTGTGATAAATTTGTGGTTGTGTATAGATAAATATATCTGATGTATGGCAAAACCTTTTTTACTGCTATTAATTCAGTAAAGTTGCAAGTTCAGTTGCTTGTTTTTTACTTAATGAACATCAAAAGATTAAATTATTTTGGAGAGGGGTCCGAATGTAAATTAAGCAAGCTTTCTTATTTTAATCCAAATCATACAAAGAATATGTGTTTCTGCATACAAGTTACAACCATGTTTTGAAAATGTAGCAAGGCAAACACGGTTTATACCTATATACTATGGCAGAAATCCAATATTCATCTGCTGTTCATATTGCAAGAAAAGGAGTTCATTAAGGTCAGAAAGAACAGCTGCTTCAATTATAACACCCTGATATATCATATCAAAGTTTTCATCATCTCATACAAACTCTAAGAACATACTCCAGGGATTCATTTCTATCATCCTGCTTTTTCTTGGGAAGGAGATTACATAAATACACCCCAGAACACCGGTTACTTTGAGAAACTGTGTAAAATAATTTTACCCCAAACTCAATAATGCCATGGCAACTAATATTAATCTAACTTTTACAGTCTTTATTCCTCTTTTTGTGGTGGCAGCAGTAGGGGGAGATATTTTTGATGGCTGGGAAGCTGCCCTGCAGGTTTCATGGTGCTGCTGCCACACATCCCCCCAGACTCCTGCTCAGGAGTGCTCAGTATCCACACCTACAGCTGACCATACTGGTGTGCCTGAGGTACCCGAAGGTATCCCTTCTTTAAGGGAATGGCTGCTTTGTGTTTTAACAGATGCTATGCTTCTGGTAGCGGAGAGATTAGAGGGACCATTCAACATTGAATCAGTCATGGATCCTATTGATGTCAAGATTTCTGAAGCCATCATGAACATGCAAGAAAACAGCATGCAGGTGTCAGCAAAGGTACTGTGTGAGTCGTGCCTTCTCTGTTGTTGAATGTCATAAATGGGGGGAAAAACATCTCCACCAATTTTTCTGTCTGGACTTTAAGAAAGATTATCCAGACCACCAGAAACTGTTTTTGCTTGTTCAGCAGTTCACCAGACTGCCTTAGAATTCCTCACCTAGTTTAACAAGCTTGGGTTTTTCAAAAAGAAGAAGAAGGAAGGAAGCTACCATTTATTAAACTTTGAATTAATAGCTGTAAGAGATTGAAGGAAAATAGAGAGTGCTGAAAATCAGTGGTAACTCTATAAGCAATATCCTGCAAAGTACACTTGGTAACTTCCACTCATGTCTCATCTGTGATTCTCCATATTAACTTCCAAACAGATTTTGATCTATCTAGGTCACACTGAAGCACAATGTGTTTGAGGTGAATACACAAAATGTTCCATTTAACCTCCTTTAATAGCCACTCTAGGGAAATACTACATCGGCCAGTCTCTGATTACCAGACCTCAGTCTGATAGAGTTTTGTCTGGATTCTGACACAAAGATAAACAGAGCTAATGATACCGGCTTCCTCCTTTCCATTTTTAATGTGTGTGTGTATACACAGATCACCACCACCTCTGAACTCCATGTTAATAAGATCCTGCGAATTCAGTAGCAGGTGCTGTTGAGCCAAGAGTCAACAATTAATGGCTTTGCCTTAATATTCATCGGTGCACTGTGTCTGAAATTCGAAAGTCAACAGTTTACCAAGTTCTGTGTGTTAGGAGTTTCTATCTCCCATTTAACTCTCAACAGTCAGTTAGGTGCTGACCAGACTGTCATCTAAGTCAGTGATTTTCCACTGCTTGAAAGGAAAGTGCTGTAGCTGGGGAAAAAAGTAGGGACAAAAGGCAGGAGCCTGAGGTTTATATTCTTCCTGCCAACCCAAAATTAAATGGTTTTTATGGTCCCAGTGCTGCAGGTTGCTAAGATTTTCCTTCAATATGCCTTTTGCTTTCAACCTTCATGACGTTCCTTGGATTTTAAAAGCAGTCTACATCCTGCAGGATGAGACTTTATTCTGGCATCAGTGATCAAGGTGTTTCACAGCCAAATTCTCTCAGATATTTTGGGAATTAAAGGCTAGCTTCAGCAAGCTCAGCCCTTACCTCAAAAAAGAAACAAAAAATAATTTCACTTAAAACTCACCCAAGGTCCAGGTATATTTAATTTTCCTTTTTACTTGTTTAATTTTCACAGTTTTTCCTTTAGTTGGAAAGCTGCATCCCCTGCCAGAGTCCAATGACATTTTGGCATGAGCTCATCTCACTACTCGTTTGTAGCAAAGCAGGCTGATTATCCCTCAAAAATATTTGCTGTAAAGATTAATAGCAATGCCATTTGTAATACAAAAGTTTCTCCTCTAAGAGAAACCTTAGACATTTTTTTAAATCTTGCAGAACAGAAAAGAAATTATATCAGCAAAATTTATTTCATTGTATTTTCATAGATAACAGAGTTGTCTATCCTTTAGGAACCTTTGTATATTCCCTGTAGACCATTATTCTCCTGAAATGTGATTTCCTTGATCTCCTAGGTTGTATCCATCTTTTTTCATGTAATGTGGAAATGCTTTAGCCTTTAAAAAAAAAGACAAAGGCTTTGGGCTTAGTGCTGTGGTTTTCTATGCCAGGTCAGATCTGTAGGGATGATATACAAGCAGACTTCAAATCTGTTCTCTGTCATCTAATTTTTCCCCCTTATACATACTGACCACTTAGAGCTTCAGTGGAAATGACAGATGCCTTGCCAGATGTAATGGGGTGCATGGAATGCAATTGCAGACCTAATGTGGGAGAAAAGCCACTCTCGACAATTATTCTGATATGCCACTCAGAAAGCTTCAAGCAGGGTGTTGAAATCACAATATTTTCTATTTTGTCATTCTTCAGACAACTTTTAACCTTTTATTCAACTGTACCCACCAAAAAATGTAGTGACTAGGAATCATAGCTATTTTTCCACAAGTCAGTCAGTGACTTTTTACAGTGTAAAAATTATTATGAGATAATAATGTTATGCCTGCAACACCCACATGCACATAAATTATTTTTCACCACTGACATGCAGCCTTTTCCACCGAAAAATCTGGTTGATTCTATGTCGTATTCAGTAGAATTGTCAGTCGAATGTTATATAACGTTGTTTTTCTTTTAAAATGAGTGGAAAAAATGAAAACAAAAAGTTTCTTCCTCGAGCAGGTCTCTCTTATTTCATCCCCTTTGAGGGCAAAAGATGCAGAGTTTACTTAATCCAAAATCCAATGCTCCTGTTTCAATAATTATATAAAATTTCCCTATTCCAAAAGTCCAAGAAAAAGCCAATATCTTAACAATTAATCAGTGCAGACAGTCAAGGCTTGTTGCTTGAGTTCCCTCTTTGTCTTCCATTTCCTTAGAAGACACAAACCCTCTGTCTTCCACTTTTGATGGCCGCACATCAATATTGAGACAGAGAATTATAGACGTACCACATGTACCTCTTCTATCTTTGTACTGCTGACCAAGGACATAGACTCAGCCATATTCCAGTATCTCTCACATAAAATGGAGCATCTCCATTTCTAGGCCATTAACTTTTCTTCTTTGTGCAATAATTGTAGTTGACTCTTCTAACACAGTTCACGTTAACCATGCCACCAGTATTGTGTTGAGATTCTCCAATTCGTGCTGAGGCTGCAATCTTTCTCAGTTTTCTTGACATTTCTCTGCTGTTTTTATTCAGCACTGGCTGTCTAGAAAGCCTGACCCCAAATCTCTATGCTTCTTGGCTGTTCACCTTGCACAACTCTCATGCTCCTTAATGACAGCCTCACAAGGTCCTTATTTTGCCTCAGGGAAAGTCCCATTACTGACAGCTGTGAAAACTGGAGTTATTTGTCAAAAAGGAGCAATGGTATAAAAAGTCAGACCCCAAGGCCCAAGGCCTTTCTGCTGGAGGAATCTATGTGCTCTGAATCAGACCAAAGTTTCCCTTCTCCAAGAAAGGACAAGGACTGAAGATCATCAAAACCAGATCCTATAGATTCATCATCTAACACCTGCAGCTGTTCTTACAGAGTACCTTCTGTAAACCAAACCACGCAGAGTGCAAAACAATCAGCCTGGGCTGCCTGAGATGCCTCCCAAAACATCTGTACCTTTTAAGAACAGGCTTTGCAATCTCTGGGTCTACCCAGACTAGAGTAGTGTCCCCTGAAGATTGCCTCTGGTGGAAGTCAGGGTATAAGAGATTTCCCTTGGATTTCTCCTTATGATATCTGAGACAGGTTATCCTCTTTATTGAAATATCTTTGTTATTCTCCAGTGACATCTTTTTGGTATTTGAACAATATTGTACCAAACTCAGTGCATAGCAACATGTTGATTATTTCTCAGGAAAAATTTTTACATTTTGTATATTGTTTCCAGAGGTTCAGCTCATATCCAAGACTTAGTCATAGCATACATTTACCTTATTCTCATTCTCATTTTCCATGAGGTAATTCAGGTAGTCATATTCAGAGAGTCATAACTTATAAATACTCATTTCAATCTTGGCCAAAACAAGCATGTTTTGAGAGAGTTCACAATTTTCCCATAACGCTGTCAATACCATCACCTTTGATTCCTGCTTCAAGTCAAAAAGTAAATCCTACATCTGCTCCATTTTAACAGCATGAATGTTTCCTAGTTGGCATCTGCAGAAATTGTTTATTTATAAGTGGAGGAAAACTCAAAAAACAGCCCAAAAGATGTTATAATATCATAGGTATTTTTTTTTAATTGAGAAAATTCCTAATCTGGTTGCATCAGCATAATCATGTCTCCACAGCTGCTCAAAACACAAAATGTTGGACTATTTTCTGCAATGGTCTGGTTCTGTACAGGTATGTTAGACTGCTGTAAGAGTCATTTGGCTGCCATGACAAGATTTTTCCACTTTCATATAGTCTACCCCGTAAGTGAATTTCCCCTTAGTAAGTCTTAAATCTGCTTTTATCTGAGTTGATGGATGCGCCATTTTAACCTATAAATATAAGCTCCTTCTCAGCAATTACTTCAGCTAAATGGATGAATGAGCTCCATGACATAGCAGACTACTTATGCATTATTTATAAGGAGGAGATCTTCACAGAACTACATCCAAGGTTCTTCTTAAAATAGTCCACAAGTTTCATGCTAAGAAAACCTCTTCATTTATCTGTGTTCTTTCCAGATCTCTGTGCAGGAAAAATATAATGGCATTTCAGGTAAAAAATCAATGTTATTCTATCTGAAGAGTCAATGGAGCAGAATTATATAGAGACACTCAACTGGAAACACTGAGCACTAGCACATGGCTAAATAACAGTATGACCCAAGGCTTCACAGAGAACAAAATGTATCTTCCACAAAAATTCAAAACTTCAAATTGTCCTGGGAAAAGGACTCTTTTTTCTACAGTATCTACATCTTAGTCCTGAAGTAGATACTTCCATTTAGTCAGCTCAAGAGATGTAATTCTTCACTGATTCTGTTGACTTGTTCTCATGGGTTGGTTCATATCCCTGACCACAGAAATCTGGTCCATTTGAGCTTTAACTGCAGTTCAATGGGGAATGGTTTTGTGTTAAGACAATCTTAACAGGTATCTCAGATATCCCAGGATACCGCAAACTACTGGAGATGCTGATGCGAGAGAAACAGAAGGATGCTTTTGATTTCCACAGTCTTAGATGTTTAGCTTAAATGTAGACACGTGCATGTTGACACCTAAATTTAGATTTCTTAATTTCAAATGGAATCTATTCTCTAAATTCAGATGAAATGGACTGCACCAATTATATATAAAATGTAATTTTTTAGAAAGTGGGTTTGTGCTACCAATTAACAGCATGTGTAATGAAACACCTGAGTATTTTCCAGAAATTGTTCAATATTTCTGAATAGCATTGTAAAAAAAGTATTTCATGTGCTTCTTCTTAGGGAGCATTTGTTAATATCAGTTAGCAGCTTTACATTTTGTGTTCTGTCACTTAATACCAGGATGCAAATTAAAAATTGTCTCTTTTGCACTCAAAATTTAGTTACTGAATAATGTATCCTTACTATATTTCTGCCAGGTCATTTAAAAAGCAAGTTATTTCTTCTGTGATGTAAATATTTCTCTCTGTTTTCCATCTCTATTATTATCTGGCTGTATGTAAATTTGCTTGTATAAAGCAGCTTTCTGCAATTATTTGTATGAAGCTAAATGCCACAAAGTCTCTGTTGGGGTTTTTTTTCAGTAGGTCATAAGAAAGATGAAATATAAATTATGTAGACTTGCAGTTGCACCACATGGTCATACAAATAGCCTAACAGTCACACACTGGTAAATTTAAGAAGTGCCCTCACTTTCCTTTCCCCTGAGAATCTAGTTATATGTTTTGGATAATTGTCACTTGCTTTGTAAGCAAATACCTGCTTGTTTAATTGAGTAAATGGGATTTCAAAGATATCTAAATAAATAATTAGGTTTTCAGCACGTAATTTATCTTGAGTCAAAAGAAATAAAAGGAAACTTTTGTAAGTGTAATTCATGCACCCAACATATAGATTTCACCCTTTAAATTGTACAGTATCCTACACAATCTTGAATTTTAATTTATAATCTTAATCTTGAATAATCAAATTAAATCTTGAATATTAATTTTAATTGAATTTTCTTCACAGAGGCAAAATAAGATTCTTTCCTGATGAAAAATTTAGAACTTTACAAGCTAAAGTAATTTTTCTTGGTTGATTAAATTAATTTATTGTCCCACAGTCTTCATGACTAGGGAGGCTTGAAACTCTTAAAACAGATATTCTCAAACCAGACCAAACTGTATTCCACTCATAAATTAAAAACCTCAATGGCCATACAACAGCTGACTTGCTGGACTTCGAGCCAAAGCAGACCGGATGATTGGACATATATTTAGTATGAATCAGCTTCTTTCAGCAAATTTTGAATCATTTGGGGCCTCTAAATTAACATCAGGAAACCTAACTGAGAGCCAATTTAATGTACCCTAAAAGAAGCGCCACTGGTGTGGGTCACTCTTCCACAGGGTGCAATCCCGCAGGCACAGCCTGCTCCAACGTGGATCCCCCACAGGGTCACAAGTCCTACCGGAAACCTGCTCCAGCATGGGCTCCTCTCTCCATGGGTCTGCAGGGAGTCCCACAGGGTCACAGCCTCCTGTCAGGCATCCACTTGCTCTGGTGTGGGTCTCTTCCACGGGCTGCAGGTGGATTCTGCATCTCCATGGATCTCCATGGGCTGCAGGGGCACAGCTGCCCCACCATGGTCTGCACCAGGGGCTGCAGGGGAATCTCAGCTCCAGTGCCTGGAGCACCTCCTTCCCTTCCTTCTTCTCTGATCTTAGTGTCGCAGAGTTGTTCCTCTCACATGTTCTCACCCTGCTCTTCTCTGGCTGCAATTACATCTGCACAATGAGGTGTTTTTTTCCTTCTAAAATATGTTATTCCAGAGGCATTACTATCATTCCTGATTGGCCCAGCCTTGGCCTGTGGTGGCTCCATCCTAGAGCTGGCTGGCATTGGCTCTGCTGCACATGGGGGAAGCTGCTGGCCACTTCTCACAGAAACCACCTCTGTAGCAGCCCCACTACCAAAACCTGGCCACGCAAACCCAACATAGCCACACAAAAAGGAGTAATTTGGTCCTACAATAAAAACACAGCATCTGCGTGGTTTTCACCTCCACAAAACCCATTCAAACAGTCTGTGTATGGCATTAGGGTTTGTAAAATATATCTTATGAGAAATTCTGGTGTTTTTTTTCTTCTGATTGGAGGCACAATGTTGAAACAGCCAAAATACAATGGTCACCAAAAAAATTATTCTAAAACTGAAGAAGTTGGTATGAAGGAAAACACTAGGATTCTACGTCATGAGAGCACTTGAAAATTTTAACTCTGTGGATATTCTACCTCTTTTCGGGTGTGCAGCTTGTGTGAAAATGCCTCTGGGAAATATATTTGATATCCCGTAGTCAAAAGTGTCCTCTGTGTCATTTAGTAGCTACCAGATAGATACACAATACTGAAACTTTATTCCAAATGGAAGTATATGAAAAATTTCATAACCCCAAACATTATTTTTTATACCCAGAAAACAAAGACACTAGCAGAAAATAACATTCTCTGTTGCCCACTCAGTGTGCCTCACCCCTCTTCTAGGGAGAGATTGGTAGGGAATACGAAAGTCATCCAGTTACAAGACTGTTTCATCATTGACCTTTTCTCTAAGACTACAAATAAGATTGCAAGGTAGAAAGAGCTGTAGGTAGGGATTATGGATGACCTGTGATTCTGAGTAAATACCACATTTTAACAAAATTGAAAACAGTTATCAACAATGTCCTGCCACAAAGGACATCCTTTTGTGCATTTCTCTTCCAGGAATGACAGCAATCAAAATGCTTTCAGACGTTAATTTCTCATAATAATCACCTTCTTAAATTAAGGGGGTCTTAAGGTCCCTATATGTTTCTAAACCTTCACCAAATAATTAATAATGCTAAATTATTAACCTGAGTTTTAATGCAGGCCAAACACTCGATTCACTAGTATAAAAATGTCAATCAAATCTTGTTTCAAGTATACAAAAGAAAGAATAAAGAGGCTACAAAACATCAGCTTCCCTTTTTTTTTTATGATTTTCATATAACCAAGAATGTCTTTTTCAGGTTTTCCAAGGATGTGGGCAACCTAAACCAGCACCTGCCCTGAGATCTTCCCGTTCTGTCCCCGAAAACTTCAATACCCGGTTTAGACCATATAACCCAGAGGAGCAACCTACAACTGCTGCTGGCACAAGTTTGGATAGGCTGGTAAGGCAAAATACATTCCATTTTCAGATTAGTAGAAAAGGCTTGGCTATATACTAGAAGGTGGTAATCTCCTGATTTAATAATTTTATGGTCACTCTTTATAGTTTGTTTGCCAGCTGTTCCAGCATTCAGCAAAGCTTTTTTTCTCCAGTGGAAGTGGTATAGAACTTCATTGCAAGACAACAGCATGACTCAGGTTTTATGTATTAGAATTGTTAGAATGGAATAAACTCTTTCCTAGAGGCCAAAAACCACATAAGCCTTTGCAGGCACTTTGCAGTATAAATTATCTGTCAAAAGTGGTCTACAATGATTTTTTTTTTTTTTATTTTATAAAAAATGTTATATATTAAGGCCATTTTTATCACCTAGTTTTTTAACTTACATCTTTGCAAAGGCACAGCTATTTGTTTCACTTTTTTACTTAATTATAAAATTACCACTGCTTTATTTCTATCCATCTCAAAAATTGATTTTAATCAGCTAAAATGATTAAAGCTAAGTGATTGTTAATCTTGCTTTACTTATTCAGTCATTTTGGAAAAAAAATATTTTAACCTAAGATTATTTTCTTTGCTACCAATCATTGGATTCACATTTCAGACTTCAATGTTCCTGCTATTTATACATTTATAGATTTATAGAGGGCTAATTACTACAGCTGTTAATGCCAACCCAGCAGTAGGTAAAACCGATGAGCAAAACTGAAGAGCTTCTGATTTAAAACAGGCTATATCACATGCCCTCATCTTATTGCTGCACAATTGCACAGCACTAGTCTGTCTTGCCAAAGAGAATACCCAAATATCCCAATCCAGATGAGGACCTGGATATCTCCATGACACCATCCTTCATCAAATTCATGTGATGGTCACAGCAGTGTTTCACAGTGCCAAGTCTTTCCAATCGCTTCTGTCTATGCTGTACTCTATCTACTGTATTCTGTCAATTTTTATGGCAACTCAATAGGAAAATAGCATGGCATTTCTAGTCAAGAAATGGAATTACCCTGCAGCAAAAATCAACATTTGTTAGTTCTCTGCTCTTCTGGAAACCAGTGTGGCCTGGCTATCCTAAAATGAGAAGCAGAGATATTAAACTCCATTGTAGACTCACTTATTTCTACAACAGCAGGTTCATAGTCCAGTGTAACATCTCAGGCTAAAAATCTGACTAGCAATATTCAATCTGTATTTGATGGGATCTTAATTTTACCCTTTCACTTTAGATTCAGAGAACCAGTCCTTCTTCATTGCTCGGAGCAGAGGCCTGGAACTTAATATAGAATTGGCCAAAATGAAGTGAAAGGTCACCAAATCCTTTAGGTTTCAATCATGCTCTGTCAAATCTAAAGGTTGCAAACAGCTGAAATGGGAAGAAGAGCATAAAAAGGAAGGGGCTGGTAACACAGCTCATCTTGGATTACTCTGATGGTGTAAGAACAGTTCAAGCGTTTTTGCAATGAAAAAGGAACGTTTAAGATACATTACATATTGACATGAGGAGAATACTTCTGAACACATTTTTAATTAATATTCTATTTAAACTACTAGCTTCCAAAATACTGAGCAGCATCCTGAATAAAGCAGAGATGTGTCCTATGCTGCCAGCCTTTAAAGGCTGTAACTAATGAAAGTTGTCAATGCAGATAATTCTTGATAACTCCTAATAACTTCTAGACTTTGAAAGGGGAGCTTATCTCCATATGATATAACTAGTTTTGTTCATGCATTATTTCAGGGGAAAAAAACAAAGAGGTTAGTATTGCTGCTGTTAATTTTAAAAATGTTCAAACCAAATTCTTATTTCCTTCTCTTTCTGATGGGATTTAAAATAATAACTCTTTGTGGTCTGTTAACGATGAGTCTTGGTATGAAATCCATCTTCAAATGGCAGTGATGAATGTGTTGTCTCCTTCTGGGCTGGGACCAACAATCTCTCAATTCAGAGATGGCTGCTGATCTCAGCGGAGCTAGGAAAGACAGTTTATATGGATTAGAGCAGAAGGCCTTATTTCAAAGCTGTAATCCCTTAGCAGCTCTTGGGAAAGGTCACTGCCTGCATCTCACACCATCGTGGGTAATTTTATCCAGAAGGATATAAATGCTACACTCCTGCCTCACAGAAACACCATTTAACCTGTCTGTGTTAGAGCCTCAGCTTTTCATGTGCTGAATCATTCCCTGAATTACGTATCTCTCTTCATTAACTATAGCCAGAGCTTGGAGGACCAGCTTCATTTAGACACTCCTAACCCTTGCATTGCTAACAGGATGTAAGGAGGACGCCATTCACAGCAGTTTTCTTGTCTACACACTGATCATTTTCTATTGCTTACTTTATATAAATACATTGCAATATGAGTATTTTGATGGTATTTTCAAGCAGTTAAAGACCCTTTTGATTGTCATAGATATAAGAAACAAGTCTTTTATTGTGATTCAGAAGACTGTTAAGTGTTGTATTAATGCTTTTAGAAGTCTAATCTGGAGTTTATATTCATAAAATACTGTCAGACCACTTGACTAAACTGTCACCACAAAGTCCAAACATACAATTACAAAAACCTCAAAAGAAGTGACAAAACATTCTGCTTTTATCTGTGTTTGACAGCAGAAGAAACCAAGTTTAGAAAATATTTTCTCTGCATCTCACTGTTATACAAACGTGCAGCATATCTGAACTGAAATCCTTTTAGACCTGCTCATATCCCCACTTGCAAGTTTAATTCAGTTGAGCATACTTTATCAGGTATGTTGTACAAAGCAGCCCTCATAAGAAGCCTACACTGAAATTACCAGGTACTGAAACCATTTGAGAAAGTGCTCCTTCATCCTTGCCTGAATTTATGTGATTAATCCAGCTATTCCATTTCAAAAGGAGGGAAAGTGATTTCTCTGTGTTATTGTCATAGCTGTAACAAGTAAGGCTTAACAAGTAAGAAATAGATCAAAATAAATTATAAGAAATGTGGAAAAAAATTAAATGTCCTCCAAAACTGTGGTATATGTGGTTTCAAAACTTCTGCTCTATTTAGAAAGTTAGGTAGAGCTTGAGACACTTGTCTAAGCATGGATGAAAAGCACCATCTGAGACATCCTAGGGCATCTGAAATATAGGACCAGCACAGGACTAAATGAGACCAGCACACTTCTGGAGCAGCAGAGAGCTGGCTTGAATACACTGCAGAAGCACAAGCAATTCAATATACTTATTCTCAGACAATTCAATCACATCTTCAAAGCACTGGGCCTAAAATTCAGGCTCTTTCTGAAGTCAATGGAGAGAGACACACATCTTTGGAGAGTGATTCATCCCATCTGTCACAGACACCTCTCAAAGATTAGGAAATAAAAGACTCAGCTGGGATATCCACATGTAGATAGGCAAGACTGAAATGCCTTGGAATATTTAAGTCATTTTACAGAGCTGGAATATTGAACAGTAACTTGAGATGCTTATGCTCCTCTAGACTGGCAGCTGAAGTCCTGGATGAGGACGTTCATTATGAGGCATCCAGGTGGGAGAACAGAACAGAGCTCCAGCTGTTCCCTGAAGGTTGCACTATGTGAAATTCAGCTACCTAAATAGGGTCACCTAATGAGATGCCTGTGGTCTTCAAGATGTCCAAAGGTGACAGTGAGGTTACAGGAGACCTGGCTAGAAGTAAGATGGAATATCTCAAAGCTGCTAAATTAATTTTGTCTGCCTATATTTAGATAACTGTGTTCTGCCTCATACAGACTGTAACAGAAGCAAAAATGAGGATTTTCTGATTCAGTATAAAAATCCATAGTGCAGATGCCTATAACCAGCTACCTAGATTTGAGTCCATATGCCAGTAGATTTACTGTTAACAGAGAGAAATAAAGGCCTTCATTCAGTTGTCTAAGCATGGGTTTAGGCAACTGAATTGAGATCAAATATTTCTAAACACAATTAATCTCATCCTAAAGTATGCATTTGAACAGCTCAGAGAAATCTTTCCAAAAAGTGACAATCTTAGTCTAGATGTCTAGCAAGTACACCTGAAGACCAGTAAATTTAAAAACTGACAAAAATTAAATCATTTTAACTACTGAGATCGCCCACTTCTGTAGAGCATGATCTAAAGTTTCTCATTTAAAATCAACTGCTTATAAAGACTCATTATCTTCTCTGTGGTTGCCTGTTTGGTATAACCTGTGGTTTATTTTGTGTTGTTTTGTTTTGTTTTTCTGTTCCCTGAATCTGTTTCCCTCTTGCTTCCCAGAGGACTATCTGGAGGACAATGCAACATGGTGTAAGCTTTGGTATTCTTATTCTTCACTTCATTCCCATTTGTCTTTGTACAATGCTGGACAAAACACTTGTTTAAATTTCATCTTCACCATCTTTACTTTGCGTGTGTGTGTCTTGGAGGCTAAAATGCTAGCAGTTATTTCTGTAAGTTTGCGTTCTGGCTGATTTAATTTTGCCCAGTTGTCCAGAGTTGCTGGTGCCTTACAATATTTTTCTCTCACCGCAAGGATGATGCCTCACCACCAGAAAGGAGATATGTATTCCCTCAGTGAGCTAAAAGCTGGTATAAGTGTCCCTAGGGTCTCAAACCCCGCAAGGGCATGTGCAGCAATGCAGGTACTGCAGTGCCATTCTGCTCTGAGTCCTGTGCCTGGAGCCATGCAAATGAGCTCACAGGCTTCCCTGGGCTCTCTCCCTAGAACTGCCCCGTCTTGCTGTCCAATCTCCTTATGCTTTACACCTTCATAAGTTTCTGCAGCTGTTAGACATCCCTGGTTTCAAGCAGAAAGCCCTCCTTAGCAGAGTTCATTCAGCACAGCCCAAGGGGAAGGCAGGAACACTGCACAGATTTGCATTTAGCAAGAACTTGATAGTCCCGCTTCTTATCAGGACTAATTAGTCTACAGAGAGCACCATGCTGATATAGCCATGCTGTCTCCCGTGTTTGAGCTGCCTCAAGTACCTCTGTATCCACCACATCATTGTACAGCAGTGCTGTCTTAATTCAGCTGGAATTTCTCCCGAGAACATACTACAGCCTGACCTGGCTGGACGTGTATAAAATAATTCCTCATTTTCTTTCAGGAGGACATGGAAGTTTTCTTGATTTTTCACCAGGGAGCTGATGTACTATTAAAAATATAATGCATAATGCACATGCATATTACGGAGACAGGCAACTGAGAAATTTGCCGTGGCATTCATGAGTGATTTACATTCAAATACAGTACCATGGCTGCATAGATTAGTGGATGGTCATCCACCCAGTCTGAGAAAGAGCACCTTTCATGCTCTTTACCCTGGGGAGGGGAATATACTGTGTCACACTTTGTAGGAAAATGTTCTTTCAGAGTCACTTCTGCTTTCCTTAAAGTAAATGTAGATAAAGTTTCAATTTCTGTTAGGAAAATACCCTGGACTACCATTTTCAAGAATAAATTGGGAATTTAGGAATAAATTGAAGTATCTTTTTAATTTTTTTATTCCACTGTGCTATGTTTTTTGTTACAGTGAAAAAATGCAATAGTAACTTAACAAATCTGTTGTGAACA
Organism: Pardalotus punctatus; assembly: GCA_013400915.1. Lineage (NCBI taxonomy): Eukaryota > Metazoa > Chordata > Aves > Passeriformes > Pardalotidae > Pardalotus > Pardalotus punctatus. The sequence goes on along the minus strand of VZTX01022747.1, from coordinate 171,618 downwards.
ACTTCTTCCAAAACTACATGAAATAGAAAATAAATTTTAAAAATATAATCTTCTTTGCATTTTAAGTATAAAAGACTATAAGTAACAGGACAGTATTCAGACATTGATTTGAATTGCCCAGGAAATCCTCCAGGGCACTCCTGAAAGTGAAGTTTTTTTTTCAGTTTTGTTAGACTCCATTTAGTCCAAAATCTAGAACTGTTAAATATATGCCATGATAGCACAATTTTCCTGGGATAGGATGTTTATCCTCAACATTTTTTTCCTCAAGAGGCCCTAGAATAACATCCAGAAAGTATAAATCTCAGAGAGTTTAAAGTCCTGAGATTAATTTTCCAAATACCTTCTGCATACTGAGGCCATAGGATAAGATACAGTGAGCCTGTAAAATACATCATAACTTTGGAGCTTTGGGTCACACTCTTAAGGCTGAAGATGACAGTGTTTTAGAAGCCCACTGTCTTCCCACAGGCTACTCCCCCAAAACTCTTGGGCGCTGTGCTGTTGGATTTGGTGACCCTGTGTGATGCCAATCATCAGATGATTCCTGTAAAACACAAAGTGTACAGCTCCTCCAGGTTTGCATTTTGCATGCTTAGACAGAGTCCTGTTTCTTATTAGGTGTTTGGATACACAATGAATAAATGTGTTTTACCACATTCATTGTGGTCATTTGGTGTTAGATTTAGGCTTTGATTGGTTCTTCAAAAAGAGTTGTTTGCATAGTATCAGGTTTTGTTTAGTCTCAGATTCTGTCTCACAGCAATATCTTAGTTTAATTCTGTGAGATCAATTTTTCCCTCATGGTTAATGGCAGTTCCAGGTGGCAAAGGTGGATGAATGATGGTGGCTGTCAGAACCCTCCTGGGAGACCTGACAGAGCCCTGTTTTTAAAAATGGTGATATTATTCCATCCCCTAGCTGAATGGTTGTGCGTGCTGCTGTATCTGATGCATTGCATTCCTAATGTGCGTGAGGTGGTTACTAAGAGCTTTGTTACTGTGCTTGCCACTATCTTCAGGTGGAATGGGTCTGCCTGCTGTTCAGACCCTGGTTAACATGGGCAAGGAAAGACCATCTCCCAACAGGAAAGACAGACCTCTACCTTAATTAATTGTCAAAGAAAATGCACAAATCTTGATTGCCATGCAGTGTCTGCCTTTCCTGAAGAGTGATGTGTTGCCTGTCTTATGGAACACGGTGCCCACTTGATCACTGTCTAAAATGGACTTTTTAATACTGGTCGAACTTCTTTCAGCTGATGGGTGTGAAGACCCACTGGGAGTCATCATCTCCCCTCCAGGAAAGTCTTAGGGAAGGGAATCAGTATTATGGATCACTGTTAGAGAGACGGGGAATACAAAACCTGTAGATAGAATCCACTCCAGACTTTCTGCAAACAGTAGGATGAAGAAATGGCACAGTCATGGATTTTCAGTTGGTGTACATTGAAAAATTACGCGATTGTTGAACTTGGCTGTTAGGGTAAAGAAAAGCAAGACATTTAGGCTAAAGTTTGTACATCTGTGCCCTATCAAACCAGACACACATGAAGTGGGCTTTGTTTGTCCTAGCTTTTCATGTTTCTAGTGTGGGATGAAAGCCTGAGATATCACTTCCTTCCTTTATTAACTGATGGAGATAGCACCTCCAGACCTTGCTTAAGATGTTCATTTAGAGAAGACAAGAATCTGAATTAGCCCCTTCTCCCCACTGAGTTCTGAATTAGCCCCTTCTCCCCACTGAGTATGAATAGAATCTGGTTGATTAACTCAGAGATCCAATCTGTAGATGTGTAAGTGTAATTCTTGGCACTGAAGTTAAGCTCTATGAATCAGATGTGCACAAAGGAGATTTTGGTCTATAAAATATAATGATAGTTCTTATCATAGTGCTAATCATGCTCATTGTCATCATATGATCAGGTACCTAGAAGGATAGCTAGACTCAAAAAAATAATTAACTTGAAGGCCGCACAATTCCTATTCAATGACAATTTCACCTTGTAAATCTGGATTAAAATCTACTTCTTTCCATTTGAAGTTTTAGCTTCTGCTTAATTAAGACTAGGGGTTTTTTCCAATATACAGAAAGTTTATATTAGCAGCCTCGGGAAGATCAATCTAAGGAGGAAATATATTCACACTGCTCTTTCAGTTAGAAGATAGATCACATTTCATTTCACGTGTCTGTGCATGAATCTGTGCAGAAGGAGAAGTCAATTCTGAATGTTCTTGTTCATGATAAAGAAAAATAGTGACTCTATATACATCTTCTGCATTTAATGTTTTGATATATTTGAAAAAAGATATGGTTTTAAAATTAGTGGCAGGGCTTGCGTCCCCACTTGCAGTGCATAAACCATGCTCATTTAGATGTGTCCGAGTAACGTGACAGTAACAGGGATGACTGCCTGCCTGCCTGCCTGGAAGGTGTTACACTGATGAATTCTTGCATTGTTAAGATGAGTGCAACCAACAAGCTCTAAGTTCCCATAAAAAATGGATTTGTAATACATTTTCTGTTCATCTACCACTGGAAAATTAGAGGATCCTAAAATGTCTTTCCACAATGAAGTTAGTTGTGTGCAAGTGTGGATGCCAAGAGAGAAGCTAAAACTTTGGTAATTTTTAAATTAGTTGCAAATAGTGAACCTCACTCTCCAAAGAAACACATGGTTTATGCTTTACTGGCAATCAATTTTCTCCAGCCCTTGCAAATTCTTTTATTTTTTCAGACTGCAGCACATGGATATATTGTGAACTCATAACAGGAGGGTGTAGTGCCAGACTCCACTTAGAACAAATAGTAGATTACCGCAGACTGAAACTTGTTTCCCAGCCTAAACATCTCATATATTTTTCTTTGATGTAATAGACAGAAAATGACATTGTATGGACTTTAATGTGCATTGCTAGTGACTAAAGAGGAGGTAAAATACAAGGAATAAAAAGGTTTATCTTCATTACAAATGGTGACCCTTTTGTGAACCTTCTTTAGTCAAAACTGAATATTTTATACTAGGAAAAATTTCCCATCTTTTTTTACTTCTCCTATGTCCCATCCTTCAATCATATCAATGTATCAGTCTAGGTTGTTGGGATAGCAATACAGGATGCTTCTATAAGGCAGAGCTGTATGTAAACAGTAAATCTTGAGTGGCTAGTTGCAGATGTTCATTGACGGGAAAGCCAAGACGATTAATAATACTGTGGAAGGGAAAAGGCATGGATTCATCACATCAAATTGTAACCATCATCAGCAGAGATCAAGTGCATCAGTGAGCAAACCCAACAGTATTTTCTGGATCCTAGGTCTGGGTCTAGACTCCAGCAACCTCGTGGATCCACATTAGGGAAAAATTAGTAGCTAGTATATTACCAATTCAGATGCTTAGTCAACACGGAAAATAGGAGAATACCTGCAAGACACTTCAAAAGATCCTATTCTGGACATTGGCAAGTACTGAGGTACACAGTAATAGAGAACTTCACCAATGGAATTAGGATTGAGTAGTATGGACTCCTTGCACAGCTGGTTAAGGAATCAGGCATTTTCAGGGATAATTCCCAGTCTAATATAGATATCTGCCAGAGAGTGCATGAATAGCTCTGTGGAAGTGCCAATGTTTCTCTGTCAGCTACGAAGATCTTTAGGCTTGACAAGATATTTAGGATACAGAGGGCTAGAACTGAGTTAGATTAACTCCTGCTGAGCGGTCAATACTTGACTTTTCCACAAACAGGCCTACCAAAGTGAAAGTGATTGAGACTATTAGAATTAAGGACTCAGATGTACTCAACTGGAGACTGAGTAGATGCTCACAATTTCACCATGTTCCAGTAGCTTTGTGATCTGGTGGCAGCAATCATAAATTACCATCGTGCACATATCTTTGTTGGTTTTCTTGCGTCTTTCTGCTTCTGTACTGAATGTGTGTCATGTAAATGTTATTTCTGGTACAAAAGAAATGGAATTCACTGTGTCCGATTCAATGTCTCTAATACAGGTGCTCTGTGGAGCTGGGTTTGTTAATTTTTCATGGTAGCCATGGAGAGCTAGTCAAGGGGGTCAGTAACAGACAGAAATCATTTGCTGAAAAACAAGTGTCGTGATAAGTGACGTGCCCTGAAATATCTAGGCATCTGCAAAGAGCTAAGAGGTGTGATAAAGGCCGTACAGAAGTTCTTCCATATTCTGTATGCTCTACAGGACTCCAACACGGCATTAAATTCATTTGTATCTATAATGAATGAGGGATCTATGAGCTACTCATAAGATCTTAAATTAGACCAAAATGAGACAACTGCAATAACTCTCTAGATGCCACTAAGAAGTCACAGGCTTTTCCAGAGAGAGACCTCCCATGAGGGTCTCAGGTATGGTGCTGGACCTGTTTGACACCTGTTCTGGCATGTGGAAGAGAGGGAAGGTTTGCAAAAGCAGTGGATATCTGTCTGCAGGCAACTGAACCTCACTCCAGGTCTCCACTATCTGTCCTTATATACCCCGATGACGTGTCAACACCCACACCAAGAGCTTTTAAATTCATTGCCAGATCCTGATGGACAGCTGACATTACTGTTCATTTGCATGGGGGCAAACCATGCTGCTGATACACAATCAGCTCTTAACAGTCCCTGGGATAATTGCTTTTGCATTAAAAGCTTTGAAAATTTTCCTTTTTTATTATGTATTTGGACAGCATAAATACTATATAGAAACCCAAATGAAAACAGACTGGAATTAAAGTTGTTTTTCTCCTGAAACATTCAAGCCCATAGAAATATCCAGTACATAATAATAACAACCGTGTTACCTAAGTAACTGCTAGAGCAACTAAAGTAAAAAAGCTAATTGCTTAAAGTGCATTGTGTTTTTAATGTAACATACCTACCGTGCTCCTATATTAAAGTGTGATATATATGGAGAAATAGCAAGAATTTGAGTAATGTATTTCATCTGCTGAAAAAAACATCACCTGTTTAAAAGAAAAAAAAATCACTGCATAATAGATGAACCTGTAAGAAACTTCCTTTTCTTTGATTTTACAATGAATGCTAATGGGCTTAAAAAAATCAGGGAACATTTATAATATTAGAAATAATTTGTACATAAAAATCCTTTGAACTCTTATTCCCTTATTTAGATGAAATCCAGTTGGCCAAATGGAGGTATCTAACCTTAAAGTCAGCCAGATAATGTATCCTTTGGTGTCAGCTGAGAGAAATAAGCACTTTCAGGGCATGGTTGATTTGAGCTACTGTAGAAATTTTTGTGGGATTAAGTAGCACTTGCACTTTTCAGTTCCTGCTCTCACCATTGTCTGCAGAAGAAGAGTCTGTAGCTCAGACAGGAACACTGACATCATGGCAGATTAATTTCATTCACAGATTCTGCTTTATGGAGCTCATGGTCTGGATAGACTATAGAATTACTATCATGCACTTTGATGGTATTTCTACTTGATTTGCTTTGGCAACAACTGGTCACACTGTGCTCAACACTGAACACATACTAAAAAGATGTTTCTATCTTGAACACTTTAATGAGATTTATCTGTCAGACCTTTTCATCTGAAGTAGAAGATGCAGGATTCCCAGTCATTGCTGTTTTCTCTGTATGATTTTCTAACCATTCATTTGCACTATGGTACTGGAGTGACCCAGAAATACAAATCAGCTGTTCCTGTAAAGCGTGATATTCCAATAATACCCAAGTTAACAAAATCTGAATTGTGACCTGTTTGCTTCACAAGAGAAAGAGAAGAAAGTTGTCATAGTCTTCCCCTTGTCACTTACGCTCAAGCAATTCAGATTACACCTCCAAGTGCAGAGCAGTAAAGATGGAATACTGTCCAGGGTACAAGACTCACAGAGACTGGGAATATCCTCCTCTTTGTCAGGTACAGAGCACTTTCACATGTCATGATGGAACTGGAAAACCATGGCTGTTTTTATCTGCAACCCATGTCTCCCAGATTATAATGTTTATGTAGTTGTGAAAGAAAAGAGGACAGTTCCTGTCTTGATCCCATCTAGATTCTTATTTCCAGTCCAACTTAAATTCTCCTAGGTAAAAACCTTCATTTTTAGATGGGAAATTGATAACTCAGCTCTTTTCTGCCTGCAGAGACAGGTCTAGATTCATCATATTTTATCAAGTCTCCCCTTGCTTGGTAAAGTCAATGTGGCAAAACTGAGTCCCTTAAAAATCTCTTTTAGCATTAAATCAGCCGGATATACATATATAGGGGAAAGATGGATTGCGGAAAAAGTGCTGCCTGTAAAATGTGCAGCAGCTCACTTGGGAATGTGACTAGCTGAAAATTGACTTGGTAATGTTCTGGGACAAAACCCCTGGAATTCTCAAGCTAGTTGTGTAAGTACTTTTAAGAAATCCTATTTTCCACAGGTTGTAATGTTGATTTATTTCTGTGCTAAAACATGAAAAAACATGGCTGGCAAACATGCTTTCAGAAATCTAGAAAATAGTTAATGATATATAGGGACATATTCTTCAATGTCATTTGTTCCTTAATGTGCCCCCATGGCAAAGGCACTGTAATCACTTCAAGGCCACTCATTCCCATGCTATAACCCTCTCTCTGTTCTCAACCGTTCTCTTTATCGGAGAAAAAACAGAGATTAGAAAGGCATTGTTCTAAAAAGGAAGATCTGAGCAAGATATTTCTGTGTCTTACAACCACCTAAAAATTCACCTTTTTCCTCATAGACCAGGGTGACCAAGGCCAGGCTCTCAGCACAGGATATGGGTCATACTCTAGAGGAACTCAGTGAGTGCTGAAGACACAAGCAAGCTGCTGAACTTTGCATTCAGAATAGTGCACACACACAATCTGGAAGCTCTCCAACAAATGCAAGTGAACTTATCAGCCTTTCAGGAAGGGCTCAGATGCTGCATGGTGATCACACAGCTGAGTTTAGACCCACACCTCCTTTATTTTCCCCCCATTTGAAGCCTCAGAGTGTCTGATGTATGGAACCTCCAAATTTGCTTTGCATTTGTTCAGGTAGCCATTCCCTAAGACAGGCAGGAATATTTTGTCCTTTTCCACTATTAGTAGTGACAAATAACAGGACTAGCATTGAGGTTCTCTTTAGGATTTATTGTACTTCTGAATGCAATGTTATCTAATTTTGAGACCTTACTCTTCTACGTGTTGGCTTGCTGAAGTATTTTCTAACAAAGACAGTAATATTCACACCATAATCCAGACTAATGGCAAATTTCCAGCAATGGGTCCAAGGCTCAGCCTTCATTTGTACAATTCACCATTTAATTTTAATGGATTAAATTGCATAGTCGGGGGAAAAGAGCAATGATAAGAGCATACCTGTGAATACTCCATTCTTGCTGCACTGGTGGAAGTTGCCATAGTAACTTATCAGGATAAATTAATCAAGCTTTGACTATTATCAAAAACGAGATGGAGCAAAGACTCCAAACTATGGATCTTTAAAAGTCAGACTGATGTTCAGCTAGAGGTAAATAGGGCAAGGATTTGTTAGATAGAAATTGTAGGTATAATATGTTGATATAAAGAAATTAGAGAGGAAAATGGGATGATGAAGCACAGCAAAAAGTGTTTTAAATTTTTATTCATAATATTTAAATATTATTCTGGTTCAGAAAGTATGTTTATTTAAATAAGGTCCTGATATTCCATATGATTTGCTCCATCCCTCATATGACTACTATCATATTTACTTAGTCACAGCTATTTTTCGTCTCTACTCAGCCTTCCAGGGGTGAGCTTAGCAAAAGAAAATCAAATTGTCCTAGTTGTCTTTCATATGCCACCATTTATAACCTGAAGGAACCTACACTTACTTTCTTTTTAGCACCTGTCTATGTCTGGGTGGTGATTTGTGAAGGAGAAAAGCAATACGATTTTCATGGGCAAATGTGGGGATCAAAACTTGTTTCATGGAGTATGACAACAGAGAAAGATGCTGCATTTTCCACCAAGGGTGCACTGGAGAGAGGAGGGGGACTCTAGGGAAAAGCCTGTTTCCCCATGTGTGAATGTGCAGGCGGAGAGGTCCAAGATGGCCAGGAATTTTAGTTCTGGGAATTTGCTGTGTGCTTTAAGTACAGGTTCAGGGGACATTGAAACTCTTGAGACCTTTGCTTGAAAACACAAAGTGTGTTCTTCTCTCCTTCTATTCCCAGCAGCCAAAGAGGGCAAGCAGTAAAGTTCTTCCTTTTTCCCTGTATTTAGAGTTTTTAACTTGTCTGTAGGTTTCAGGTGTGAAAGTCATGACAGTATGGGCAGTGCAAGAGGATGCTTAGTGCCCTGCACCTACTGGTCTGTGTTAAAAGGGATGGCAGCACATGCACTGCAGCGTGGTAAAGATATCCCACTAGCTTAAATTAAGCTATACTGTTAAATTAAGCTGTTACCCTGAGGGGAGGGAGGCCAAAATCCCGAGGCTTTTGTAGGCTTATCAATAGACAAGGAAAGCCAAGAGGTGCTTTTCACCACCACAGTTGCCAGCTTTCAGCCTTTGGGGTGAAAACAGCTTGAGATAACTTCGCCCTTCATCAGAAGAGGTACTGGTCCGGAAAGGATCCACAGGCATCAGACGAATTTGGATTTCAACAAGCTAATCAGAAAACCCAAGGTTAGCCTGGCTTGGGAAGGTACTAAACATCCATCTAGTTTCCATGAAGAGCACTCATCTGCACATTTTTCTTTTGATACTTTACCAGGTTTTCCTAAGTAGGACAATAAAATTGCTAAAACCACCTTGAAAGGAAGTATAAACATTGCAGAGATTTGGCTTGCAAAATACATTTCTTAAAGGGCTGGAAGCCATCTGTGGGTTGATATGAGGCAAGTAATATCTTCTGAAAATAATTGAGCCCAAGAAGCATGACAACATAAAGGGAGGTTGGGTAATCCAGTTCAAATAAAATAAAAAGTGATTCTACCTTTTCTCCCACAGCCAATTGAATTAAAACATTTTGTGATTGAAAAAAATCATGCTGCTTTTTTCTTATTCCTTTTTATTGATACAATTCTTTTTAGGATTCCTGTCAAGAAGAAGGATCTGTTATCCAAGAGTTGTACAAATGTACAGCTTTGGCACCAAGAATTTGAGTCAGAAATTAATTCAGATCCCAACCACCCCAACCCTTGGCTATCAAACCCCATTTTCTTTGAAAAACAGGCAGAGGAAATGAGTAAGGCAGGCAATTCTTTATTGTTTCCTGTTTATCTGAATTTGGTCATGACTAGAAATAAATAAGAAAATAGATGAAGTAAAGCAAGCTTCTTACTTAGTCTGTTATCTGAGGTTGAAGTAGAATTGCAACTGTATTTTACAGATTTCAAAGGTCCAGAAACATGAAGTACTCTGGTTTTGGGGTGGTTGTGAGGTGCAGCTTTAAAAAATAATCATAGCTGGGTATCTCCTTGCTTTGATGCATATCACTGCAGAATCTGGAGCACATCTGTAGGTCTGCATAGTCCAAGCAAGGGTCCCAGAGAACGTCACTCCCATTTAGAGACAAAGTGCAGGATTGGTCCGAGAGTAGTCCACTGATTGCTGTGTTACTTTGCACCTTTCTCTTTCTTCTCTGTTTCTGTTGTTTGAACAAAAGCTTTCAGTTTGTCTGCTAGAATATTGTAGGACAATTCTTAAAGAAGTTGTAGTTAGAATGGTGAAGTTCTCCTGGATTTTAATAATTTAACCTGTAAACCCCTTCAGGGGTTTTTTTGGTGGGTTGGGTTGGTTTTTTTGGTAACTCTTTTGACACAGATTTGTTTTCCTCTTGAACCTACAGTGGAGTTCTAACCCTTTGCCTTTTCCATCACAAGATGAAGTCATGCATACAGTAGCTGAGTTATAAATTCAGCTTCACGAGCAGTTGTACTGTAGAATAAAATAAGACAGGCAAAGCATCTGTAAGAAACAAAACTTGTTTAGATGTAAGTGGCTTTGATCAGCAAATGTGGCAAGGGCACGAGGAAAATAAATAGGTTTGTCTTAAAATAGGACATAGTTTAAAGTCATTCCCAGTGTGAAAGTATTCTCATTGCACAGCTGAAACATAAATAATGTAAGATCGATGTTAGATGTTGGCTGGGCTATTCTGAAAACGAGACTGCAGAAACTGTGCAAACCAACCAGCACCAATGAGCTTTCTTTGCTGTGTGCCTCAAGACAGAGAAATTGAAAGGACATGTAAAACTAGGCACGAGTTGATGGAGAAATTAAACTACAAAATGACAGGAAGACAGGAGATGTAATGACCAGCATAGGCTGGTTCACCCGGTTGTTTGAATTAAAATTATTACATATGCAGCCTCAGGAAATAAAAGCTCCTATTCCATTCAACACAGTTTATAAAGTTTTGTTCCAATAATGAAAAATGGAAATTAGCCTCTCTAATGAATTATAGCAATTATCCCTCTGCTGGGGCAAGACAACTCTGATTCCAGTCATATTCCCCCAAGAAAAGAAGCACTGTGTGCTGTTATTCACTATACACCTCAAGAAATTCAACATTTTCTTGTTATTGTTTTTCTGAAGCACAAGACTCCCCATCTGCCAGCCTGTGGTGCTTCTGGAATTCACACTGTGAGTAGCCTCCACTTACTGGAGTATGTTTGCACAGGGAGCTCTCTGTGTATGAGCAGCAGACTGACAGAGAATTAGTTTGATTTCTTACACTGTTACATGGCATTAACTTTTTCATGGATTGTGAATCTGGTTAAAATAAAATCCAAATTGTTTCTCACTTATGGGCCTTAGCTGATTTGTGCAAAAGGAAAATGGTGTAAAATCATATTTTAAAAAGCAAAATATTTCTGTGCCACCTGTCATGGTAGAAAAGCAATGCTGGTATTTCCCTGTTAGTAGAACTTCATCTAAATTTCCTGATTGGCATAAATTATGTGCCAAGGTGAAAGGGTTAATACTAAGACTAAATCCAACTGTACTCATTTCTCTACAAATAGGAAAGTTGTGAATACTTCATTTTACCACACACAAAATATTTACATTCAAATTGGCTCAGATACATTTTTTTTCAAAACCATTGTCTAAAAATTGGGGAATTTGCCCTGGAAATGATACTTGAATTGAGCAAAAAGTGAGCTAGCACGGGTAAATAGCTTCTATTGCAATTCAAAAAGTCTGTTATCTCTTGGGCATTTTTTGTCCAAAGAAAGAGCACGTTTAATGAGTCCCCTCCTATAGAATTAAATTCATGTCTACCTATATCAATAAAAACTGAAATATTTTTTTGGTAAGATCACTATTGAGGGATTTATACAAGCTGTTCATTGGCAATCCATCACAGATATGCTGGAGCATTATTTTTAGGAAAGATATTAGGTTAAATCCAGAGCACTGGGAGCATCTGATATTTTTTTATCTGAATGTTGTTATGTAATAAAAGCATAGATATATTTGTATCATAGAAGAACATCATATGTTCATATAGCTGAGTTTTTCAGACTTGCAGACTGAAAAATTCACAGTCTAAACAGAGAAGTTTTGAGCACCCAGGAGAGAAATTTGTTAACTTCCCATGCCTGTACCTCTATTCAACTGAGAACAACCTCTGCAATTAACTGCTTGAAATGGACAGAGCCTCTTTTCTCTCTTTCTTTTGATAGTGACAGATTCTTTGCATCATGAACAGCCCTAGCTATAAATCTCACTTAAGGCCAAAGCTGTGCATCATCTCATTGTCAGTGTCCAGCCACAATATGCCGCATTCGCAGGCTCCAAGCTCAAGTCTCAGAATTCATAGTCATTCATAAAAACTGCATCAGGATCGTTTGCCTCAACACACCAAGATGACCCTAGTTTCTGGAGGCAAGCAGGCATCATCCTTCAGGATGAGTGTTCCCAAATGATGGCTGGGGGAGGCTGTGGCCACCAACTGATCAAGAGGCTTACAACTGCCAGGGAGCAAAACACAACAAGCAGGAGAGCTGTGCTCCTCAGGATTTTGCACAGCGCTTTGTGCTGTGAAACGGGGAGAGCCGAGAAGAACGAGACTGGCTAATTTCCGGTTCACTTCCATGATGCTTTATTGAAATGAAAATAGGCCTGAACAGTGTAGGAGAGGGGCAGAACCCTGAGGTTTCATCTGAGGAAAGCAGAGTCTTTCTGCGACAAAACTTCCTCCTGTGGCTGCTGTTTTATCCCTGTGGGTCCACTTGTTATTACTGCCCATGAGTAACCTATTGGCAAGTTGCCATCTCTTTCAGGTCTTTTTTTCTCTCTTTATGCAAAATCTTTAATGGCTTCCAATCCCTCAGGGAGATATTGCTGCTCTTTTCCCTCCCTTTTTGAACTTTACAAGTAAAAATGTGTTACAGGTCAGCTGTGCTTTGCAGTAACACAGCCTAAAAAGTCAGAAGGCAGCTCTGGGTGAGCTGATGTTTCCCTGCCACTCACCATGCCACACCATGGGAAGCTGCCAGCTCATGTCCGGGAGGCAATAAAGATGTTTTAGCACCATTCTGTGGCTTTTGACCTTCGTCTCCACAGGACTAACTCATTCAATTGACGTGTCTCTGCCATCCAGCCCCCAGGTCTGTAACGAGCCTGGCTGGGGCGATCTCAAGGATCTCTGACTGCCATGATGCAGCTGTGCCCCTTGCCCGTCCTCTTCCAATAACACAGGGAGTTTTGTGTAAATTCTTTCTCATTTATAGCTTTTGTCTCTCCTAGAGACAAAAGACCTCATGCTGCTGATATTGTCTGTTAAACAGCACTTCTGTATCCAAATATGTATTGTCCTGGGCCTGATTTTGATGTGCCTAGTTTGATGTGTGAATTGCAAATTAACTTTGGTAACTTGTCCATGGTATGGACATCACCAACAGGCTGGCTCTTTCCAAAGTCTGAGATGGGATCACAGAGTTCCTGACTCAGGAAGAGCCCAGTAGAAATGTAATGAGCTGAGAACTTGGAACAATCGTGGAGTTAAATCTCATCTTCCCAAGCTTGGTGGCATCATGAAAATTGGTTTTGAGCGCGGTGCCTGGCCTACAGTAATTCCCAAACCATGCAAGAAAATTGGTCTGGAGAGCTGGCCCATGCCAAAACTGTTCCCATGAGTGATCCCACTGTTTTTCTGTATGGACAATCAATCTCCAGCATCTCCAGGAGTGTTCCTGGAACTCTTAACTCGCTGAAGTAAAAACTAGCAGGCTAGTCCACAGAATGTAGTAGTGGTAAAGAGGTTTGGTTTTTTTTGATCACTCATGATCCAGTGATGCATCCTGTGTCCGGCATTTCTTTTCCTTAAACAAACGAAAAACAAACAAGCATCTAAAAAAAACCCAACAAAACAAACATCTGCAGATGAAGGCAGTATCCAGAGATCTTAGTCCACAGATGCAGTGAAAGGAGAAGAGTGCAGAAATTATCTCTCCAGTGCGGATAGGGTAGGATTCACTAAAAACATAAAATTGCAGAGGGACACATATCTGGTGATTTTTAAAAATCAGACTTAGCCCAGTTGTACGAAGGGACTGAAGGCTGTGCAATAGGTCATCAGATAATGAGTGAGAAAAGTAAATGTACTGTTAGCTTGTGAAAGTACAAAATTTTCTCCCAAGGTAAGATAGACAACTAAGAGCTTTGACTGCTAAAATAAGAAATAAAATTGAATTCTTTCTGAAAAGATGGCTCAATTATGTAACTCAAAATAGCATTGACATGGAAAAGAAACTAAAATTACAATATTAGGTGTATAAAATTAAGGAAATCAAAGGGTTATTGACAGAAGCTAACTTAATATTAAAATATGTACTAGAAATTACTGCACCACTAGAAATTACTTCAAAAAAAGAAGCACACAGCAGTTTGACACCATTTCTTTTGAGAACACAGGAACTTAAATAGTCAGAATACCTATATAGAACTTATGATTCAAGGGAAATCTTGTAGAAAATGCAAAAACCTTGTACAGCTCTCTAAAAAAAATACCCAAAACCTGAGAACGATGTTGTGAAGGCAACAGTTTGCAGACAACAACTCAGAACATCTCTGCCTGCTCCTGTTTTTCACAAAGATAATCAATCAATTCCGTAATCTAGCTAAGTAATGTATCCCTGTTATTTTAAGTGACAACACACAGCATCTTGCTTTAAAATCTTCCTTTACAAAACATGGAGAAAACATTTATTAAAAACATTAAGAATGGAGAAAGATTTTTAAAGATGTACAAACTTTTCCTGTAATTTCAAAAAGTACCTGGACCGACTAGGTGGCTTACTGATCTCAGCAGAGATGGAATCACCATGTTTCCACACAACTGTGTTCTTCTATATAACCATGTGTTTCTGTGGAGCTCTGTGAAAACCAGTTATAGATCTTGCAGCATTCACTGTTTATGTTCATAAAATCCAGTATGAGCTTTGCAGGTAGCACAGACTGGTCCCATAATAAATATTTGATATAATAGGAAAGCCCAAGAATGTGATGTATATTACCTATGATTTTAGTCCATTTTGATAAAACATGTTTTGATAGAGGCAGATACAAGGTCATGTATCTAGGAACAATAACTATCTGCCAGACCTAAAAAATGTGACACTGTCTTGCAAAGGAAGGGCTTAAGAGAGCTGAGGCAGTAGCAGGAAAAGGCAAGGTAGAAATTTCCTGCTGCTGTTGCATAAAAAGTTAGCCATCACACATGCAGTCATGAGGAGTAACAAGGGGTTTACATCTTTGTCTGAATATGGAACTGATGGATCTACTTAGATCACTGAATAAAAAAAGGCTGGGGTGTGATCAAGGGCTGGAGCAACGGTCACTCACACTGCTTACATGGCTAATTCATTCCCCATCACTGTTTTTTTATTCCCCATGCCAAATAAATAACCTCCAAGGCATGGACATAGCTTGAAGGATATCAGTAACCGTTCCCCAAAGCCAGCAGCTGGGGCACAAAGTCAAGCTACCTTTGACCTTCCAATCCAGCATACATTTCCAGCTTCATCTTATCATCTGCTATCCCAGTATTACCCTCAGAATATTTTGCCCAGATATCTGTCGCTCCTCAGGGTATCAAACTCACAGACCATGGGAAAACCTGTACCAAATGCTGTGTAAAACAGATGCAGGGAGTTTCTGCCACTTGCATCAGGGCCAAACTCTTGAGATCATTTCTAGAAAGAGGCATGATCTCCCTCTGTCATTTTCTGGTCATTTTTCATCCCTAGAAAAATCCAGGGCAATGAGGTAAAGCTCTTTTGCAAGAGGTTAAGACTGTGTTCTGTCTGTAACAGCCACAAATCCAGGGCTGTTAATTCAGAAAAGAAAGAGCTAACTGGGAATATTCCTTTCAGCAGAATGGATAAAATTTGGAACAGATCTTGATAAAAGATTCACTGCGAATATATCAGTACAGCAAACCCCAAACAATGTGCAATGCATTCTTGGCATAGCATTCCACTTAGTAAGCAGTGAGGCTGTGGCTATATTCCATGCTTACTCCATTTTTCAAGTGAATTCCATATTTCACTTTAAATAGAGTACATTACAATAATCCAGTCTTGAGCTGACAAAGGTATGTGGCAAGTTTTACTGGAGTTGAGACGTGGTGTTTGCCTTTACAGGAAAAGAAGGATATATTATTTGGGGCTATAATTGCAAGCTATGGATGCAGGAGATTCTTAAGGTCCTATATCACACCAAAATGGCCTCCTGCCACCACCCAGAGCACAGTCACACTTGTTCAGTTTTGCTGCTGATCTAATATTTGATCAGCGTCTCACCTGAACTTTGCAGTTCACCCAAGCTGTCTCAGGTGATGTGTAACACATCTGCAGACAGCTAATTGTCTTCAGCAGTCTTGCTCATGGGGGTACTCCTTTTGTTAGCTCGTTGCACCAGCTGGAGCTGATAGGACAGGTATAGAAAATTTCATCAACATGCTGCGTGCAGGCACCAACTCCCCCAGTTCTGTTTTGAGCTAGCTCAGTTGTTTCTTTATTGTGCCTGTAATGCAATTCATTCAGAGCAGGAAATAATCCCCAAGTTAGAAATAAAGTGCTTGACTTTCATGTTTCAAGGGACAGCTGCTAATTAGCTAAAAATCTCACACTATTTTATTTATATAGAAAGAAAATTTGATTTTGAAACCACTGAGAAGCAATAATCACAGAACTTTATGATGTCACTATTAAAGAGATGTTTTTCAGGCTTTATTTATGACCTAATTTTTTACAAAACACCTGCAGTGTTGTGGGCATATAGGAATATCAACTAAGTGCAGGGTGTCAGGAAAATTAATCCACAAACGCCAGAGGTGTATGTCCAAAAAGGAGACAGAGGAGTCCTGTAACTTTATTCATGAATAAAGGGAGAGGTCATGGGCATATCCCATGGTGTCTCTCTCAGATTGCTAGAGGACGCAGCCTCTTTTATCCTAATTCCCGGCCACAGGTTCCCTCTCTCTTTTCCCCATTGGCTGAGGTACTCGAGAGGTACAGATTTTCCGGAACGCCTAATTAATATACATCCCTCCCTAATACAGACATCCCCAATACACATCCCCCTTTTCTTCTTATTCTTGTGTCTCTGTTCTCGTAGTTTATTAACACAGTTTCGGGTAAATCTAACTAGGGAAATTCCTATGGAAATCCTACCTATTGTTCCTTCTATCTCTCAGTATCAAAGTTACCTTGCCAGCAGACTCAGGTCTTATCTTTACCAGCCACTTGTTTGTAAAGACACTCCCTTATTCCTTTCAAGGGAAATAAGAGGCCATTTGAAAAAGTCATTTGCTCAGTGATCCCCATGGACTCAGTACAATAGAGGATTCAGGTACTTGTAAATTATGTCACAGAAACACCAAACTTTCAAGCAGCTAGATCCCAAAGATGAGTCAAAAGAAAAAAATAGAGGCAAATGGGTTAGCACAGAAAGCCAAGGAAGCTTCTAAGTTCGATTTAAAATACGTGTGCTGAGTAAGTGGTGAAAGTGCACTGACAGGTGACCTGATCTGGCCAAAGGGCTGGTCTGTACCACAGAACATCATCTTCAGTGTATAAACTGGGAGGAGCTGGCTGGAAAGGACTGATCACTGATTGGGGATGAGCTGGGCATAGGTCAGTGGGAGGTGCACAATTGTACTCTATATCACTTGTTTCTCTTGGGTTTTATTTCTCTCTTTCCTTTTCCTTTTCATCATCATCATTTTTTTTAATTATTATCATTATTATTGTTGTTGTTGTTGTTATGATTATTATTATTATTCACATATTAAACTGTTTTTATCTCAACCCATGGGCTTTACCTTTTTTTGATTTATCTCCCATCGCACCAGGATGAGGGCAGAGGGAGGAGTGAGCAGCTGCAGCTGCATGGTACTTAGTTGCCATCTGGGATTAAGCCATGGCAGTTGCCAAATAGCCTTTTGAGAGGAGAAATATACATTTAAGTCCACTGTTTCTGCTGGAAAAAAAAGTGCCACCTTGCCATAGGAACCACACAGCTCAGTATATAATATATCCTAACAATGGTTATAAATATACTAACAATGGTTCAAGCACTGCCTTGCAGAGTGGGGTACATAGCCACTGTGCCCACATTTCTAGCTGACTAGGTTTAGGGAGCTCCACCTTCCACAGTGTGGATTTTAGTGTAGCCTTTGAGACACACTTGATTTGCTGAGCTGTGCACTCCAACCAGTCCAGCTTTCACTCACCTTCTGAAGTGCAAGAGTTTGTAATATTACACGGGAAACAGCCACACCGGTTCTCATCCAGATGCCTGTAAAAGATCTTCTGGGCTGTCTATGCCTCTTTTTAAGCAGGTCTTGAATTATTTCTTATTTTAGAAAAAGAGGGAGAACATTTTTTTACATGGGCAGATTTTGATAGGACAAGGGCAGAACAGTTTTAAATTAAAAGAGGAGAAATTTAGATTAGATGTTAAGAAGAAATTATTCACTGTGAGGGTGATGAGACATTGGAAGAAGTTGCCCAGAGAAATTGTGGATGTCCCGTCCCTGGAAGGGTTCAAGACCAAGTTGGAGGAGGCTTTGAGCTACTTGGTCTAGTGGAAGGTGTCCCTGCCCATGGCAGGCAGTTGGGACAAGATGATCTTTAAGGTCCCTTCTAACCCAAACCACTCTGTGATTCTATGATTCTATGATTTCCAGATAGCTGTACTAAATAAGAGAAGACATATTAGCATCTTTATGAAGATTACTCTCCCTTACACCCCAGCTCCAGGCTCAGGACCCACTTTCTGTTCAGCCACTAGCAGTAGAAAGGATGTAAATGCAAAACATAGAGCTTTGCAGGGTGGTTGTACCATTTCTCACAGCTTATTTTGGCTATCGAGCCTGTATGTCACACAGATGCCATGGAGTCAGCTTTCCTCTGTGTAAAGTCCAAAACAGAGATCAGAGAACCTCTGGGAATTGAGGTAAATTTCTCACAGGCACAACATACTGGGAACCGTGCAAAAGCTTCTCCTGATTTTTAAGGGCTTTACTGTTGAAACCATTTTGGTTATTTGGAGACTAAAAAGTAAACACTGTCTCCAGACACTTCTCTTCTGGCAATGCTTAAAATCACTTGTCACAGGAGGGAGAGCAAGTCATCCCCTTATCTCCACTCAGGGCAATGTTCAAAAGTTTTATTTATATATACATCAGCTTAAATCTCAGCTTCAAGTGGTATGACCCAGCTGCAAAAGCTGCCAACTCCCAGATGTTTTTTGTCTCTGGCTGTATACTTATCTCTCAGAAGACTACCCTGGGTCAGGGGATGGCAGTGATTATCCATATTTCTTTCCTACATCCAAAGCAATCATTTTAAAGCTGCACAGTCTCTCTCACAAGCCCTTGTCTGGGTCTTGTCTAGGTCATATATTACTACTCCCTATGAAAACTGCAGAGTCTTGCTGGATTGACTATAAAATATCTGCAGGTTGCTGCAGGTTTTTGATTTGTTGCACAGTACTAGATGAAAATCCTTTCAGCTAAATATGAATGAAGATTCGAGGTTTATACAGCAGGCTTGCAGGAAGACAAGGTCATCATAACTCTGTCTTCTGAAAAGAAAATGAGGGCTAAACGAGTGTAATTAAGAATTTTTTCTGCAAATAGAAAGTAAGCTCTGTACTCAAACAGTTTGGGGTACTGATGGCAACCACTGACATTTATCACACGTTTACTGTTGACAGGTATTTGGGGTGGTCCCAGCAGTAATTGTTAATATTTTTTTAATAAATTTGACACCAGCTGACAAAAAATGTCCATTATTAGTGCTTTAAGAGAAAGGGAATGGATTGCAAGTCTTTATCATTGTAAACCTGAGAGAGGCTCTGTATTCTTCATTTTGAGGATTTATCATCAGAACCAAGCACGGTGCTTAACGTTGTGAAAAACACCAAGCAATGTGTGAAGATCCATCATGCCATTAACATGCACAGGGAACTAGAGCAAAGTTACTCCTTCCCAGGCCAGCTGGCAGCAGGTTTCAGGACAGGCAGGAGGACTCCCATCCATCTGCAATCCAGCCACCCCCATACAGAGAGTGGAGTGTTTCTGGAGGCTCCTGCCTGAGCTGCTCCTCAGGACCCATGGCATCAAGGTTTCTTCACGGACAGAGAGATTTCTCTTACCGGAGTTTTTTTGTTCATAGTTCTTTACCCCCTCCTTGTCCTAACACTCTTCTTACACAGACAAACAATCTCGGATACATCACTGAAGAATAAATATTACAGGTTTGAGCTGGATTTATTTTTTATAGCTGCTGTCACCAGCTGTGTTTGCTATACAATCTGCTGGCCACAACCACCACCCTGCTGAGCTACCTCTGCCCACCAACTCCCCCACAGGGCTTCAGTTCCTTTAGCATGGAATCATTTGCAACAGGATTTTCATATAAGCTTTGCAACAAAAAAGAAATTTCCATTGCCCTTCTTAACAAAAATAAAATAGCAATGAACTGTGAACCCTTCTAACAATGACAGATTCATCCTACTGATTAATGCTGGATATGGTAGATAATAAGGTGCATTTGTTTAGGTCTGACTGCCAATATGTTTCTAAATGCAAGGGCTGTGACTCTCTTTCATCCCCTAAATACCTTAATTGTCACTAAAGCACTAACACACCTTGTCTTGTCTAGTTAGAAGCCCACAAACACACTAACACTGCTCAGAGAACTCTCTCCAGTTCCTGCAGGAAATGCTGCCACTCATTCTCTTCACTTTTCCAAGGCCTCCAAGAAGTAGCTTACAAAGAGAATAGAAAATGTCAACTTTTCACATCTGTTAAGCACTGGGATTTTTCCAGAAGGCATTACCAATATGCATGAAATTTATTTCTTTCATCTATGGAGTTAAAACATAGACAATAAGTTAGATTTTTTTAATTTCTTTTCAAATTTAATTTCTAGAGTTACAAAAGACAAGATGATGGTTATTACACTATTATTATTCCTGTGTCAAAGAAGATTAAAGCATGACACAACTCCAGGAGTGCACATAAACACTGTACACTCTCCTTCCGTACCATATTTTATCACCACCATGGTTACATAGAGACTTAGTGGTTATTCAGCTTTTTGGCACAGTAAATTTGTGCGCTGGACCTCGTTTCTCCTCAGAATCCCTTCAGAATTTTGTCAGAAAAAATTGTCAAAACATTTCTGAAATACACTTTTCATTCCCTGCATTTTCATTCCATAGTAAGTATGCTTGCATCCAGTTTTAGAAAGCAATATCAAGTAATACATATTCCTATAATTTTTGTCTGCCCATTTTAGGTTAACCACATGGAGAATGTGGTCTTTCCTCTAAAAGGATATAATGGAACTATAGCCTTCTCATCTGGTCCTGGTACCCATTCTATTCAATTTCTCTGTCCACAGAAAGAAAAGAGAGGAGGCTATTTTACATTTCAGACACTAAGTACTTTGATTCACTGAGATTTTGATTGAGCATTAAGAAATTCTTCTGTTAGATTAGGAAGCTTAGTTTGGAGCTCCTGTCCTCAAAGGTACACATTTTCAGACAGATACAAATGCTTTTGGTATTATGTGTGTAAACATCTGCCCTTGTATCAGCTGGCGCTTGTGGCCCGCCTGTATTTCCTAAGACTTGGAATGGGTTTAGTATTTAAAAGGGTCAATGTGAGGACCATTAGTAATCAACAAAGAGATTCTTTCAAACTTTTCCCTTATGGTAAGTGAAAATTGTGCAAAACTTTAAAAGTCATTGGAGCAAAGCTTAATCCTTGGACACTATGCATATATTAACCTCTACAAAGACTTTGATCAGATCCTTAAATGTCATCAGCCCCCTTTCTCTTTCTTCCGGGCCATATAACATCACACACATCACGACAACTGACCTTTATTGTTTGCAGGCATGCCTGAGGATATTTACATCATCCACACACAGCCCAGAGATACCAGTCTCTGTTCCTTGCAAGATCTAAATAACTCCCAGTGCATGGAAAGCAGAACTGCATACCCATACAATAATTTAGATTAGAAGGAACTCCTTGAGCTCATCTGGTTCACCTCCTCCACCTCTTCTTCGCATCTTCATTTGGTTCAAAGCAGGGACAAACTTCAAAGACAGGTCTATCTTCAAGTTAGACCAGGTTGCTCAGGGCCTTGCCTACATCAGGTTTTGAATATTTCCAGAGAGGGAGGTACCACAAACTCTCTCAACAATCTTTTCTGATACTCAACTACCTTCACTGAGCAAAAAAAGAAAAAGCAAAAATGAAAACAAACACCTAAAATCTAATTGGATTTTACTCTACTGCTGCTTGTGTCCACTGCCTCTCATTCTTTGACCATGGAGCTACAATGAGATTATGGCTCTATATTCTTAGTAACCATTCATGAGGGAGATGAAGGCAGCAATTAGATTCCATATTTGCTTTCACCTCTTCAGCCTGAACAGTGCTGCTTTGCTTTCCTCGTATGCTATGTGCTCCAGCTCCCTGACTATCTTGCACTTAACCGTAGTTGGAGGTTTGTATGGGAACTCCCCTCTCTCCTACGGCACTGAAAACAGCAGTCATTGAATGGATTGTTGATAGGATAGAGAACCCATTTGGTTGGACATGTAAGAGACTTATTCTTTGTATTTGTCCTATTTTTAGTTATAAGGAAAGTCATTACTGTGAGGACTTGTGTGTGTTTGTGTGTGTGTGTGTGTGTATGAGGGAAGATAGGTAACATGATACACTGAGGAATGGCTTAATTTCAAACAAAGCTAGCCTCAAATTACATTCCCTACATTTTCATAAAACTAGTCTTCAAACTACACAGATTATCATTGGTTTGAGGCACAGCATTTTTTTTTTTTTAATAACAGCAAAGGAACTAAACCTGTGATGTTCACAATCTTGCTATTGAAAAGATGCCATATATACATAAAAATACCTGGGTCTTTCTGTTGCACCAGCAAAATGTATATGGGCCCCAAGCATTAAAGACCAATGTAATCATCCATATGTAGATACAGCTTCTTCATATGCAGACTATTATTTGAAAGCCATAAAAACATTTTATTTGGCTGTTCAGACATGTACCCTCCCCACCCCAAACAATAACATTAGAGTCAGGTGAAGATGAGATAGCAACAAAGACAGCTAAACGAATATTTTGTGCCTGATGATTGTCTCCTTTTGTGAAGAAGCAAGAGACTGAGAAAATAGCTCCTCTGCCACCTTTCATGTCAGTATGAAAAGTGATATAATCGAAGTGATAGCTAATGGTCAGAATCCTTTAAATAGCTCTGTCAGGCGTGCTTGAGCTATCTGACTGATTTTTATTTTGGCTTTTTGACTCATTTGTCCATAATGGTTTGCTTTTTTATCCAGGAGGAATGTGATGCTCAATTAGGACCCAATCATGTGGTGCACTAAGAGGAAAGTTTCCTATGTGTTCGATAATTGGAGGTGTTTGACATGTGTTACCTCTGTGTGCATTTTGCTCTGCACGCAGGGGTGGAAATGCACTTGCCCATGGGAGATGTGTCCTAGCAGTGCCTGCTTGGCAGGTCAGAATGACAGCAGTGTCATTTACAAACAGCAGTGAGTGAAATGGGTTTCTTGTTCCTTTTGGTTTTAAGAGGAAACAATTTGAATGACAATTGACTCCCTTGCATTTCCATTTGGAAACAGAAAAAGCATATTTTGGGGCACCAGAGGACCCACTGAAGGGTCAGGCGCTTTGTAGGAAAGATGGTTTAGATTTACATAATGGAGGACCTATCTGTTTTCTCCCATTTAATTTTCCTCAGAGACCTCAGCCATGTGGGAACCACTAGGGATGGAGATATTAATTGACTTGGCCATTCATCACAAAGGCATTCTGTCTCTGATGTCCCCTGAGCAAAATCTGACACATCTTGTTTGCGCAATAAGCCCTCAATACTGAGGGCTTCAAGGCTAAACACCCCCACTTCTGAAAAAAGCAATAGAATAATCAAACCTCAGAGCTTCCATTCATGCCCTCTGGAGGAAACACTTTTGGAAATTTCCAGCTGCTGTTCTCTGTGGGCAGGCAGCATGGGCATCATTGATAGAACGCTCTTAAGAGCATATACTGTTATCTAAGCTCTGGCTTTGGGGTGAAACTACGGGGATAGTTCTCTGGTTTTTCTTTTGTCAGTGACTACGTTGGTTTTGATGGCTGAGTTGGGAAAGCTGTTTGTGATAGATATTGAAATGCTGCTGTGGGGAGTTTGTGCTCTTTCATATGTCCAGCCAATTGGGTTCTCTATCTTGGTAGCAACAGATTCATTGACCTGACGTAGGCAAGGCCCTGAGCAACCTGGTCTAACTTGAAGATAGACCTGTCTTTGAAGTTTGTCCCTGCTTTGAACCAAATGAAGATGCGAAGAAGAGGTGGAGGAGGTGAACCAGATGAGCTCAAGGAGTTCCTTCTAATCTAAATTATTGTATGGGTATGCAGTTCTGCTTTCCATGCACTGGGAGTTATTTAGATCTTGCAAGGAACAGAGACTGGTATCTCTGGGCTGTGTGTGGATGATGTAAATATCCTCAGGCATGCCTGCAAACAATAAAGGTCAGTTGTCGTGATGTGTGTGATGTTATATGGCCCGGAAGAAAGAGAAAGGGGGCTGATGACATTCAAGGATCTGATCAAAGTCTTTGTAGAGGTTAATATATGCATAGTGTCCAAGGATTAAGCTTTGCTCCAATGACTTTTAGAGATTTTAAAAACAAATCATTTCCCTTATTTGACTCTTGGCTGAAACTCCTCTTTTACTGAGGTTATGTCCTCTCTCCCTCAATTTATATTCTTTCTTTTCTTCTCAAACAATGAGGTATAAAAGCCTTCATTTTCAAAAAGTAAATGTTTGTCCTTTTTGTAATTTATCTCATCAGTACTGCTCAATGGAAACACCACTGACATAAACTTGAATGACAGTTTTGAGGCTATGTGTATCTATATGTTCATTAGGACATGGCCCAGTGCCAATAGCAATCTTCTCACTGCTGTCAGTGAATTTTGAATCAGATTTTTAGGGCTAGATGCAAAAAGAGTGAGCCCAGAGCTGAATCCAAATCTTTGAGACAGGCATTAGCACTACTTGTATCACACATCTGGGGACAGATCTATGCCTCATGGTGCCATGAGACACAAGTTCCAGAACTTAAACCAACAGTCTGCAAGGTCTCAGAAACATATAAAACAATTCTATTTATAATTTTTTCAGTAATGTGTTTCTAAGGAAGAAGAATAACCCATGGGAAAGTAAAATTTAGTAGTGATTTTTTGGCTGAAATTACCTGGGAGCCACTCACTAGAGATAGCCAGGCAATTCTTAGGGCAGACTAATATTTTAGATGTTGACTTCCTTGACATGTTTGGTGTTTTACCCATCCATACCAGGACGCACCTTCACATATTACCTGGATCATATACATATATATATATGTATGTTCACAATACCATCACCTTGAACCAGCAAGCAGAAGGCGTCTTCCAAAATGGACATCAAGTGTGACAAAGCTCATTATCACAATATTCACAGGCACATGCAAAGATTTAATTCCTTTCCCTGGCTGATGAGACTGCAACCTCCCATCTTCCTAGAAAGGGGCTTATCCATTATCTGTCATCCATCCTAATACAAGAACATCCTCCTTGATGAACTTGGTAGCATGAAGGAAATGTGCTGAAATGTCTTTGGATAAAGTGTAGGAGTGTGAGTGAGCCTGGCTGTGAAGTTCAGTGATTAGAAATCTCCCAGCCCTCCCAGTTAGTGAGCATTTCCTTGAGGTGACACACTCATTTCTGTTTACAGCTGTACCTTGGTCATTGGTCTCTGTGCCAACAGCTTGGTTTGCAGTTGTTGTAAGAACTGAGAGCTTAAGCACTTAGACAATCGTTAGGAGCAGATTACACACACTTTACTATCATCCCTTTTACATGTAGTATGGACAAATACAGTACAGCAAGAGAGACAAGTCCAAGTTTCTTCTAGTATTTATCAGCGGAACACCGATTGTTTCAGTGTTGTAATTAAAGGATATTAAAATTTGCCTATAAAATTTCTTATTTGTTTGAGCTTGGAAAGCTGATGAAATATGTTACTAAATTGTGAATGCCTCATCAGCGTTGTCTATTCTATTAGAAATAATGATAGGCAGAAAAGACACAGAAGTGTAGCATAAAAGTTATATTGTCCATTTTTGACAAATTGTAGGTTTATGGTACCTGTCATTTTGGAATGGCTTCAGCTTTGAGAAACACTAAGATAAGGTAATTTAGATGTTACTGACTCTACCATTATGGCATCAGTCATAAGTACTTAAAGCATTTAACCCTCCATGAGGAACTCTGAACTATAAATGGCATTCTGTAATAAGGACAGCCTACTGTTTTATAGCAGTGGCATCAGATGTGTGGTGCCTTTCATGGCTGCCTGTACTGTCCCAGTAATGTCTGTGGTTTTCATGGTGCTTGGAACAGCACTTTCATTGAAGACAATGAAATTATATCCATGTTAGGATATAGCAAGCATCTTTTTTTTGCCTATATATTTGAACTCATTTTAGCTAGATTGGACCATCTTTTCTGGAGTGATGTTAATGGAGTTTGGAATCAGTGAGCAAACTAACAAATTCTCGTTCCAGGTAAACAAGAGGCACAGAATACATATTAATATAAGATACCACATTCCTTTACTAGAGCCCACAATTAGGCTAATAACACTATACTCAGCTTTTTCAGCAAATGGCCTTGTTTTTCAGCAGGCCTGAGCTGAGTGTTACAATGATTTTGCAGGAAGCCTCTGCTCGTTCATCCAAAGCATGCAAATGTGGACATAGCACATTAACTCAGATACCCTCTTAAAACAAACCTGGGCATAATGTTCACAAATTAAACTGTACATAGAAAAGGAAACCTAGATTCAGTGAGGTCAATATAAAAAATTCCATTCATTTCCTTAGGTTTTGGGTGAGTCACAATGAAGATTCAGTAGGTATTCAGAGCATGAAGTCACAGTTTTGAATTTCTTGTGGTCTAAGTGCGAACCCCAAAGCACAAACAAAAATAATAAATACATTCAGTTCACAGAGATATTTTTTCCTACCACTGGCCTTTGCAATTTAAAATATACCAGCAATTGCATTTTCATCCCAGTTCGCCTTAAGTAAGTATGATTTTTTTACCATTTTCAATTTCCAACTCTCTGTGGATCTCATAGATTCAGTTCTAAGTGTGTCCATCTGTAGTCTGTACCCAGCCTGCAGACCATCTCTTCTGAGTTACTGGCAAAGAAGCACCTCCCAAATGCTGTTCAGTGTCAGACAAGCATAGGATACGTAGGTGTCATTCCCCTTGGAGCTACAAAGGGATGTTTTACCATTTAGAATGCACCTAACTTTCTAGCTGCAGAGCTCATGCACTTGCTTACATATGGGACCTGCTGTCATTTGAAATTATGTAGATCATGTGAGACAACTGGAGGGGACTGTCACACATGGCACAAGGTATGTGTCACAGCAGTGATTCAGTGTGATAGCAGTCATGCACCCTTCTGAAACAACAGCTGAAATCCAGATAACATTGTCTGGGGGGACATCTCCAACAGTAACGGCAACATTTGGGCAACTGGACCACATCCACCAGGTTAGGCAAAGGAGCTTCCATACGTATTGCAAATATCAGCCTGGCCTACTTATAAGGGTACATTGATGCCACCAGACAGAAACCAGGCTAGGATACAATCATGGCATTCTGAGGTGATGCAATGTAAACTGTTCACATTGATGAGGACTCATTTCCACAGAAGCAAACCTCTTGGTCCTGAACTTCCTCTGGGTCCCAAACTGTGTTGCTGTAGTCTTAGGAAAAAAAAAAAAAAAACTGCTTGGGTATGTGTGCATCTGTGTTTCCAGTTCAAACAATCTGAAATAATGTGCGAGCTGTGCTGCAATCCATCCATGTGGCAGCACTGAACTGAGCATATGTGTCATTGCGCCCTTGAACATGGCACAAAAGATGTGTAGTTGTCCAAGAGAAGGCAAAGCCTGCCAGGACAGCATTAGAGAGCTGTACAGAGCACAGGGTATCATAAATATGTGGTCTTGTGTGCATTGCCTGCTGGGAGCCATTTCTGGAATGACCTCTCCACCAAGCCACAGCAGGACATTGTGATGGAGAAAGCACTTGGGGTGACTGAGCACAGTTCCCGGGAACATGTTAACAATTTAGCACCATGAACCACCTGAGGTCCCATGCTTGTGCCATTTCCTGTTTTTATGAAGTAATGTAGGTCTATCAACAGTGTCTACTGGTTAGTATTATTGATAACAGGGTTAAAAATATATGCTTATACAAACATGCTTATGTTCAAAACTTTTCAAATATAGGAGAAATATAAATTAGACTGTGCTTGAAAATTTGGTATTATTTTGTGCTGGACTATATCCAGGTTCGATAAATGGATTTGGGTGAGAAATTCTGCTCAGTCTTTCTGGAACTTAGTATGCCAGCTCCCTTAGCAGACCATACAAAGCACCACGTTCAACAGCATTCCTGTCTAAGACGTGTGAGATAAGTGTATTGATTGATGTAACTGGCATCTTATGGAGAGTAGATGGTCTGTGGATAATGTGCAAGCCCCCCAAAAAACAAAAGTCAGTGAGAATTAAGCGCTCAATACTGGCTAAAATCTGTTCCTGGCTCCAATAAAGCTAATCCAAATGAGTATTATGATGCACTACTACTTTAAGTTTCAGCAGCCTTCCTGTTGTGGGAGTGAGAGTGCTCTGGGGAAGCAAATCATCAGGACATTGATTTAATATCAGTTTTGATTTAAGTTTCTGGCAACATAGTGGGTTATGCTGACTCTCAGCTGTGTGTGTTTTTATTTGGATTCTAGATAAACAAAACAACGGTTCATTAGAAAGACATTAGTACTTTTGAGTTTTCAGGGAAAGAGGAAAGCCTTACACTTGCTGTTATTTTTAAAATTTGAAATGTTAAAAATCGTAAGTAATTTATATACAATGTATTTCCACATCAGCTCAAAATACACTTCATGAATATTCCTTCTGGTAGAGGAGCCGTGCTTTCACATGGCTTTGCTGTTCACAAACAAGTTTTCTTTTTACAAGTGAATACACAGATAATTTTGTGACTATTGTACTGCAGCTTCCAGCAAACCTGGGTATTTGTGCCTTTCACAGTATCATTGCTTTGCTATGTGAAGCATCTCATCCACACGTCTGCAGGATGTCAGTATGCAATTGTGCAATTTTGCATGTTATGAGGAAATATCTCTTTCATTTTCTAGGATGCTTTAGTCCCCAAGTATGGATTGCTATTATTTTTTTGAGAAGTACTTTTCCTTTGCTGAGGTAAACACCTAGAAATCATCTGTCTGCTGAAAGAAAGTAGCTTAGATTGTTGTCCCTAAGGACTACACCCAGTGCTATCCCAGTATAGTATTGGGAAAATTCTGTTTGTGATGAAAATAACATTGGTCTGAGCTGTAATGCAAGCTACCATCCATCATGTTCATGCAAGATCAGCTCTTGGTGTTTGGAGCCAAATTAATGCAAGGAGAAATTAATTCAGCATGATATTAATTTAGTCTGCACAAAATAATTTTGTTATTCATTGTATAGGACTACATGTATCCATTGTACAGTCATCAAAAGGAATTTTTAGTTCTATTCCTAGAGTTATCAGGTATTTCTTTCTTTCTGTAATTGAATTTGTTTACAGTTTGCCTGTTGGACTCAATTGAGCTGTCCCCATGCATTGTTTGCCCCCTCCCCATTATAATAACATCTTGCTTCTCTTTGTGGTAAGAATACTCTGTGGATTTTTCATAAATCTGTGCTATCCTTATGGGACGTTGTTCAATCTATTTTTTTTCTGGTTGTTTTTGTTGGTTTTTTTTCATGTTTTCTGCCTACTGACTTCCTTTTGAATTTCAGAGAAAAATAAAGATCCTAGCACTGATACTTGCCTGTTTTCTGATTCAGAAGGAAAAATTAAATCATCTACAAATTGTCCCAAGAATCTGAATCCAACCTAGGCAGCATCACTGTATCTAACCTGTCAAATCTTTGAAAAATATTAAAGTACAGTGCTCTCATTTGGCTTTGGTTTGCTGTGAAGATATTTCTCAGAAAGTTATTCCCAAGTAGCAACTGTGACCAACATAGTATTTTGGAAAAGCAGTTAAGAGCAATATCACCAAGATTAAACCACGCTGAAATCCTTGTTCAACTACCTTTTCATGATTACAGCATGATCATCCAATGGATTTATATGAAAAGGGACACTTAGAAAATATATTTGGTGCACTAAGGTTTGTGTTTCTCCTGGAAGAGTTTAAAAGAGGGATTTTCAATGCCTGTAGCTTCCAGCCATATTCAAGGGCACCTTGATTTAACAGTAAGCAGTGCCCCAGTGTATAGTCATAGGGTTATTTCTGTTCTTTGGGGAGAAAATCAGGCTGCAAATGCACACATCCTTCGTGGCAAAATATCTGTCTAGAGAGAGGAAAGCAGATATATGCATAAGGGTAAAAATCCCAAATATAGCCTCTAATAGGTGTGATAATTATTTTCAGGAAAAAGTGATAAGATGCAGTTTAAATCCATGGGGTACATTGTTCCAATGAATGTGCAGTGTATTTATTAGGGTACTCAAAGGATTTATAGCTGCTCCAAAGAAGTACATCTGCTCTATGACTGCAGGAACTTTAGTTTCTAGAGAACGGTTCCTGAAACTTTTTATTAATATGCTTTAACCTCTTACATGCCAACTTGACATACCTAAAAGTGAGTTGCCTCACACAGCCTTCACAGGCAAAGGCTAAATGACAGCATCCAGCTGCTCGGGATGCTCAGACTGGGCTAACACCTCTGGCTTGGCACCAGCTCCAGACTGTCAAGACTCAGGTACACACCTCCCCAAACTTTTACTATGCCTGGTTTCTGGGAAAGGAAATCAAGTTCTAAAGACTGGATGGGAATTATAGTTTTTCCTGTAGTGTCCCATTTATATGACCTTGGCATGCAGTTGCAGTTGCAGTTGCAGTTAAGTATAGGGGAGTATATGTCGATGTACGCATATGGAATGATCTGGCTGTCCTGAAAAATGGATATGCTTGGAAAAATAGCCCCAAAAAAGCCTCTGTCT
Organism: Pardalotus punctatus; assembly: GCA_013400915.1. Taxonomy (NCBI): domain Eukaryota; kingdom Metazoa; phylum Chordata; class Aves; order Passeriformes; family Pardalotidae; genus Pardalotus; species Pardalotus punctatus. Next base: position 140,939 of record VZTX01022747.1, on the reverse strand, counting down.
ACATTGCACAGCCCTGCATGCTTTGACCAAACAAATGTCCTGCCCTTTAGCTATGCTCACAGCAGCAGACTCATAGCCAAGGGTGCCAAGGGTGCCAAGGAGTAGTCTCTTAAGCCACCTCCCACCTCGGCATGCCTGCAAGGGTTCACTCATGTTTCCCCTCAGGTATTCACAGACCAAAGCTGGAGCTGTCATAACCCTGGGAGATGGTTACCAAGCCAGACCACAACCTCAGTATATCCCAACCATGCAGGACAGATGGAGCCAACTGAGACAGCTGAGGAATGAGATTCAGTTCTGCACAAAGGAAGAAAAAAAAGGAGACAAAATAGGAAAAGGAAAAAAAAACAGCCAGTAAAAGAAGTAATGAATTTTTCATTGTATTCCAATGCAAGTTATTACCGCCATGACAAAAAAAATTTGAACCTTATCACCCCTTCTCATAGCTGCTGAATAACTTGTGCTCCTCACATTTGTGGCTCAAGATGTGAACCAGGGAGAATGTAACTGCTTGCTTGATATTTAGGGCAGTGTAGTCGACAACTGTTTGCTCTGCTGGCAAATGACCCATAGGTCAGGCCATTGCTCAGAAATACCACAGGAGGATGTTGCCATTCAGAGTGCTGACTCAGGGAGAGCAGGAATGCCAAATGAATGAGCAGTCATCACAGTATTTTGTTTAGGATGTGAAACTCAATTAGAATTCTGTATTTCTCCTGCTTCTTGTTCTACCTTGTGGCAATCTTTTTACACAACAGCAAGATGTTAACAGTGCAGAATAAAAGGCATGCTAATAAGTATAATTTTCCTTTTTTTTTTTTTTCCCTGAACACCATATTTGCTTCATGTTCTTTTTTCCATTGTACATTACAATTAAATAAAGAAAAACTGGTGCTGGGCTGTTCCTTTCCACAGGGATTTTAATTTTTTTCAAGTCACTCCTCTCTGAGCATTTGTACATTTGAGAACAGTTGTACATTTGCTCCCTTGCCTTCACAAACACCAGGTCCCCTCTAGGAACTGCTATTCTTGTATGCAAAGATGTAAGAGCACTGAATAGCAGTGGAACAGTCTGTCTGAAAGCCATTTTCATCTGTTGTTTCTTTTTTTAATCCCAAGTTTTATCTTATTTATTATAAAATATTTCTGTTCCTCTATTTTTTTCCTTTTCTTTTTTTTTTTTTTTCAAATTCCCTGTGTCTATTGTTATTGGCTTTGATGGACAGATGATGTATGATAGCCTGAGGCACGTTTGACAGAACACGACTTTGGCCTGCATAAATTACTGTCAGGGAATTTTCAAGGAAGTATTGAAATAAATTTGCAGTGACTCAAAAATGTATTGTAAATTATATCACTCCGCTGAGTGATTTGGTGGTTAAAACATTTAAGTGAGTTTTTACTTTAGGTGAGTCCTCATAATTTTTCCTTATAGTTTAACTTCTCAAACTGCTTTGAGCCCATTTGGAGGAAAATATTTTAGAAGGGAAATTTTCCCTCCCCCTTGCCAAAAATCATATTTCTTTTCTGTCAAGCTTGTGTCTCTGCTCTCATGGGTAGTTCAGAGATGGCAGGGTTTGGTCTTTCCTCACATACCTTTATCAACCCCTACAGGGGGTAATGAGGACCCTTTCACATTGCGCCACTACCTTCCTGATCCTTTTCTACTCCAAGTCACCAAATCCCAGGCTTTTCAAATTACATTCTTGAAATACTCCAATTAAGAGGATAAGAAATGAAAGAGTTTGTGAAGCTCAGGATCCTTATGGGATACTCTTTCAAATATTCTTCAGGCAGTGGCCTATATTTTATGCATTCAGTATCAATGGTAGCTTTGACTCAGTGAGGGTAATCTCTTCTGTCTGCTGAAGAGTTCCTGACTGGAAAATAACTAAAATAGACAGAAAATATGAATGTTTCTATTATTATCTTTAGCTCCTTTATGATGGAGCTCCTTTATCCTTTGTGAGGCTGTATATACTTTTTTTAATTTTGAGGGTTTTTTCTACACTGTGAAGAACTCTGGATTTACTTTTTATAGACAAAATTGCAAATTTTCTAGATTTTTCACTCCCTATCCTGTGAAACTGCTTTTCTTAAAATCTGCAGTCTTCACTCTTATGGTAAAACAAATCAAATTTTCCAGTTTTTGTGACTATCACTAAATCCCCTGAAACATGAATTTCAAAGATTCTAGATTTTGGAGGAAAATAAACTGCTGCACTTGTTACTTTTACAGTGTCATTATTTTTATGATAGACTCCTGGCCATGGGAACACAACCTGTGATCACCAAATGCCTGGTGTGGCTGAAAAGCATCAGCAGGCTAAGGTGAGGCAGGCACTTTGAAAAAAAAAAGCCAAATAAATAATCAGCACGCAGCTGCCTCTGTCATGAGAGCGCTGACACAGGGGCTGGGCTGCTTTTAAGCTGCCTGTGTGCGAGGAGCAAGCATCGATCTTCTGTCCAGCCACTTGCTTCCATCAAGAGGGGCAAGCGGCAGGAGGCTGCCTGCCAGCCATAGGCAGCTCTGCAGCTCAGTTGTACCTGTTTGTTCTCAGACACAGCTGGGAAGAGCAGGCGGGATTGCCTGAGCTTTGAGGGAAGAATGGCACAAGAATATTTTGCTGTTCTTTGTGAAGTGACTTACTGGCTCTCCATTGCAAATTGATTGCTTCGAGTCCTGTAGCTTTCCTTTCACCGCCCACCCTGCCCTCACAGCCCACAGCAGAAGATGCAGAAAGGATTCATTCCCATTTTCCATTTCTATCTGGAAATATCCCACTGGCAACATCCTTGTACCCGCAGAGCCACGCAGCCTGTCCTCCCCTACAGCGTCTGTGATGCAGGGGCCTCTTGCACTGGCACTAAAGGGAAGGGGAAGGTGCAAGCACAGAAAGATTGTTGGTAACTGTTTTAAAAAAAAAAACCCAAAAAAACAAAAACAAAAAAAAAGACAAAATCAAGTTTGCATATGCAGCTTCCTGGCTCTGGCCTCTTCCCTTGGCAGCATCCAGAAAGTGGTGTGTCCCCCTCAGCAGTGTGGTGACATAGAGCTCCCAGATGCCAGCAGCGTGTTTGTGGTGTCAGGGAGATGGAAGGCAAGTGACAAAGCCTGCCCAAGAGCCACAACAAATACTCGAGCAGTAACACCAAGCCTAGTTACATGCTGTGTTTACCTGCTTGATTTAAATATAGCTTGAAGTGTGCTATATTATCACTACTGTTAGGTAGGCATGTTTGGAGAAGTGGGGAGGCTTTTATGTAAAGCAGTATTCGAGAAGGGAAAATAGAGTTTTCATTGTAAGGAAGCTACTAGGGATGTTGGGGTAATGCTTTGCTTATCCAGTGACTCTCTGTTTTCAAATAATTTGCTTGGCATATGATTATTTTTCATCTATGAGGGGTATTCCTTAATAAAAATTCCTTAATAAAAACTCTTTGAGACAGACACCTTCTCATTCAAATTCACACAGTATGGTTCAAGTGCTGGAAACTGTGCTCATTCTTATCCTTTGGTGTTTGCTCTTTAAATTGTCCAGATTAGATTTCACAAATGGTTTTGCACTGTATTGAATTTATGGCAGAGGTAAGCTGTGTACCTTGCATTCATACTGCTCACCAAGTCACAGAGCTCAGACTCAGGACTCCAGATATTCATATCTGCTTCAAAGTGAACCAAATGCTAGAAGGGGTTCATTTCCTGTTTAAGGATTAGAATGAGCACCAATCTTGAAAGAATATCTAAATTCATGATTTTTCCCCCAGCCATGGCAGAAAACAGAGAATCGATTACTCTCATTAGATTTTTCCTGCTTTAGGATAAAATCTTACGAGAACACCCCATTACTTTGCTATACTTCAGTCTGGACTTAAATTTCTTCCCTCTTTTAGACTGATTCTTGAACACCAGGAGTAGCTGGACCCATACCAAACCTCTACATCTCCTGTCTGCATCTGCCTGCTCCCTGGCAGCCCTGAGGAAGCAGGGTGTAGTTTCCATTTCAGGGTGCAGAACCTGTGTGCAGTTGTTCTGTGAGGATCCAGTAATTGGGGTACTTAACCGTATCGCGAAAGCACCAGAGAGTGAAACCCCAACCTCAGCTCCCCTCCACAGGAGGAGGGCAATGAAAGCCATTAATATATTGACATGGCAAATTGACACTACAAGGCTCTCTCTGACTCCAATTGTTTTCCTGACAAGCACTTTCTCTGCTGAGCCTGCTCACCCTGCCAGAAATACCTTTTTGTATAACTTTATGTCTCTGAAAACACTACTCTTTTCACTCTAAATATTTTGTGATTTTCACTTAGACGTTTTAACAATTTACATTTGCATGTTATTTCACAACATTTTGTTGATAACTCTCTCATCTCTGAAACAACTCTGAAAATTAAATTGTGGCATCTTTATCAGAGATTCTGGAAAGAAAATTTGGCCCAAAAAAAATTTCAAAACTCCACATCATTACAATGAGCATATGCAATGTCACAAAATCTCTATGCTGACTTTTAATTTTTTCCTGACTGTATATATTCACCATTTGTAATAATACAGATTTGTATATATTTGGATTAAAATAATCCAGAAGGAAAATAGCCAGGCCATTGAAACCAAGCTCCAGTTCCAGAACAGGGTGTCGGGAAACCAGAGGTGCTAGGGGAGGGAAACCTAGCAGGCATTAATTTTAGATTGAATAAATCATGATGTTAGAACAAGCAGGAGTTTGCACTGTACAGCTGCAAGTTTGGGGTGTTCCCATAAAACATTAATAATGGCAACATTGTTAATCCAGATTATGATGTTGAGAAGAGCACTCTACCAGCTCTAATGCTTTGCTCTTTGCAGCTGCTCCCCTCGGGCTGAGCCTGTGAGGCCTGGTGATCCCCTGGGATAACAAGGATCTGAAAAATGAACCATGCTAAAAAGTAACTGAAATCCAGAGAGAAAATTGCACTTTTTTCCACATTGTATGTAAGACATCTCAAGTATTTTATAACAGTGTACATTAATTTCAAAACCTTAAAGTGGGTCCTTCATCAAAACTCTCACTTGCATAATCTGACTTTACATATGTCTTTCCTTTCTGTATTTTCTGCCACCTTAACACACATGGCTGCATCTGCTCTGGGTAAATAGCTGGATATGCCACTCATGGTTGAGGGAGAGGAAGATCAGAAGCCCAGAAATTTCTGGCAGGGTAGCCAGCATCTTATTGCTGAAACTTGAGTTATTTTGGGTCATTGAGAGTCCACTGAGAACTTCTTCAGTTTGGAAAGCAAAGGAGCTATGTCAAGAAGTAAGTACCAGAAGTAATGAAGTTAAATGTAAGGTTGCTTTAAGTATGAAGTACAATTATCCTTGTTCTGTCTGTGAAAGGACTTATCCTAGCTCTTGCTGCCCTTTGAAATTGTATACTTCTCAGAGCTGTTGGGAGGCTTGAACTATTTGTCTGCTGTAACACATGCAGTTCCTTTTAAACCCTTGAGTTTTAAGAGAAGAAACAGCCACTTCACTCTAGGTACCAGATGAACATTTCCAGGACAGATGAAAATCTGTGTAAGCTTGAAATACTCTATTAGTAATTGTTTACATTAGCTATTAACATTTTTGCTTGGAGAGATGAAGGACTGTTCAGGAAGAATCAGTGCTTAACAGCTTAGCTTTGCCACAGAAAAGCCTCTGGCATTTTATCTTTAAGATTCCAGCATATTTCTGTTACTAGTTTTATACTTATCTGCAATAAAAAGCTGATTCCTCCAAGTGCTTTGGATTTGCTTGAATCAGATTTATAGACCAGATTTTTAGCACTGCTCCTAGGTATTGTAGGGAAGGGGAAAGTTGCTTCAGGTCCTACAGATTTCCATTTCAGGGCACTGATGTTTCCAGTAACTTCTACTTTCCAAAAACAATGTTTTTATTTACTTTGGATCAAAGTGTACGGTTTAAATGGACACACTCATGGAAAGGAGGATGCATTTATGGAAAGGACATTTACCCCAGGTTGCTCCACCTTTGGACAGATTCTGCCCTTTGTCTCTCCCCAGCCAAAATGAATGTTGAATGGGAGAGGAGTTTTTTGTCAGGCTCTGCCTGCCTGTAAGTAAAAATGTCAGTGTTTTAATTAAGAAGGATCCATTTGAGGATGTGAGCAATGTTACACTCTCTGCAGAGCTGTGGAGACTGCTGAAGGTAGGAGCTCCAGGTGAGGGTTAAGACACAGAAAAGCAGCAATGCCAAAGGCACATGCCTGCTTTACTTTTATTGCTTTGGAGCACAAGTCAGCTCTGAACAGTGACTGCCTAGCCCTTACCTGGGCAGTAGCACCATCCCCTGGAGCCAGGGAACATGTGACGAGACACCAGCATTTCTGGGCCACAGATGGCAAGGAGACTTCTGCAAGCCCACGTCAGCCCTCATGCAGACCCGTAAATTATTTTCCTGAAAAAACATGCAGTAGGCAATCTGGATTGTTTTACAATGCCTGTTTCAGGTCAAAGCTCAATGAAACACAATTCAGCTAGGTCATCCAAGACAGCACACTGGGTGGTCACATATAAATCACAAACTATAGAAGTCTTGCCTGGGTCACTGCAGGTGTCTCAAATGGCACTAGAAACTAAAGTGAGTCAGTGTTGGGTTTCTGGGGACTGTGATGTGAATGCAGATACATAAGTGTAGGAGTGTTAGTGTGGGAGCTGAATGCACCCTAACTCTCTGAACTTATATGTCTTATTCTGAGAATTCAGTAGGGTTAATAGCCAATCTTTACTGTTATTAAAGGCCTTAACTTTTTTCTTGTCAAAGATGTGATAGCCCTCAGAGACAATGACAGTAAAAAATCCTTTCATTTTACTTTAAAATACTCTGGTGAGAAAAGTCTTGCTTTTGAAAGTCACCTGGTTCATTTGTTTTATTTCACAAATTACTCAAGCGCCCGTTTGTGCTTTATAACTGGGATTCTGCATTAGTTCTTGATTAGAAGAGCTGTCACCTGTTTTTCTATGCAGAAATGTGAATCATGAGCAGGCAGTTATCAGTAAAGCTCCAGAGCATTTAAAGTCACAAAGGCGAATTAAAAATAAAAAAAATTTTAAAAAGTGAAAAACCAAAAAGTATTTGTTGAGCAAGAAGACCTGAGTGATATTGCCAGAACTTCTCTGCCCTGAGAAAGTATCAAAAACCATAAAATTTCATAGCTCCCTTTTTAGAACTGCAGCCTTAATGTTTTGTAGGGAAAATAAAGCTTTGGTTAACCTTGGCACTGGCAAACCTCATTAAAATAACAGCCTGTCACTTTCGAGTTTAAAATAACAGGGTTGTCAGTTTTATATTCAGCGGAACAATCTACGGTCTTATTCTCTGGGAAACACAGCGGGTGTGCTGGGGGGGGGGGGGGGGGCTGGCAGCGGCATAAAGACTGAGCAACACTGCCATCTCGAGGGCCCCCCAAATCCAGGGTGCTCCCTGGCAGCTGGGGCAACGCGATGTTCAAATCCTGCCAAATCCATGTGGCACACACCTCACTTCTTAAAGGGCTGAAAATAATCTGCCATCGAGTGCGTGGTAGTTTGGCAACTGCTTGGCATTTAAATTTATTTTGTGAGAAAGTATGGAAATGTATAATGTATGAAAAATAATTCCACATAGAGCAGATAAAGTTCTGCCTCTCTTGTTTACTAATCGAAGCAAGTCACCCTCACCAAGGTATCCAGTTTGCACTGAAATTCTGGGCACCTAATAAGCCATTCTAAACAAAAATGTGTGCCTAAGCACTCTACATCTAATCAGTGGAGAAATGAAGGTGCCCTTAAAAAACCTCCTCTTTAGCTAAATTGCTGGGTGAGATAGAGGGAGCCCAATTCAGTTTCTTATACATAAATGCCTAGTGCCTCTCAGATATCTACATGAAGATAGCAGATGTAACAAAGGACACACAGGAGACACACCTTTCTTCAGGGACAGCCCCTAAAACTTAGGGGTCCAAGTTAACTGCTTTTCATCATGTCCATTTTACAAGGAAAACTGTATGCCAATTGAAATACCCAGCTGTCCTACACTAAGCTGCTTGTGACATATGATTCGTGCCCTGTGACACACACATATAGCAGACACATAAACATCACAACTTAGTTAAAAGCAGTATATAATATGCGCTTTCTAACCTAGCCCTTTTAAACAAATTGTTGGCTGTTAGTCTTTGAATGCTTTCAGATTAAATCCCTAATGGACATAAATAGATGTATGAAAGTCTGGCGCAGTTTTCTGCTGGTACGGCAAAACACAAATCAGATGGTGGTGAACCGTTTGTTCTTCCTACCTGGCCATGCCCATGATGAAGGGCATGCTCCTCACAATCCCACATGCAGCTCAGGTGGTCAAGCACCATATCCAAAAATCCATTATCCAGCTCCCTACCATTGTACAAGCTCTCCATTATTTCTAATAAAGTCTGCAAGGGTGCTGAGTGCTTGGCTGGGTGTCTTAGTCACTTCTAGGGCAAAGCAGGCAGCAGGCAAAAAAAAACAGGTCTGTTTTTCACTGGGAAATAATGTAAAGAAGAAGTGACATTAGTTAAATGTTATTTACGAGTTAAAGGGCAAAGGGGTATGTGACTAAAGAAACTACATAGACACGAACATGGCTCATGATGGCTGCTTTCATGGCTGTTCTCTGAGACAAAATGCCAGACCTCTTTCTACTCACTGTCTGTAGCCGTTCTGCCAGTGTGACATGCTGGTAGTAAGAAGAAAGTGAGGTTAATGGGAACCATTTCTTCTTAATATAAAGACTCCATATTATTTGATTTCATATATTGCATTGAACCTAGGTCAGGTTTGCGTGCATTCTGCCATCTTTGAACACGATTTTAGCATCTTCTGATAGTCCTTTATCTGTGAAAACAGGAATTATATGGCTGGGGATGATAAGTATGGAAGGACTATGAGATGGTCTTGACAGGGGAGGAAATGGTAGAGCAGGACAAAAAGAAAAAAAAAAAAGAAAGGAATTTAATTTTTAAAAATTATTTTATGGCTCCCCTGTTTAAAACTTGCTTTTTGTCCCCAGTTGCTTCTGAGCACACTTTATAATACTGCCAAAGAAGCGTGTTTCCATCAGATATTAAGCCAAAGTGATTCTGTTGGCAATTGTCTTCCAGATTCACAAGCAAGGGTCTTTCTGCAGTCTTTCATGCCTTATAAAATTGGTATTCACCACACTTTTATTTTTGTGTGGTATATTCAATGCTTACTTTGAACTCTCAGTTTATCCAGATGTCCTGAAATAAAGCAAGGAATGCTAAGGTCTGCTCCTACTAAAGTGATGGGCTTTCCCTTAGCTCACTTCATGACTTTTGAGTGCAAGGTGAGTAAAGAAGACAGAAACATGGGTCAGCTTTATTTACCTTACAGCTGAGCCTGTGCTGGTAGGCCTAGAATGGAGCTCATGGGTGCCCTTCCAAGTTCTGCTGAGGAATTGCATGACATAAATGATTGAGTTGGTCATGTAAGAAGTCAGTGACAGAAATAAGAAATGAACTGTATTTCTCAATGCAGGGTATGTAACTATACCATTCCTGTAACTCTGGATATGAGTTTCTCTTTGGAAATGATGCAAATATTTAACTTTTCTCACTTACACAGTAATGCCTTTCTTCTCTTAGCAATTATAGATCAGGGCAAGGCTATTTTAATATCCATTACTATATACCCCCCAATAAATTAAAAATTTAACTCTTTGTGTGGTTCTCGCTATATCTTTTTTCCTTACGAGAAAGCATTGTGATTCAGAACAAGTTTCATACCTTCAAAGTAGCTGAGAAAATGGTATTTTAATATAATATCGGGGCTATGTCAGGAAGATAACTAGGGAAAATCAGGCTAGCTACAGCCAAAGATATCCAGCTGTCTTAATCCCTATAAATCTCTGCTAGAGCAAGTGGAAAGGAAATATGTAAAATATCAAAACTGCAAATGTCTCATATTTAAATGTTTCCACAGAAGCCTAACCAAGCTTGAAAGTTAATCTTTGATTCAAAGAATAGGAAATACCAAGGAATCATTTACAAGGCCACAGGTCACTAGGGAATACAGTAGTCTGACTCCGTAAATCACAAGCAAGCAATATTAACTCAGTCCTTAGTGGGTTTTATCTCATTTTCAAGGGTCTGTACATCTGTTACATATTTTTTAAATGCTGGTGGTGATCAAAACAATGTACAGAGGAAGATGTGTAACAATAGGGACTAATAAGAGAGTTTCTGTGGTCATGCTTGACAAGACCCCAGAACTGAAGCCTCTGAAACCCACAGGCAAAAGTTTAACATGTTATGGCAGGCATTACATCACCTGATTCTATTCTGCATTTAAAATTACATGAAAAGTACTCCAAAGTCATTGCCTGCCCAAACATTCATCTCACAAAAGTGGCCCTCAGGCTACTCCCTGAAAGAGGAGGTGAATCAATCAGTGTTCAAAATTCCTTTAGCAAAGCCATCAAACACCACCCTGCACTTCCAGAAAGTTCAGGATGAGGTTCAAGAAACCAGTTAGATAGATAGATGTGCAAATTCTACTGCTAAAAACCAAGGATTAACAGAGATCTGGTCAGACAGCAGGAAAGGGCAAGACTTCAGAAACTGAGTCCGCACAAGCTGTGTAAAGCTCCATGGTGAAATAATGCAATACAGAGGTGTGAGGTTGGAGATAGCTGTGAAACAAAGTATCTGAAGGAGATAAAAAAATTTATAAAGCACCCGAATCAAAGGCATCTAGAGAGGCTGCAAATGGTAACCTTTCCCTAAACTGTAGTCATTTTTGCTATTGCTGCCTTTTGTGAGCCATGCAAATGTTTTCCTCCCCCCAGGCTCTAAAATGGAAGTAACACCTCAGGAGGATGCCTCTGAGATTTAATTAGTTGTCATTTACCAATAATCCTAAATAAAGTAAGACCATGCTACTTTATCAGGTGTACTTCCTTAACACAATTCTTTTTTTAATCTGTTAGGAAATTTAATGGTTTGTTATCTGGTATACAATATGCATACACCATTTAATATCTTCAGAAGTGACTGGGGAAAGGGAGTCCTTATTTTGATTTTCAGGGAGTATCTGCAGAGCATGTGGAGCGTGTGAGCTGTGAGAACTTCTCTCCATTCTTTAGCTGGCTTCTATGAAAATGAAAGGCTTCTATGAAAATGAAAGGCTTCTATTCCAAATTACAGCCCTTAGAAGGGTTTGAGGGAAAATCACTTTCTAATAGGTGTTGAATCACTTGTGGCTCAAAACAGAAGTCAGCAAGTCCCAGAGCACCAGTTCTAATTTGAATATGGGCAAAAACTGAATGTAACTCTAAGCATCTGAGTTTTGAATAGCTTTACATAACTTCCAGCACACAATGAAGTTATTGCTCTGAAAGCTAATTACTCACCTCCGATATCAATCAGATTGCTTGTGTAAATAGTAATCCAGGCACAAGCAATAATAAGAAAATCTATCCCTTTGACTTTCGTGTTCACCAAGCTAATATGAATGGATCCTCCACCCTATAAGCTCTCTTCCTTACACTTTCTATAGAATTTCTCTGTCTTCACTGTGTCCTAGCAGGAATTCACACACCATGAACAGTTTAACTGAGTTGCTTGTGCTGGTTAACTGTCCCAGTAGAGACCTTGGGGGTTTTACCATCAGCATGGGCTGAAGAAGAAGAGGGACTGCTGTCTCCCCAAAAACCCTGATCCCATGGACCAAAGACATCAGAAAGGGCAGGTATCCTGAGACCATCTCCACTTCTGCCAAAGCCTTGCTCACAGCCTGTAAACTGAAATTTATTTTTTCGCTTGACAAGGGTCCCCTATTGAGACTTTAAAGGCTTGCAAATGCCACTAGTATCTCATGTGAAAACAAAGCAACTAGGGCTTGGCAAGGGGTGTGGAGGAGATTCATAAGGTGTCTATCATGACAAGAAACACTGTCAACAACCCGTACAGAAAAATACTGTCCTATTTATTCCTTGTGGATGAAAATTCAGACAGTGCTTCTGAAATAACATCCTCAGCTGTTTCTATCTCCTGGCTTATAGAGTGACATTCTGCCGAGTTTAAGCATGGCAAAGCAGCACGGGCCATTTGCGAGGAGAGCTATCATGTCCTGAGAAAAAGAGATAAAAGAGATAAATAGCCGAGTACAATATTGTACCTCAACAACCTAAACGACAATCTCAAAACTGAATGGAAGAATGGAGAGCTTTTATTCCTTGGTTTTTTAAAGAACAAAGCTTAGCGATTTCCTTTAAAAGCTCTTCAACAAGCTTCCCTAAATCCTATTACAACTTAATGTGAAATGCATCTGTTTCCATAAGAACAACAGTGGCAACACTCATCCTTTGTAGTCTGTCCTTTGTTGTTTTTCTATCTATTATTGTAGATTTTTCCACTCTAGTATACCATACATAAAACAAGAACTGATAAAATTTTAGTCAGAGCATTTATTTATTAAGTTGATACTGGAAATCCAGTTTGTTCCTGCTTGCTGCCTGAATCATGCCAAATTAAATTATTGTTCAAGGAATTTCTAAGGTAAAAAACTGTTCCAATATTGTTACAACATTTCTTGCATGCGGATTCTGTACTCAGCTACAGATATTTATCTACACATAATAGCAAAGATGAATATAGTCTCTGCATGACTTCTCACTGTAACTGAGATCCAAATGTACTGCAATGTATTCAGCATGTGTATCTTAAATCAGTTCAACATCAGCTCAGCACTGCACCATTTTTTTAGAACCTGCACATGTAGCTGTCTACATAATATTTTTCTAAGATGTGACCAGGTTGGTGGGTTTATCTGATGTACACTGTTTAACTGAATTCACATTCAGCAGACTGTGAAGCTTATTAATTCTTAAAAAGGTGTATATTTAGAAAACCTTAGACAAATGGAGACTAGGAAGAGCAAGATGCAACATGCTTTTATTAATGTCTTGCCTATGGAAAAAGGTGACTTTGTTTGTATGCACTGAACTCAAATGCTGAGTGTCTTGTTTTTAAACACAGGAAATTGTTTTAGCACCTTTAACTTTTCTAACCTTCACCATCATCACCATTACAATTTTCAACAATGTATTTTTTAATGTGATAGTTAATGTGGCTGTTGTTTTTAATCTGTTTTCCCTCTCATTGTCTCTTAATCAGGTAACAGACATTAAAGAAAAGCTAAAGCTCTCTAAAAAGTTCTGGTCAACATTGCCCTACACAATCTGCAAGGATGAGCGAGTGACAGCCGGGCCATCAGTCGAGGAGGACTGCTGGAATGGCCACACCAAGGCGAGGTGAGGTGGACCCCTCTCCATCCACCCCACTTGGTCCAAATCCCCATCTGGCCTGAAGCAATCATGAATCTGAGGGTATTTCACAAAACTGTTTATGGGGGTGAAATGGAAATGGGGAGAACAAGCCATTGTTCACATGCAGCTTGTAGCCAAGATTACTTATTGTCAAAGTGCCATTAAAGCCAGAGTGTGAGTCAGGGTAAATGTGCACAGCATGTCAGCATGAGAAGGCAGAAAATGTGCATTGGTTTGGATCCAGAAGGATAATTTATACTGAGATTTCAAAGAGCTCTTTAGGTCCATTTAGCATCCCTGTGTTGGGACTGACAGCTTGTGAAGCAATTGCACTCTTGGGATATCATACTGGGATGAAACAGAAATTGGAATTTCTACTCTACTTGCTATTGGCTGGCAAAGCTTAGGGCTATGTACTGGGGGGGAAAGAAAATGAAAAATAACCACCAAATAATAAATGTAGCACTCAGACTCATCTCGTGTAGAAGATTTGACCTCATGTTACTTCTTCAGAGATAACTGTGGTTATCTGTCCTTGTTGGTGATGAGTTTTCTGTGAGTTTTAATTTTGAAGTTTATTTTGCCCTGCCTGCAGCAGAGCAAGAGCCAGCAGATGAGCAGGTGTCTCCAAAGGTCCCAGTGTGGATTCATCAGCTGACAGAGAGGATCTGCTTATCCCTGCTGAGACGGGGAAGAATTGGCTCAGGGACGATGCCAGAGGCCGTCTGGTTTCAGGTCTGCAGCAGTATCCTGTGGTTTTGGGTAGGCATGAGGAGTGGAGAGGTTTGAGTGTCTGGTGACAGCTGAATCTCGAGAGAAGTGACATTTTGTGGCAGCCAGGGACTGGAATCTTTCTTTTCCTTTTTCCTGGTGATATGTATGAAGACAGAATACGAAAACAAGCCAATAAGCAATAACAACCAACCAATCAAGCAAAAAAACAATGGGAAAAAATGAGACAAACACATAAGATATAAAAGCAGTGAAAATAAGACAACATAGGAAAAAAACTTAGAAACCTGCTCAGTATCATTTTACATAGATGCATGGATGGACAGACACATAAATAGATTGCACCCACCCCACCATCTCATCATCTGATCATTTTGATAAGAAGCACAGTTTACAGGGGACTGTTTTCACACACTGAATGCACACCATTTTTTCCTAGCCTTATTACATAACCTTCAAAAGAATTCATTTTACAGACAAGAGCAGGGACTGTTTGGGATGCTGCTAGCCCCTTGAATCTGCTTTTGGATGCATGTGAACAAATCTGCCCAAAAGTATGAGCCACTGCTTAGTTGCTAAGTCCCAGATCATAGAAAGCCCTTGGGGATTCAGAGAAATGCTAGGAGGAGCATCTGGCTATTACAGGATTCATCACAAAGGAACAGTGTGAAGAGAGAAATAAAAATGTGCTGTTTCTCTTTCTCTATTTTATCCTTTCTTGTTATTGAGCATTGAAAGACATGAGCCCAGGCCATTGCAGTGCCAGTAGTTAAGCAGAGTTTCCAAGCATCGCAGCTAAATGCCATGAGCCACATCAGGATGCATGCATCAGTAAGAGATACATGCTACTCTTTTCTACAAAAGAGCAGTCAAATCCCTTAATATCTGTCTGTTCCTCCTGGTTTCCATGACCAACATTAGTGTGTGTACCACATCTGGCAAATACTTGGCAGCTCTCTTCTGCTCCTGCACTGAAGGGCTTGGCACAGCTTCCGCATTTGTTAGGAGTTAGAGAGGTACATTTTATGCATTGAGTTTTTCACCCTTCTTTTGCAGTATTTGTCTTATGAGAAGCTTGGTTATTTTCATGATGCCTTCTGAAGTTAATGTTCTGGAGCTATTGAGAAGAGCTGTTAATAATCTCCTTGATAATTGAACACAGGCATTTCACTGGATGTTGAGTGAAATCCTCAAAACATCACCCGAAGATACAATTTTAGCAGGTCCAGCCACCGCTCCTCTGCCCAGTTTCTGCTTAATATCCATTCACAAAGGAAATACATAGTCATAATCTTAGTAACAGAATTCAATAAATGCTTCAGGTGGAGGCAATAGTAATAAATCAGGGAAACACCACAGAATGCCGTGGCTTGTATATTAAAAAGTATTAAAAACAATGTTTAAAATAACTAGCTTTAAAAGCAAAATCACCTCTTGGCTGGTGGACAGGGACATTTACTGCAGCATAAAAAAAAATAAAGGTTTCCTTGATCAGACTGATAAGTATCTGATATCAAATACTAGCTCACAAGAATGAGCATAGCAAAATCTGGCCAGTAATAGATATATGTATATCTGTGTTCACTGTGTCAGCTGTCTTAAGCACCCCTGTGCTATATGAGGAGCTGCATGTTGAATTCCAGAGACTATGACAAAAGCCTGTGATAGAAAAAAAAGGAAATTTAGCCATCTCCTATTTTCCTAGACATTAATACTCTAAGTAAGAAGACAACATGGTGTTGGCTGCCATTGGAAAAGGAAATTATTGCTGGGGTTTTATCAAATCCTGTTTTGGAATAAAGAATTAGAAACTTGGAATTGCCAAATAGACGTTATGACTTATATTTCATTTTACACATCACCTTTCAATGCTGCTTTTACAGGGGAAAAGAGTTACAAATCTGAGATCACAGAAAATGAAAGCTTGGCTTTCTCCTGAGAGAGGCATTACACCAAGGTCATTTGTGGTTATTACACTCCCTAAATATCACTTTGCTGCCATGATTAATTTACAGTGACACCAGGTCGCCAATTGAAGGTCACCAATTCACAAGTAATCATGGGGTAACAGAGTCATCCATTTGGTGTTCTGGAAGGGTGCACTTGGCTTGTTGCTGATCCTGTATGAAGAACAGTTTTAATCAGGTCGCATCACGTAGAAACCAAGTGCTGTGGAAATGGAAAATATTTATTAGATGGATGAATTTCTTTTTTTGAAAAATCCTCATTTAAAATAATAATAATAGCTACTTCAGACAAAGTGCCTTTTAGAGAGATGTCCAGCAGGATTTCTCCATCATATTTGTATTCACAAAAGAACTTGAACATAATTTTATGTTTAAAGAATTAATATCTTCTGCCAGATGTACAGAGACAGATTTCTGAAAGCTATTTAGGATCTAAAAAACAACATTACGATCAAACTTTTAAAATTTGCCTCCCTCCCTACATGCAATAAAATTCTTAACAACAGCTGATAAGCTCTCAACTACTAGGTGTTCTCCAGAAATTAAGAAATTTTCCCAAGAATTATGGAAATCAGGCTTTACGATTTTTACCCAGTCCAAGGTATTAGTCCTTGAATATGTGAATTTTACCGAAGTGAGAACAGTTCAACCAAATTTGGAACCACTCTGATGTTCAGGAGAAGAACCTTGAATTGCTCCAACCAACTCAGGCAGCTCATTTCAACCAAACTGTCTGAGAGATTGCAATCTGTCTTGGTTTGAAGACAGGTGTCGGCTAAGGAAGGTGTAAAACCTCCCTTAAAACCCACAAATGTGAACCCCCTTCCCTCCGAATTATTATACCTTTGAAATCAAGGGCTTTCAGGCAAAGATATGGGGAAAGGAATAACAGTTCTTTACTAGTATCTATAACAAGGCAAACAATCAATAACAACAGTAGCAATAACAAACAAACAAACAAAAA
>VZTX01022747.1:58082-115925 GCA_013400915.1 Pardalotus punctatus | reverse complement strand
GGGGGAGGGCATGTGAGTTTGTATGATAGGTATAGAGAAGGACGTGGATGTCAATTGTGATGGTAATTGTACTCTCAGATTCTTCAAGGATACATTGCTTTAATAATCATTGTCTAAATGGTTATGGTCTGGGATAGAGTTTCCCTAATTTGCATCTGGTCATAAAACCCAAGACAGAAGCTGTTTAAATCCTGGACAAATGTGTGTCAACGATTAAACATCAAAATCTTCCTTCTTCTATCAACCACAGACAAAGGATTTTTGAGGCACTTCTGCGTGGTGTTGAAATGATTTGCCAGAAATTTATTTCCTGATTCTGATGTTGACTCTGGAAATGGTATACACAAATTATGGTAACACAGTAAATCCAGCCAACCACATTACAATGTAACAGCAGAGCAGGTAGATCCTATCCATTGCAATCGCTTTTTCTTGTCAAATTATAATTAGCTATCAATTTAGGCATGAAATTAAAATAGAAAACCCACAGCACATTAGAATAAAGAATACTTAAGCACTTTTACCAAAAAGTATTTGCAAACTATTTATTTAGTGTGTCTAATAACAAAAAGCATAAGTTTTGAGCCACTTGTATTCCATTCTTTTTTTTCTCCTATTTGTTGATTTAATCACAGAATCATAGAATCATGGAATGGTCTGGGTGGGAAGGGACCTTAAAGATCATCCCCTTCCAACCCCCCTGCTATGGGTAGAGATGCCATTTACTCGATAAAGCTGTCCAGGGCCCCATCCAGCCTGGCCCTGACAGCTGGTCTATTCCTCTGGGCCCAGACTGGTGTGTCACTGTCTAAG
This sequence comes from Pardalotus punctatus, assembly GCA_013400915.1. Classification (NCBI taxonomy): domain Eukaryota; kingdom Metazoa; phylum Chordata; class Aves; order Passeriformes; family Pardalotidae; genus Pardalotus; species Pardalotus punctatus. Next base: position 115,112 of record VZTX01022747.1, on the reverse strand, counting down.
CGTACACATCACACGGGTCTTACATGGCCATAGCAATGCTTCCCACTTCTCCAAAGGTTCCCCCTGGAGCCGGTCTTGTCATTCAGCATTCACTGTCTCCAGGAAGTTTAAGCCAATTCTCATAGGCTTTTTCTTTTGCCCTGGCACAGCAGGTACCAAGCAGAAGGTCTTTGCTTTTAATTTTTTTTCCTGAACTTGCACATGCAGCTATCTACGAGAAAAACCCTTCAAAAATCTCCCCTGATCCATCCCTTTCTACCCATCTCCACATCCCTTCCACATCCTCAGCAACTTTGTTTCAGGAGAAGTTAAGTGTGATTTTGAGAAGTTAAGTTTATTCAGCAGTAACTGATTCTATTTCCATCCGATTATTCTGGGTCTGAAAGCTTATTTATGAGTAACAATGTCCAAGACCTCCAATAGAAGTCCTCTGTTGTGCTTGCTTCTCACTGCTGGTGAAGGAGCTGATGCACTCATCAGGTTTCTTTGTTAGCCTTGGCCCCCGTGTAGGTGATGTGATGACTGTTTTCAGCTGGGGCAGCCAAGGTGTGTGTCCAGGATGCTCTCATCTGTTTGTAGACCTCCATGGACTTTTGAACAAGTAGTAAGAGGGGTCCCTAAGAACTGGGGGTTCACTGAAGGAGCTTCTCACTGGAGGAGATTGCCCTGCTCTTCCTGGACTGGATCTTACAAACAGGTACTCAAACAACACACCAGCCTCATCTTTGCCAAAATGTAGTTCTTGAGGGTGTTCTGCCTGAAATTTGTCTTCCATATTATTATTTCTCCTCTTATTTTCCTGCTATGCATGGTGATATTTTGTCAGGAGACAGAGATGCCTTTGCATGAAATATTGTGCATACATTTCTTTAATAGTCCCTAAAGGTTGAATACTTTCTTCATACATTGCATTTTTCCGAGATTAAGAGAGCTATTAAATCTACAGAGAAAATGAAATTGGAAATGAAGGAGAGAAAAGAAAAAGCATTCACGTTCATAAATGTGAGATTCTACATAATTTCCAATTATTCTATTTGCACATCCTTTGCATCCAATAGCTCTTTGTCTAAGATAATTTTTTTGGTGTGCCCCAATTTAAATATTTTTCTTCTGTTAGCAGCCGATAAAGTAAGAAATCATAAAGAACACAATTACCTGTTCAAGAAAAAGGAGCTAAGTCCTAAGAAAAAGTCCTTTGATTGTGTAAACCCTCTATGCTGAGCAACCTAGAAGATTTTGACATGTAATGTTCTTTTAAAGTGAAGACTAATAAAAAATTAGATGCAATTAATTACATAACCATTGCTATAGACCCCTGTGAAATTTATCTTTTCAATATTAACTGAATTGCTTTTGTATTAGCCCCAAATTTTCAATGTTCATTGTACTGCAAATTTTTCTACTGATGACTCAGTACACAGTACTGTAAATGCAGTGCTGACTACCTGGACTCTGGCCAAACAGTCATTTCAAAAAAGACAATCAGAAAAAGTTGAGAAAAAAGGATAGAGATTTCCCCCAAAAAAAGAAGAGGAGAGGAACCTGTGTCTCGATATTCTCATAAGGGTTGATCTATTCCCTAATAGGCATCACAGACCTCTGTCCATGGAAAGCTCCCAAAATCTGAGTCTTAGATGCACAAATCATCCCAGTTCTGTGGGATTTTTAGGAAGGATGATTCCCACAGATGTGTGAACCAGACTGAGCTGCTTCCATGCAAAATGACTTTACTGTGCAAGTGACTGAGCACTGACACTCAGAGAGGTTGTGGAGTTCCCCTCACAGGGGATATTCAAGAAATGTCAAGACACAATCCTGTGCCATGTGCTCTAGGATGACCCTGCTTGAGCAGGGAGGTTGGACCAGATGACCCACTGTGGCCCCCTCCAACCTCACCCGTTCTGTGATTCTGTGATTCTATGAGCTGGAGCTGTTCTTGGGAGGTGGACTCTGTGTGCAGTGTCTCAGCAGGCAGCAGTTGCCTTCAGTTTACTAACTGACTCTGAATCATTATCAAATGTAACTATACTTATTCACTGAAACTTTTATTACTTCAACATAAAAAATAAATTACAGCACTGATGCAAGTTGCGGTTTTTGTTTTTAATTTGCTTCCAAAGATAACCCATTAAAACTGAATACAGAAAATTTTAGAATGATTATGCAGGTTTCTATAGATTTCATTATGGATATTAAGAAGAAATCTCATTTCAAAGACCACAAAACTGTATTTACTATATTAACCCACAAGTGTTTAAACCTGCTAGAGGAGAATGGATAGAGTTAACAACAGTGGAATGTTACATAAAATTGCAAAAAGCCATAATTTTAAAGGGAAATTCTGCAGTCAAAGGCTAAGTCTTAGTGTCAGGACTGAGATTATGTTGTCAAAACATAATAGACTCCGCAATACCTACTTCCAAGAAAAACAGGGCAGATGATGCACTGAACATGGCAATGTTTTCATTACAACTACTCAGATGGACTGTGAGGATCATATTAACGTATAATTATAACCCTTTTTTGATAAAATAATGATAAAGACCAGAGTACCATGGTAATGGTACGTGAAAGATAAATGTTATGGTAGTAACAATTTTCTCATTTGTTAAACAGGTTAGGAGATATATTGGAGAATGAAGAACATTGAAACTGATTTCTAAAATAAAGTTCTAGCATCCGGCAAGAGTGATGGTCTCAAATTAATTTAGTCTGAACATTTTTCAGCATTCTGTCCTATTCAAATCTGCTGACCAATACAACCAATCAATCACTTGGGGGTAATTACCCAATGTAACATGAAGAGTTCACTTACAGTACCTACTTACTTTTCCTACTTAACTGAGTACATAGTTTATGATTCTGATTGTGGATTGTATGTGGTCGTATAACAGACTTGTGCATTGCACCCTGTCTGAAATCTGGGTGCCATGACAAAGCAAATGAGAGCTTTGCCATTAACAAGGATTTTGACTATAATCAGGGAGAAAAAACGAAGTCCCTTTTTTTCCGGGAACTGTTTATATGTGGTTTGTTTATGACTCTTAATAAAACAACATTGTCCATAAAAGCAGTGACATTACCACAGCCACCTGTAAGTTTTCAACCTTTACTCCAAAGCAGTTGCAGTCTTTCTGCCTGGCTTCCCCAGAGCCAAGGTGCATGAACTGTCCAGGAGTTCAAGAAAGTCATATATATGTTTGTCTACAGCTTAAAGTCTGCACAGTTAAATCAAATCATTTTAGGAAAATGGGTCAATATTTCAGTCAGCTCTTATTTCACCTTTATGTTTAATTATGTAGCATGGATAATTAACAGTGTAACACACATGAAAAGCTTTTGTTTCACACTGATGAAAAAAACCTTCTTCCTTTTCCTCCTTTATTCTGGCACCAGGATACTGTGAGGCTTAATACTTAAAGCAGGTGGCAGCATCTGGTGTGTAGTTTATTTATTAAACTCAGAACAGCTGCATTACTAAGAGGAGTTGTCTTTTTCTTGAGAGGGAATAGGGAAAGAGTGTGTCCATTTATCATTAGCAAAAAAGATGTACAGAATGTTGACTATTTATCTTAGAGTGGAGGTCCATCTGTCAGCATTTCTGAAGATGTTTTAAAGTCAAATTTGCAGGGAAGACAAATCTACTCCCACTAAAACATAAATCAGTATGATTTTCTTCCATGAAAATAGTACAGAACATGTGGCTTTCAGCATTGGGGAAGTTGGAAAGAAATTGGACTTCTCCAAAGCGGGGAGCTAGGCATTTAGACAGCTCTGCTTCTCTCAACTCCTGTAGCTCTTTTGTACCTCTCCAGGGCTTTCCTGAGCCCCCACACAGACTGCCTGAAGCAAGGACCGTCCTGGGTAAGCAAGTTGTCCCTGCTGGCAATGGAGTTTGTTTTTCCAAGGTGGATAGAAAGCTGAGGAATGAGTCAGGGCAGAGTGACTTCACAGTGAGACCCAGCAGATATATATGACTGTGAGGATTAACAATAAAATCAGGTGAGGGACAGCTGGTGTTCCTCACATCTGTCCAGCTCTTCTTTTCAACCCACCACCTGTGAATTTTCAGTGTAGTCTAATTATAACCATCTACTCATGGACATAGCAAAGGCACAAATATTTCTTCACAAGTCAGCGGTGCTTTGGTAATCTGCTGCAAAGTTTGTCTCTCTCTTCTCATTTTCCTGGTAGACTGTCTAATTCTGTATCTTTCAGAGTCTGAGGAAGAGTTTACTACCTAAAACAGATTTCTGTGCGTCAACAGTCCATTTTTCATTTTTAAAAAGTGTTATTTAGGCACAAAAGCTGCTCAAATGTCTCATAAAAATTACTCAATTCCACTATGCATCTAGTGAGTTTTCTTCTCCAGGCTGAAAATGACACTCCCATGAGGCTTTCAAGAAAGCCCAAACTCCATTAATCCTCTAAGTTTCTTAGAAGTTTCCCATGTTCCACTTAATGCCCCAAACATCAGTTTACAGATGGACAGTGCTCCTTCTCATCCCTCCTCTCCTCACTCCTCACCTCAATGTATCATCCTGGGCTTGAAAATCTTTCAAAATAAGTATTTCATCAAAGCTAGTATAGTGGAAAAAAAAAAAAAAATTGCCATATCTGTGTTTCCTGATGATAAATAATTCTAACTAAAACTTCCTGTGTGCCACATGTCCTATCTGTCTTTGAGTCACCAGTGTCGCTATGACAATTTTCTTCTCTAGGCTCTTTCGGTCATTTTTAGCTCACTGGATTTTCTGTCCCACTTCACCAGATTTCTGTGCCTTTGGTAGACACTAAAGCTTCTATTTTCAGACAGAGGATGTAGCAACAGGGAGATTTGGTTCACTTATCTGGGAGTTTTCTTTCAGGCTTTATCAAACCCCATCTTTAGTTTTTATTCTCTATTCTAAACATGCTTGTCTGGGTGTATGTTCTTGATTATCTGGCATAAATCGTGATGACTCTTTTTTCCATCCATAATTGATCTTATAGACTACATTTTGGGTCATTCTTTCAGTTGTGGCAAAATTCTATTTCTATGGCATACACTTTCTGTTTTGCTATTTTCTGCCGTGCTGAGGAGCCCACAAGGCCAATGGCAAAGAACTTGCGGATTTTCTATAGCAAGATTAACTGAATGGGCAACAACTTCTGGAAACAATTCATATTCCTTCTGTAATTGATTATTATGAGGTCCAGTGTTGGGTATTTTTTATTTAATTTTTTTTTTTAACACTGTAGGGTTCATTTCATTTACTTTACACATTGGCTATGGGTATGTTATGTTGTACACTGGTAACTACAGATTAATTGTGTCAGTCTTTAGATCACACAGAAGATTTTGAAGCAGCTGGTCTGTCTTAGTCTGTTTTTAAGAGCTAGAGAGTGATGATCAATCTTAAAAATTCACCCAAAGAGTAGTCAGAGGACTTCATATTTCAGCTTCATGCTGTTAGTTGAGTTTGAGGCTCCAAGAATATTTTGTAAATAATTTGTGAATATGTGTGTGTACTTGAGGGGGGGGAAAGGAGCATTGGCATCTCTGAAATATTCTGAAGCTTCTTTTCAACATCTGCCTAATCTGACAACAAATATATAAATGAGGAATTCACATTCAAATGTTCAGTGATGTCAAACCAAATCAATTGATGGACATTTATAGACAGACTCCTCCCAGGTTCCTTTTTTTTTGTTGGTGGGAAATATCATTTAATTTCCACTAGCAATTATGTTACATTTATCAAATTCAAAGAAAGAATGTTGTTTAAGTAGGTCAGATTTCTTTATTTGGGTATCAATTGACATTTATACATGTTTGTTAAACTTTTATGTCTCCAGACATATGAACATGGCTTGAAAGCATGCAAATTGTTAGCTCTGGTTTTTATGCTATATTTCTAGATTAGTATTTAACATAGCTAAATGTGAATTTATAGGGATATTTGAATGCAAATCAAGTTTAGAATAAAATTAGTTTTAGACAGAAGTGGGGCTGGGTTGAAAATATCTTATTAAATATAAAACCTGCTTTTCTACTTATCTGGTTCTAACATTTCAGTTTGATCTGGCACAACAAAAACCCAAAATCAGTTTATAGATCATACCTGAAACTAAATGGTAGTTTCAAATTTGAGGGATTCAATCAAAATGAAAGTTAGAGAAAAATCCCAAGTTCTCCCATCTCCAAGCACTACTTACAAAGATAGAATATTTAGCAGCATACGGCAGCGTGTGTGAGTATATATATAGTAGTATATCAAGGCAGAGTTTGAACTTTTAAGGGAAAGATTCTTTATGGATTTGTAACTTCAGAGAAGTATTGTACCACATAAATAGACAGAAATAGAAAAATATATACAATCGTTTTGATACATTTGCGAAATAGGTTTCACAGAACCTGATACTTTTTGTGCAAAATGCCTTAAATCACTTTACGTAGGGCTAATGCAATTGAATTTATTTCTGTATATAGCCTTTTATAGTAAATACTTCGGATGCAACACTAGACTTTTCTTTCCACTGCAATCATGTACAGCCTTATGATTATTACAACAGAGAGACGACGAAAGCTCTGCTTTATTAGCTGTGAATGCACTTTCAGTCCACTTGTAGACTGAGAGCTTAGAAGCAAGAAGCTGTGACAGTGCCAAGAGCACCAAGACCTCCCTGATGGGCAATACCTACATTCTCTCAGTCACTGAGTCTTTTCCCTCTCATGCCATCTGTCTTCATGAAAATCGGCTGTGACTTAGGGCCTTGGGTCATCCCACCAAGCACTGGGCACATCTGTAGATCTCTACAGTCAGTCAGAAGAGGTGGGCACCTCCATATCTGGGAAGGAGTTACCTCCCTTCCCAGCACAGGCTGCCTGGGATGACAAGGTTTGTCACATAGAAATCCCACTTAAGTGCCTGGAGGTAGATGCTGCTAGTGAGACAAAGGGTCCCAACTTCACCCAGACTTTCTCCTGTGCTTCTCTTTGTTGGCCCAATGGTGCCTCTTCTTCATGCCGGGGCTGGAGTAAGGAGCCTGGAGAGGGATTCCACCTGGAGAAGTCACAGTATAATGACCTTTTTTCTGGGCCAAACCAACCCTGGTGTAACCAGGAGTACAACCAACACACATTCATTGTTCTGAATGCTGCCTGATTCTGTTATGTTTGTATTCTTACTCATAAGACATTGGAACCAGTCAAATATCCTAGTTTCAAACAGGGAAGGGGACTGCCTTCAAGGCACATATGGACAAGGGATGGAGCTCAAACAGGTCTTCCCTGAAATCCCAGATGTCTTTCCAAGGCTGGTGAAAGAAGTGCACAGGGCTAAAGCCAGCTCAGACAGTTAGCAAGGATTATGATGCACATGGCCAAAGGACAGAAAGCAAATTAATGCAGTGCCTCAAAGAGTGAAGAACTGCAATAAAGATACCCTTTGGGTTTAATCATTAATGCACTTAGTTGTTTGGCAGTCTCAGACCTTACTGCATCAGTGAAAGGAAAATACACATCTAACGGGTCAGCAGAGAAAGCAAGGTTAATACCTGCAGGTTAATGCTGACAAGCCACTAACACGCCTCTTGAAATATAGCTGAGTGGTATGACAGAAATAACTTGTTAAAAGCTGAAAAATAATTAAACACACCTTCATCTGTATCCCTCTCCATCTCTTGAGACTCCATAATGAGGAAATCCTCTTTAATTACCCAAAATACTTCTTGGGGGGTTGGTACCTGAAATGCGACAGAAACCAAAAGCCCTAGCTGTAAAGCACCCATTTCAGTCCAAATTTTTAGATGTCCGGCTCTTCCACTTTGTTTTCCTTTTGCATTTCTGAGAATGGCATATGCACCTAGTGTATGCAAGGATGCATCTCTCTCCCTGTATGCACATTTATGTGTGCATATACTCATATATCTGTATCTCTACAAATACAGTCATGGACCAGTAAATTTCAAATGCATATGCTGTAAGAGAGTATTGGAAAGGCTCTATTTACCACAATACTTGACACAGACCTAATGAGGAGAGCCCTAGGCAGGGACTTGTGCTTTAAATATGTTTATACCTTGTGTCTCTATAAGTGTTGTTGAAATTTTCTGAAATAACTGGAAAAGGGTGAGCCTGCAGAAATTAATTTGGCAACATCTGCTGCTATAGTAAGGAGCACATAAAAAAACCACAACTCTCCAGATAAAAATAGCAACCTAGGCGGTATTTTGGGGCTTTGTTGATATGAGTTTCATTATTCCTTGGTTTCTATTTCAACACAAAAAAACCCTGTAGAAGCTCACCAAGCTTTTCAGAAGACCACCTTTCTTCCTTTCAGACTACAACAATTGTTAAATGATGACTTTTCTACATTTATGGAAGTATGTTCTTTAAAAATGAATTGGGTAAAATTCTGATGATCAAAACCATCATCCTAGTTGGTGGGGTTTTTTTAAAAAGTGAATTCATAATGCATGGAAAGTGGCTCTTACTTCTAATGGTGTCATCTGGCCCCCCTTAACTGAATTACAGATTTATAATCATGCTGCCACTGTCCATCACCCAAGAATGACATGACACAATACCCGATGGATTACCCCCACAGCAATTGGGTCTTTTTCATTTCTTTCTTCTCCACATATTTTCCTCCAGGAAATTTTGATTAGTAGAAATGCATTCAGATTTCCCTGTGGATAAAAAGAAGGGAAGTGTTTGACATTTTCCAGACAATCTCAGACGTACTGCTCGGCCCATTGCTTTTTCATTTCCCCCTGAGTCTTTACTAAGTCCAGTGCACAACAGTTAATGTGGTTTTCACAAAGCAATGATCAGTAATGTAAATACCATTTCTTCCCTCAAGATTTATAATGAATTCTGTGTTTCTTAAGCTTGTTTCTTTCACAGTTTTTCATGTCAAGGATGTTAAAAATTATATTTGGAAATCACAGAACAGTTAAACCATAAACTGTTGTGTTTCTGTTTATTAGTAAGAAAAGTTTGACTGCAGGGATATTTTGTTGGCAGGGTTCTATTAACAGTCATTTACACACATAGATATATATATATACCTTAAATTTACCACCAGATAATGAATGTCCTTCTATTAAACTCAATTTTTTGTATTGCATCTTCCTGCAATATAGACATTAGAAGGCCTTGCTGCTCAGCCAAGGCAATTTTGCCTGGTGCAATATTATGTTGCTAGACAAAGGCATCTGAAAAAGCCATACATTTTATTTTCTAAATCTATACTTTCTTTTGTTGCCTACTGAAAAATCCTTTTTTAGTGCTTACAACACATCTGAGAGCTAGAATAGGATTGTAATATTCAGTAACAGACTGAGACAATAACTAGCATTCTTAAAGATTAATTTTATTTGCCCTCTTTTGCCTGCAAACATTATCCACATAATGCTTTTCAGACAGATTGTACCTTGTTAGTTTCCCTGCTTCATAGTATACATATATTAATGAATATGTATTTCCATTGGCAACAGTGTAAGGCAGGTTATTTCTCTCATAGTGTTATTCTACTGTTTATTCATGTGCATATTTTAAATCTACAATGGTTTGTTAGAAAGTCTAATTGATTGTCACTGACTACTAGCCAGAGCTTTTCTCTTGTTAAGATACCATTGCATAAAATTCTGATCATTACATGGAAGTTCACTTCTGATTGTTAGATCTAAGTGATATTCTTTTCAAAATCACAGCAAACTATTTATCAATGCATCTCCACAAAAACATTGTGTTAAAGATGTTAGAAAACACAGTTTTTCCAATTGCCTTCATAATAAAAGATAAGTAGACTTTTCTCAGCTAAACAAGAAGATCTATTGATCTCTATGTGAATCATGCCATAATTGGTAAAGCATTAGAATATAGAACCCACAATTCGCTAACTCTGTGCAGAGAGAGCAATAACTCAGCAAAAAAGTATCAGATTGCTTGTCAGGAAAATCTTATTGATGCAACATACAAAGTCATTTGCAGACCATCTACTACAGGTATCCAGTTGCAGAAACTACTGTGACATGTGACACCAAGAAAGCAGTGAGAGAGTCAAACTATCTGCTTCCCAATGCCATGGGATCTCAACTGTCTATACAATCAACAGACAGAAATAGGGAAACACATTCTTTTCACCTGTATAGCTGCATATACTCTATGTTGCTCCAACTTCTGTTGACAGTAAAGAGAATTCTTGGTCTGGCATCATGGCATGACAAACTGTGTGAATGATTTATCCCCATCTTCAGTTTAGAAACCTTTAAGTACATGCACAAGGCCCTAGTAGGTGCACACAGCCCATTAATCCAAGTATTAGAGACAGGCGATCAGAAGTAGTCTTTTTGGTGAGGTCAATATTCTTAAAGTGTATGGATTAAGACTTCCCCATGTAACTCATTTAAATTGAAAGTTAAAAGTGTTACAGCAACCTGGAGAATGTAATTTATTGCTGTGTGAGGACTATGCAATGGAGGATCAGAAAAACCTTCCCCAGCCTCTCTGGTCCCCCTCCCAGTGAAGTTAGTGAGAGTTTGCCATTGGTTCCAGTACCAGGAGAAGAACATCTAACAAGCTGGATACTAACCATTTAAATCTGTGTTTATATCCTTGGTGTCTGTCTCTCAACACCGGTGACACTTATTAGTTAATAATTATGACAGAAATAATGTGTGGGACTATCTTTTACACTGTTGCTTGATATTCAGTACTGTATGTATATATCTACTTGACACCTCAGTGAAGACTTTGACATGCCTTATTCATTCTAGTTATTTTTATGGTATTGGTTTTGTTAGATTGCTTTCCCATATGAAGAATAAAATTATAACTGTTCTGACTTAAAATTGTCCAATTCCTTTTTATCCAAGTTTTGCTAAATCTAAATCATGTTAGTCAGTTCTTCTCATTCCCATCACCCTTCACTCACACCAGGAAGGCAATGTATATTGGTGGTTTGAAAACAGGTATTTGACATTCTCTGATGGACTACAATAAATATCTGAAGTACCTGCCTCATGTCTTGTGCTTTCTTGTCTGAAGAATGAAAAGTGCACTCTGCAGACCAGCAGTGTTAATCCCATGATTTTCAGCTACTGGAGAATCATGAGGTAAAATGAATCTTTAAAATAACTTATGAGGACTTCATTCTACAACATTCTTTTTTCAGCTAAATTTATGTGCCAGCCATGTTCCCCTAAAATCTCTCAGAGAAGTGAAAAACATTGTGGAAGTATCCAAAGTCATGACATCTATGGATAAATTTCAGGCAGGAGTCATTTATTCATTCTTTTGCAAAATGTGAGATTTCTGTGTCTATACATAAAAGACTTTAAAAAGTTATACTTAATTGTTATTTTGACTTATTATTTCTAAGTCAATCATATTAGGAGCTAATTTAATGGTAGTATTTTATTGCAATTGTTGAACACCCTTTTTTTTTTCCTTAAGAATGCCCAAGATTCAGGAGTCTTAAAATGTAAAATCAATCTCAGTCTTAAAGAAATGTGGGCTCTAGCGTATTAGAGGGGTCTCTTTTTCCTTTTTAGCTTGGCTTATTCTAATTCCTTCAGTGGTGTTTAAGATTTCATACTAGGTTTTTAAACTGTCAATGCAGCCTCTTTAAATTTTTCTGTTGATTATGTTTCAAGTTTAAGGGGTTTTCTCAGATGCCTACATATTGCTGTCTGACATCACTTGAAACAGCTTAAGTCTGCCAAAGTATCTGCCCAGAGCCAGAAGACATGACACAGGACCTGCAGAGGCCCTGCATCCTTCCAGACTGGGAATTAGTTGTCCAGGTGGGATGGTCTCAAGAATATTAAATGAAACTAAAGGCCTAAGTTTAGGCACAAGAATCAATTTCCTAAATTCAGGTGAGCTGAATCCCACCCTAACCTCGTACAAGCCGAGATTTGGGCGAACTAAATCTCACCCTGAGAAGGGGTTTAGTTGCCTAAATAGAGGCACTGTTGCCATTCTGGGTAGGACAGGCTCTGGTTCAGCTGCAAACTGGATCAGTTGCATATCCTGTGTCTACATCTTCTAGTCCCACTGCCTTGGGTTTTCTAGGATATCTCAAAGGTTGCTGGACATTTTTGTGAGGCTCACTGAGTCATAGCTTGCATTGCTTTCAAGATTTCTATGTGCAGCTGGCAAATATGCGGAGCAGCAAGAAATCCGTGGCTTCCTGGATAGCAGCTGAAGCCAATCCATGGCACACTGAGCATCTCCAGTGGCACTCCCTTACCTGCCTTCGGCTAGTACCCACACCAGCTCTCTAAGATAGATGAAGCCTGACACCTTCTGGGCGTGCCTATCACTGAACTGAGGGAAACCAGCTCAATTTAAAACCATTTTTGTGAACAAACGGTTTAGGTAGGGCTGAAAATGTACTCTTTTCTTTAGAGCGGACTGCTGTGTTCCCCATGCTAGACCAAAACACTGAGTTTTCAAAGAGAAAAAAAAAAATACTTTACAGTGTTCAGCCTCTGAAGAAGGCTGAAGAATGATATCCAGCTTCTAATTATTTTGTAGTAATCTTTATCTTATTAACACAAGGCAAAGCGTGCTGTGCATGTTTCCTGACAAGGTAAAAAAATTGCTTGTCATAGAAGAGTTATTGAAATCAACAATTTAAAATTCTGGAACTTCCTTGAAGAGACATTACCTGAAGTAGTGCATAGAGTCTTCTGTGAGTCACGGAAAATATGACAACTAATAACTTCTTTTCATTATTATTCTTTTCTTGTGCACCTACGATAAGATTCTATTAATTGTGTTTTGCTTTAAATCCTGCTAGAACAGAAAGAAAATGTGAATTGCTAGGGATTTCATTACATTAAATGTTAAAAATTTACCTGCCTATTCAAACACCACTGAATCCTTTAGTCTGGGAGTACCATCACAAGCATTTCTACTAGCAAAAGCATTTTCTCTGCCAGATTTCTGATATTTGTTTGATGACTGTATGAAACATTGCAAGCCTATTTTGATTCTTTTGTCTCATCAGAATGCAAATAAAATTCAAGGAGAATGAAATGTGAGAAAGTATTTTAAAAAGTGAAAATACAACCATCTAACTGTTTGAAAACAACAGATGCTTTTATTTGAAGGTTCTGATCGGTTCTTTTACAATTTAGAGATGATATTTGAGCACCAGCCTTAGCAGTGAAATTATATGGATATACTGAATTCTGAGGCTTTGCTGAATTTGTTAGCACTTGCTTGGTTTAATACACTATTGAACCTAATATTACATTTGCATCTGTGAAATGCATATCCATTCACTTGAACATTCGGGTAGTATCGATGGCAAACATTAATAAATCCAATCAACTGTTGACATTAATCCAGGGGGAAACGTGGCCTAAGAAAATGTTTTCTGATGCATTGCTGAGCTCAGGCATAGCAGAGAGCCATCAAATACTGATTCCCAGCTCATATAAAGAATGTGCAGGTGTCAAGAACTTGCAATATGATGTAAATGCAGAAAAAACCTCCCCTGGGATTTGGATCTGCATGAGGAATGATATTGTCTGATAAAGAGAGAGGCGATGGCCCATTTTTGAGCAGCCTCATGTGAAGGATGATGCTCACTTCTGCCATCAGCTTCACCTGCCCAAGCCCAGCCCATGGGAGAGAGCTCAGGGCTGGGCAGCCCATGCAGCAGGAGCTCTGGGGACAGGGTAGTGAGAGAGCATAGGAGGGGTTTGGAGAAGAGACCAGCAATGAGACATCTTTGATACTTATATTACTTCAAATTAACTATTTTATTATATAAGGAGCATGGGAGAAAGAGGAGAGTAAAATGTAAGAAGTCCAAGAGCTACAGTATAATGGAAATAAGAGGAAAAAGTTGAGCTGAATATCAGTAAAAATATCTTAAAACTGATAAAGATGCCTAGTCTGGCTCCTGATTTGAATTTTTATGATGAAGTTTCTCTTTTTTCTGGTTAATGATTTTCTTCAATTATGTATTTATTCAGTTTTGATAGAGCTATTAGTTAATTCAAAACAATAAAATTATAAATACATAAAACCTTCACACACTCTTAGTTAGATATTGAAAATGTCCATCTTTCAACTGTAACCCTGACTACACTTAAAAGTGTATATGATATATAAAAGTATATACGATATATAGAGTATATATGACACCAATGCTTAGTACATGGGATAGCTATTTGTGCTACTCAATTTATGACACTTCTTTAAAATACAGGCTAGGTTTAAGCACCATTCTACCTTGCCCCACTGGAATGAATATTAGTACATAAGTTAGAGGAGGGTGAAATAGATGTATTTGACAAGCAAGGCAGAAAGAGCCAAAAGGAGAAGGCAAGCAACATGGGAGAGAGGAGGGAGACTGGAGAAGTCTCCAGAGGAACAAACAGAAGTGAAATCTCTGAGCACCTCCCAGCAGAAAACAGGACTGGGACAATCCTGCACTGCAATGCAAACCTGCTACAAATTCAGTCTGGATTTTTTTCTTTCCCCAACTGTTGTGAAGCTTTCCCAATTCAGTTACAGCGCTCTGAAATGCTAAAAGATTTGAGGGACTCCTCCCTGAAACAATTTCAAAGATCCTTAAATGCGCCACAGACACAATTGAAAACTAAGCGATTCTATTCTAGAGCAAGCAACTCCACTACAAATTCCATGAAATGTGGAAGGAATAAAGCCTGACATTCCCTGGCTGCAAACTGAATTTACTGACACTTTTCAGGCAAAGGCAATATTCCAAGTAGTCATTTTGTTGCTCAATAAATTCCCATTCCCATTCACTTTGCTCTGTAAAACCTGCCCCTACCTTGCTTCCAAATGAAATAACTCATGGAATATAAGTGAAAAGAAGAGAGAGCAATTTTGTGAAGTGCTACTAGAGATGTGTTTTCCAGATAAAAACCATACCAATATTGAGAGACTGACAGCAACTAAAACAAAAATGAGCACGAGACAGGCTGTTGTGATGAGCTGACACAAATTCATCTGTCTGTATAACGCAATTAAGTATACATCACAAAAACACAACTAGCAATCCCCAGACCAAGCTAAAAAATTTAGATATAGGCAAGACTGAAAGGAAAAGTACCACTTTTTCCTTCCTTTTTCAATTATAAGTAGAAATATACCTTTTATCTTTATGTTTGTCTGTCCTAGCACAGCCAGCAGGGTATACTTCTTTCTTACCAGCAGATAGACATAGTGTAAATGAGCCCTGAGCTCTAATCTCTCTCTCCATGTGTCATGTCCCTGATCAAATATTTTTAGTTGGGGGGGTTATTTAAAAACAACAAATTCTATATATAAACAAATGCTGTCTTTGCTTTTGCAAAATCAACTTAGGATAAGATTACATGTGGAAAATGTTGGAGGAAAACAAAAAGGACAGCTTTTCCTTTCCTCAGGAAGGATTGTGCTTTGCCTTCACAAGTGGTATTTTTCAAAGCTCTGAGCTGAATTCTAAATCCATAGGGGTTGGCACACCGAGCGGGCACACACATTTGCACAAGAAACAGGCTTTCCACAGCTCATCGAGGCTCCCGTCTCCAGGTTAGGAGGAGACACGGCCGCCTTGGGATGTGACATGCATCCCAACAGCCCAAGAGCTGCTCTCTGTTTGTTCCCAGCTCTGCAGAACAGCCGTGCCAAGGGGACCAACGAGAGCACAGCACGCCAAGCAGGAGCACACCTGCTAACCACGAACCCGGCTACCAATGTGGGCCCTGAGACTGTAATAGATGTGATGTGCACCTGCGAGGGCTGAGCACGCCAGTTCTCCTCACAGTGCCCTCGCCCTGCACAGCCCACTGCAGCAACACAGGTCAAGAAGCAGCTCTCTGGCAAGGTTTCACCACCCTGAGCAGCCACTGACCACGGGATGGCAGCATGAAAGAGAAGAAAAAGATTTGCTTGTAAAAACTGGGTTGGAGTTTGGAAGTCTCTGATAAAAATGAAAAAGAAACCTAGTGGAGAAGGTTTAATAAGCACCTCAGGCTCTATCCGAAATTGGTGGCAGCCAGCACCAACAAAGCCACTCACCAGCCTTATTGCTGGCAGGAACAACTTCTGAGCATTTAATGTATTTAGCAGCTTTTCAGTTAACTCAGGCAGAGGAGGCAACTGTGAAACTCTTATAGATATTTGAACAAAAATGCCTCCATGTAAATATGAAGCTGCTGAAAGATGTTTTCAAGTAGAAGGCATGGGGGGGCGGGGGGGAAGAAAGAACTCTCAGGAGACCTTCTTCTAAGTCAGAAATAATAAAAATTTGGTAAGAGACAGTATGGACCAAACAGAGATGGATGGCAGAAAGACAAGCCTGGACGCAGCCTGCATGCAGCAATGAAATCACCCAGTGAAGGAAGCTACAAGGGAGATTTTGTGGCCTCACCACTGAGCATTTAAACATTTGTCTCCCAGTCATAAATCCACATAACATATTTCACCATATCCAGAATAGACAGCTGAGCTCTCTGCTACACAACCACAGAAAATCAGGAGCCACAGAAGGAGATCCATGACAGGCAGAACTATGGTGCTGGAAAGGATTTTTTTAATCTAGTCTGTGAGAAAGCCTGAGTACAGAATAAGGGCTGGAGACCTAGTGACTCCCTCTTTTATTCAGGCACTTGGAAGTGCTGCCAAGGGCAATGGCTACAGTCGACCCATATTTTCTTTCTCTTCTGCCTGTTAAAGTTGCTCTGGGGTTCATCAGTTTGACAACAGGCCACAGACAGCAAGGCAGTGAAGGGAGGAGAGATGAACAGGGATGGATTGTGGAAGAGAACTGACTGCTTATTTGCCCTCTACTGAAAAGCTTGGTGTGTTGAGGTTTTTCACTCTTATAGTCAGATTTATCAGCTTTGTCACTATCCTGCAAAACCCATCTCTCCTGGCCCAAGGACAAATGAGACCTCTGAAGTGGGAACACATGATGATGGTGACATCATCATAAGCATAGACAAGGATTCATGAAGAAGATCAGGACAGGCAAAATAACCCAAACCTGCAGATTCTGCAATTAGGTGAATACTTGGAGCTTTCTTTTCATATTTCATCCATACCCTGCTGCTATTGGAGCATGGTTTTGGATCTATACAGCACAATGGCTCATATGTTGTCTTAATTTGAAGCCCAGTGCAGAGGTACTTTTGCTGTCCACAGTCTTTCAGCCTTTAGAAGAGAAAGTGAATGCCCCTTCACAAGAAGAAGTTGTGTAAAATAGATGGAAAGCATTGCTACCATTTTTTCTGGCCACCCAGGTTTTGGAAAGCCTAGTTTCAGTAAGAAGCTCTGGATAATGAATGTCTGCTGCACGTCAGCTGCAGGAGAACTGAAGCAGAGCAGGATCATAGGTGCAGCTTTGTTCATAACCTGACAGTGCAGGCAGCTGTGTGCAGGGCACATCACTGGCTGCATGCACCGCACAACAGGACACAGCCAGTATTTCAGGAAATCAAGTTCCCTTCCTGGTAGCTCTCAGCATACATGCCTGGTTCTGTAAGTGTATACCTTCACTGCTAAATTTAGCTGACAGTCTTTCAATCTGCTTCTCTTTCTCTTTTCTGCCATCACAAGCATAGGCACATGTCTGCCCCAAAAGAAAGTCAGTAATGGTATTGCAACTTACAATTTTACAGCAATGGCCACAAGATACGGTAGCTTTATCCCACTTCTTTCCTAAACTGGGGCAGAATTGGAACAAATTCCTTTTCAAGCATTTAGCTAAACAGCCAGGAATGAGCTTTAATTTAATTCAGAAAACAGGTTCTCACTAACTCCTTAAGAATATTTTCATGATAATCATTTTCACAAAGGCATAGGCCATGACTGACAGCAATGATATGGCTTTCGTCAGCTTACCACAATGTCAAAATTTAGGCACCTAACCTACTGGGTGACTCAGAAAGAGGCATTAGCTGCCCACAGACCCAGTACAGCCAGGTGAGAGAGCAATTGACAGTGACCAGAGAGCATTAAACTCCTCAGAAAGATAATCCACACAAAAGCCCTACATGCAAAGCTGAAAGCTACATGGGTCTAGTTAACAAAAAAGGCTGAGGAAGGGGTGTTTTTGAGCACTTCTTCTCCAGAGCTCAAATATCGCATTTGTAGCTGTTATACACTCCTGTGTGATTCAGAGCATTTTCTCAGAAAAAAGCAGCAATTCAGTAGGAATTATTTTAGAGGGGGGCAGGGGTGGTGATGATTACACCCATCTCAGCTTGAAACCATTCAGCAATGCACCTCCCACCTGTCAGCAAAGTGCCTTGAGTAAAAAGCAGCCACAAAGAAAGATGTGCTTATCCCTCATCCTTCCTCCCTGGGCTGGGCTGTGTGACAGTTTAGTCACATAGTGAAGGGGAAAAGTGAAGGGCTGAGGTGGTCCATGGGCACCAGCTGAGGTTATGCTTTGTACTCATTTGTGGGATGAAAAGTCCAGGGTGGACTTTTCTATGTGGAGATTGGGGATGTTATGTTTTCAGCATTCTTTTCCTCAGTTTAGGCATCTATGGGAGCCTTTGAGCATCCCTCTTCATCCCACCCCAGCAGACTCAAGACAACTTATGAATCACAAGAGGGTAAATATTTAATAACACCTGCATTAACCAGCAAAAAAAAAAAAAATGCCTCTTCTATAGTTCGGGATGAATGGAGTATTAAAACATGTAAAACCAATCTTTACAATTAGACTTGTTGCAGGACTTCCTCCACTCATTCTTTAAAGTGTCTATTCTCAATTTCCTTTCTTTTTAAGCATTTCATACAAAGTTGACCCATGCTTCTTTCCTTCACCAAAGACACAACTTTTCTTGGTTGGTAGACCAATACTGTACTTTTTTTAAGGGAGAAAAAGAGCTTTCTGGTGTCACTAGGTAATTTTTCAGTAAGCCACGAGAGGGCAGGTCGCACTCTTGATGCAGCTGCAGATTTTTATAAGCAGTTGTTAAGTCCACTCACAGTTTAAAAACCCTAATTACCAAACTAAGCTCCAGCCACCGAAAAAAGGAATGTGCAGGTCTTTGACCCTAGTACTTGTTATGTGCATTGCATCAATCTAATGCCTTCATTGCTTTTCTTCTGGAAAGGAAAATACCTTTCCGCTCTGTTTACATGTGAGACCAGAACAACTCTCCTTTGCTTTACCCACAGGGTCTTAGGCAAAATCTCTTCTAACAAGTTAGCTGCTGTACTACATTGTTTACATTTCTCCCCTCTTTCTTTCCTTCGCTACCCCAGTGCCACTGTTACTTCCCCATAACCAGGGCAGCTTGCAAAGCAAACCCTTGGGACAGCAGCATCCAAACCTCCAAGCCTATCAAGCTGGTCGGGCTACCTGTGACCCCAAGGAAAATTTTCATCCACCCTTGGAAATAGCAGTCTAGAGTGCCTCCCAAACGTTGGCATCCACATCCCATGAAGGACGAGAATGTGTCAATCTCCATGCAACAGCAGCTCTCTAAATCAGTGTTTAGCATGAACTGGTGCATGTTCTGAGTTGTTCAGCCTGGAGAAAAGAAGGCTCCACAGACGCCTTGTTGCAGTCTTTCAATATTCAAATGGGTTTTATAAGAAAGACGGGGACAAAATTTTTAGTGGGGCCTGTTGTAATAGGTCAAGGGGTTATGGTTTCAAAGTAAAACAGGGTAGATTTAGACTGGACACAAGGAATAAACTTATTACAATGAGGACAGTGAAACACTGGAACAGGTTGCCCAGAGAGGTGGTGGATGCACTATCCCTGTAAACATTCAAGGTCAGGTTGAACGGTGCTCTGAGCAACTTGATCTAGTTAAAGATGTCCCTGCTGATTGCAGAGGAGCTGGACTACATGATCTGGACAGAAAATCTTCTGTGATTCTATATGAAGACCCATAGTCTTGTAGTGCTGGAAAACAGCTGACAACTCATTGAGAAAGGCACATGGAGATTTCGGACCTAGCTACCTTCTGACACTGATCAGGGTCAAATTATGTGACATGTGTAAGCTAGGCCTTTGGAGTCTTCATCTGGTGTCTTCACCACCAGATAACACTGGTCCCTAAACAACAAAAACCCCCAAAAGGCAGCCTGATTTAGGAGCTAAGGTACTGAGCTGAGCTGCTGTACAAAAGTGCTTTGACCTTTGACATCTTAGCCATAATCCAGGAACAAGTGCACTGGTATCCCCCAAAGGCACCATAAAACAGCAGAAATGGCAGCAGATTCTCGTCCACCTGATGGAGCAAGGGCTATCTGAGTGTGTGGTAAGCAAATCAAAACTTTGTTTGCCCAAAAAAATCCACTTTTTAGGGGTAAGTTTTGTGAGTTACACATATTCAAAGCTAAGTGTATGTGAAAACCTACTGACATCATCTTTCTAGCCCACATAGGCAGTATTGAGCAGGCTTAAAAGAAATACCAGAAACTGTTACTAACCAATTTTTTTATTCAAGGCTACAAAAGCAAAGGTTTTATAAGACTCAGGACCCCACAACACACAAAGTCCAAACACTCCATTAATGTAATATATCAAGCACCAAAGCTAAGAGAATCTGTTCAAGACATCATTTGGTATGTAAAAAAACAGAAATTTGGTATGCAAAAACCTAAATGGACTTCAAATCTATGCCTAAATTAAGAAATATATAGGGAATGTATAAAGGAATGTTTAGGATGGGGTCTAGCAACTGCCACTTCCAAACCTGATTCCTCACCTGCACAGCTGAATAATGCAAGCTATCTTAGTCTTGTTACCTTGAGTGCTGCATCCCAGACTTAGGAAATTTTGGAAGTTTAAGTCTAGATTCACAGAAAGCGCATCAGAGACAAAAAAGTTAAGTCCCACTTTCAACTTCTGTCCAAGGTCCCTAACACAGAGGTAAAACACAAGTGTATATCTAGGTGTCAGGGAACTCCTGCTCTTAAATTTTAGGAGATTTGGAGTTTCGGACTTTACCTATTGCTATCATCAACTTTATTGGAAATAACATATAGAATTGGTCATGTTTTGCAAATAAACTATAACCAGGGCATTCCTACACTATTTTGTCAAACAGCATGAAACGTTTTGAACCTTAAAACGAGATGATGTTATTCAGAATATTTATTGATACTTGTCAAACAATATGTTATTAAAATATAAATGCAGAATTAACAACTTTCAGTACATTAATGCTCCTAAATGAAATCAAGAACGCATTGAGGTAAAAAATTATCTTGGTTATTTCTCCTATTTGGATTCTTAGCTGTCTTGATCTAAATCTACAGAGGATGATTTATAAGTGTCACACACCCCAGATAGCACTTAGTAATGAGAAAAATCTAGCCTGACTTGGGCCTTGCTCATATGTACCCAGAGATTTCACACTTTATAATTCACAAGATAATGGGAAAAACCTGAATGCAAACAATTTAATCAGCTGCCAAAGGAATGTCTGATAAAGTCTCAGCTAAGATCTCCGTAAGGCAATCAAAGTCACTTCCTACAAGAGCAAGTAAAGAACAAAAGTGAGGGCACTAGGCCTCTCCCATGTACTTTTTGGGGCTGAAGCTCACATTCATCAGTGGTTCAAAACCTCTTCTGTGCCTTCGGTGCTGGAAAAGTACAAGCAGCAGAACAAGCACGGCTAGTGCTATAAGTGCTCCTCCAATTGTGGATCCAACCATGACAGCCCATGCTTGGGTTTCTTCAAGGGAACCTGGAAATATGAAATTACTGAAGTGAGGACAGCCCATAATTCAATGTTGCAAATTGTATGGAAGAAATAATATTTCCTACAGGCTGATAATTCTGATTACTTGTGCAGCTTAGTGACCCACTGGCCACAGGCAAAGCTTGTAAACACACCACATAACTGAGACACATGCAAGAGCTGAAGATGCTTCCTGCCAGAAAAGTCAAGAGCTGAATTTAAATTTCAACAATTCATACAAAGTGTTGGGAATGGGAACGATTAACACTGACAAGACAAAAATTTCATCTAATTTAGCCAAAATTATGAATGATTTAAGCAATTCTTTCTATGGTGACATTTCAAGACAGCTGCTTCCAAACCATTTTGGTCAACCAAAAACCCTTAAATTTTCAAAAAGGCCACAAAGCAGCCTATTGTCAAACTTTTAACTGAAAACACTACTTAGTGTGGTTCTGCTGACCAGCTCCAGATCGCATCTGCTGATTTTGAACCACTTCTGAGGAACCACTGTCTTCTTAGATAATATTGCTTATTCCTATAACACTGCTCCACTTGACTGAATTTTTATGTTTTCATTTATGCTTTCAGAAGCAAAAATTGCCTGCTCTCCTTTTCTGAAGAATGCTACTAATATACTAAGATGGCAATAATCATGTTTGATTAAACAATCACAAAAAAAAAAACTCTCAAGAGGACTGCACATATTTAAAAGTTATCTAGACATACAGGTTACAGGAGACAGGTGGCTCAGAGACATGTCACACTGACAATAAAAACAACTAAAAGTCTTGTGCCCCTATCTGCAGTCCTCAAAATATTGAGGGCAATCATTCAAAAAATTAGTAAAGTCCCAAAATTAATTGTTTACCACCTTATTACCTTTCAAGTAAGAACCAGTAAGGTATTAATATATGTTTATTTCTACTGTGATTACCTGAAGTACAATTAGCAAGCTAGTCTTTTAGATAAAAGAGAAGGGTTTGGATGTAAAAGCTTTACTGTCTGAACACAGGCCACGCAGACTGGGATAGATACACTCCTTCACTCTCTTCAGAGACCTAACAATTTATTTAGGTGTGAGTTGAGGAGCACAAGAGTCACAAGCTACCCATGTTCCTCTCTGGGTGCCTCATACCAAAGGGGTATCCACATTTTCAAAGCAGGAGAGGGGGACAGTAGTCCAAATGGAGGAAAACTTAAGCTCCATAAGATGGGAAGTTTAAATTTCAGGGGAAATTCTGGGGATGTCCCTGAGAAAAGCACTGAAGAAGCAGCTAGCGTGCCTCCACAAATCAGGGCCCCCCTGCATGAATGCAGCCTGAGGACAAGGGTTTCAATATTTTGCAGTCTATAAACCTTTTAACAGTCTCCACAGATTAAAACCACAGATATATAGTAAGCATTTAGAAGAAATTCCTGCCCATGCAGGTTAGATTAGCACTTACTGCCTCTCAAAATAATACTGAAGTGGAGAAAGAAACTGCTCAGATTTAATCTTTGGAAAAGCAGCTGAAGAGTGATTTTCATGCAGTTCTTACTTTTCTGCCTTTTACAAATATTTTAATGTCTTGTTGCAAAATTTGGATTTTGTGCATAAATACTTTGCTTTCTTGCTATTTTATCTTTGTCTGATTGGTGTCAAAGGTAATTTCAAATGAACAGACAAACCCTAAGGCACGTCCCAGCTATGGACATGGAAAATCTTTAAAATGGGGGGCTTACAACAAAAAACACCCATGTACATCTCTCCAGGTATCCAAATATTAATGCTGGGTAGTGAGTAGGTGAATAGACCTGTGTGTTTTGTGAACGGTTCCTTATTTCATATATGCCTTCATCATGGAGAGTGTGAGCAGTCTCATCCTGAGACATACCTGGCAGGTCAATGGCATAGGTGTAGCCGAGTTGCTCCGCAGTTTGGAAGAGCTCATTGTTGGTCACCGGAGGGAAAAAAGGGACCATGTTATAGAGCCGGTTGTGACCGATGGGGGCCAGCTCCTCAGGCCAAGCATTGTCAGGGGGCCGGAAACGCTTCATCCACTCATCAAAGATGGCATCAGTAAAGGAGTGAAGAACCTGCAAATCCAGGCATGGGCATGCGCACTTATTAAGCTGCTTCAGAACTCGACCATGTTTAAAACACTCCACAAACACACAAGGTGGCTCCAGCTTTTGAAAGAGAGAGAAGAGGATAATCTAATTTAGATGGGATTTACAGAATGGGAAACCAGGAACACCCATGAGAAAACTAAACTGATTGTCCACATGGGACATTTTGTTTTATACACATTTGTTGCTGCTTATTCACAATAACATCTTTCTCCAGACAGTTTAACATCAGCTGGCATCAAATGGGCAGGTGAATCTTCTCAGGTGAGGAACCACTGAGCTCATTCAGGCGAAAGTGCCTTTCAAAATTATTTTAATCTTTCTTGTCTCTAAACAAGTATGGAAAGTTGCAGGAAATTTGACTCCACCATGCTCATTTTAGAGCATGTGCCACCAGTTCCACAGCTCCAGGTGCCCATGAATTTGATCAGATGAGTTTGTGGGTCTATAATCAACTAATACAGAAAAGTTGTTTCAGACAACTATTACAAATGTCTGAAACTAATTTCTGATGTGCTTATGGTTTTTTTTAATTACAACCCTCATTTCCAAGAAAAAACTTGGAAAATATCCTATAGAAAATAATAGGATATTGTTTTCTGTGGTGAAATCACAGCATAGTGAAATGAATTTCACTGTGTAAGAAAGAAATTAATGCAGGAATTAAAGAATTATTAAAGAAACTATCTGGAGAACCACTACATAAGTATTGGGACTAATTCCTCAAACAAAATATTGAAAACTTGAAATAAAGGTAAGAAAGAAATGTATCTACATAATATATAAATATAATATATAAAGAATTTATGCATGCAAACACTGTGGTTTAATCTAACAAAGAGGAAAATAAATTAGCATTAATTTATTAGGCAAAAAAGATGTATAAGCAGAGTCAACTACTGGCTTTTCATTTGCACAATGCTGTTTGTGCTGCTCATGGCAGTGCAGCACTATTTCAATGCACCAGTGAAACCACATTCTTTCTATTTCCCAAGAGACCCTGACATTAGATGGACTTCCTTTTAGCCTGTAAATTTTGAAACAAAGAAACAAACTACACAGTCTACTGCTTTAAAATGACTAGCCCCACTTTCACTTTACCTTGTTTCCGTAAAATTGTGTGATATAAGCCGTTAAATTTAGATACCACCTAATGAAAGGATTCAGGGCAGCATGACTTGGAATTGCAGCTCTTCTCCCCAGAATTTTATTTTATATTTTATAAATTACCCTGAGATTTTATCCTTTCTATTCAACCTTTTTTCAGGTGTGGCAGCATTCAAGAAAAGATAAAGGATTCCTCCTTTTCTATTTAAAGGACTAATTTTTAGGGAATTCACTTTACTTGTTCTGCAGGTCTCTGGTGAGAAAGGTGCCTTTGAGCCCCAGCCACTGCCAATCACACTGGGGTAAAAGACATACCACAAAGATGGGATCATTGGCAGCTGCATGAGGGAGGGCACTGGTCCCGTTGAGGAAAGAGTGAACCAAGTTGTGAAGGCTCAGCATCGGCGAGTCAAGGGCTCCATCTGCTTTATCAAAGCCCTCCAGCGCATTCCTGTGGATGGTTAAAAGCACCATCAAGTAACCACATTTTGCTGACAAATATGCCCATAAAGAAAATCAGGGACCCAGCCAGCTCTAGAGCAACGAAAGGACAAACCTGAAGCTGAAACTGGAATTGCGGAAAAAAGGGGGCCTGTCAAACTCCTGCAGGGAAAGGCACCTCCTGACATCTTCCACGGTGGGCAGCTGCTCACTGGAGCCCCAGGACGGTCTCCGCCGCAGCGGCCCTTCATCAGTGCCATTGCACAGTGTGACCAGGCGGTTGTAGTCATCCAAACTGAGCGTGGAACACAGAGAGGCACAAGTCAGAAGAAGGTGATGCCTTGTTTGTTGGCTTTTTCTCAGGCAGTATAAAGAGGCCTCGGCTGTACATGTGAGAGAGCAGAGGTTTGGGATGGACACCTCCTGGGGCAGCTCAGTTCACCTCCCATGGTCTGGGAGAAGAATTTATTGCAGGACTGTCACCGTGACATAGCTTTCTGTGGCTTTGCATCCTCTGTAGACCATCAGTCATTTAGACCAAAAGTTACCAGGTTCATTGTCCGCAGAGAGGGGATGCTTTAGAAAAGGCAAGCACAACTCCCATCATGCCTTCTCCCCTCCCAAGGGCTTTGGAGCCCATGTTTTTGTCAGTCAGAGTAAAACAGAGTTTTCAATTTTAAACTGACAAACTTTACCTCCTGAATAAGGACTACTTTTTTTTAAATCTTAACAAAATGGAAAAAAAAATAGGGAAATGTGAGCTGTGGTGTGAGCTGAGAAAATGCATGACACAAAACAGGCTTTCACTTTCCATCCCTCATCCCCTTTAGAAGAAAAGCAAGAGCAATGCATTGCATCCTCTTTTTTCAGGGCCTTTGAGAACAAACTGTTGTTGCGGGGGTTAACCAGTAACTAATGGCGACCAAGTCCTTTTTATCAGGGAGAGAAAGAGGGAAGGAGAAAGAGAAAAACAGTGTAACACTTGTGAAAAAAAGAATCTGTGCTATTCAGTATGAAATGAAACATCATTTTCAGAAACTTCTGAAGTAAACAAGAGCTCTTCTCGGTTTAACTTTGGTAAGGCAAAAGTTTAGTCACTTCAGTTTTCAAGAAAAAAAACCAAAATTATTCATCTTTGAGAAAAAGTAGGGGCAAGACTTAAAGCCAACCGGTGCCTA
Source organism: Pardalotus punctatus (assembly GCA_013400915.1). NCBI lineage: Eukaryota > Metazoa > Chordata > Aves > Passeriformes > Pardalotidae > Pardalotus > Pardalotus punctatus. The sequence goes on along the minus strand of VZTX01022747.1, from coordinate 88,602 downwards.
AGGCTGGAATTTCAAATATCTCCTTGGTATCCAGAGAAAGAGACTCTTTTGAAAAACCCTGAGCTTTCAGTACCCCTGTCTGACTGACTGCACACTGCCCTGAGCTGATAGAAGAATGATGTATGGGTATTGTAACCAACAGCATCTTAAGTCTCAGCACCCCAATCCTACATCTGAATCCCCTGTCAAAACCCTGCTCTCACACGAGTCAACACATGCCCACAGGGAGCTGCCAGCAAGCTCCTGGCTGGCTCTGTGTTGTTTTTCATGCGAAATCTCAGATACCTCAGCGTCAATCCCCAAACTGCATTATTAAATATATCAGGGTTCAGGTCTCATCCAAAACATAGGAATAGACTTCTCAGCCTATCTCTAGCTTCCTATATGTCAAAATAGTTTACTTTTTCTGCTGCTATCAGTTGGGTATATGTTATAGAGAACCAACACTGGGGTATTTCTTTTTTAGAAAGATACTTGCCAATGTGGAAACTCTTCAGACTTTTGGCAGCCATGAATTGGTGAAATCAACTAAAATCCTGCACTAGAAGAATCATCTTTTAAAATTATACTTTCATGATGTCAGGGAGAAAGTCTACACAGAACCCTCTACATATAAAGTGATGGCAATTTCCAGTTTTAAAGATGCTTTGGCTCTTTTCCTGCCACTCACTCACTCTGAGGGAGCAGCCCACGCTGCCAATGCTGAATGACAGCAAAGTTTTGTCCTTATGTGAGCTTGCCTCAGGTATTCTCATACCTGTTACAAACCACTTGCCACCGGGAGAACCTGGAGCTCAGGTTGATCAAGCCCGGGTCATCCGGCCGCGATGCTCCAAAGAGCTGGTCCTTGCAGATGTCACATTCGTTCCTGCCCGTGGCAAAGTTCCAGTATGGCAGCGCAAAGGACTCATTGCCCATCAGACGCTGCAATGGACAGAAATGCATTAGCTGGGAATCAGCTCCAAAGGAAAGAGAAAGAAAGGGATTGCTTCAAGCTGTTTGACTGGATATTTTCACTGAATATTCTGCTTTTCATTCTGCATTTCAACTACATGCATTTCACACTGCTGTTCAAACTCCTTCCAGAAGATTGTGCCACGAAATCCATCTAAGCAAAGACATTGTCACCAGTTTCCCTACTGTGGGACTGCACTTCTTTTGGCCATGTTAGGTTTTCTGCCAACTCAGAGACCAGACAGGAGAGCAGGAGCAGAAATGCACTGAACCTTAAGCAGGTAAGAGGCTTTGAGTGACGTAAGTGGGTAATGGGTAAAATTGTGCATGTGGTTGCTTTCGTTCCAGAAGACTGGCCCTGGGGAGGAATCAGAACTTGTGTTAATAGGGGAGTACAGTGCATTTGATGGTGCTTGCTTGCCAGATATGATTTCACACAAGCAAGATCCTGCAGCTATTTTGATAAGCAACCATTTTCATTAGAGGTCTGTAAGGCTGAAATACAGCAACATTCCCAGTGCAGAAGTCATGCAAATGAAAATGAGTTTATGTTTCTGCAACTGACTCTCAGGCATATTAATATATATGTCTTTAAAAGTAATATTGTTAAATATATGTATGTATTAAATGTATAATGTGTCATATTTAAAGGGAGTAATATTTAGAGTTGGTTTCATTGGAATGATATCTTCAATATCAACAAACACTATCTGTTACCAAGTTTTACATGAAGGTGTTGCTTCAATTCTATTAATAAATACTGTTACTTCACATCTTCTGTCCTCTGTTGCGGAGATGAGGGGATAAAATCTCCATGATAGCCTTCACATCATTGTTCACAATGTGAAACTACTCAGTCCTCAGCACTCAAAAAGCACTAATTTCACTTTAAACCAAAAAAAATACAGATCAGTGAGAAAATACTCCTGGGAGTTTGGGTGAGAAACTATCTTAGGAAATATCTTACCCTTGGCTGGCTCAACAAAGTGACACAGCAAAAGGGAGAAGCTGGGCAAGGCAAAGGAAATGCTGTTCTGCTAACCTGCAGTTCCCTCTCCAGCCACAGCAAGTGATACCTATGCCAAGTAACGAAGGCAGGTCCTTGGTGGGAGAAATCAATGCCTTTGAAAGGGCGGCCAGGGCCTACAAAGGGAAGATAAAATAAGCATTTAGGCATCAAACAAGGCTGGAGAGAAAGACAGCACATTCTTTCATTGCCTGGAGTGGAGTTAAACAAGAACCTTCAGCTCAGAGTCTTTGCACATATCAGAAGCTGGGACAAGTGCACACATCAGAATTTGGGACAAGTGAAACAAACTCCTCAGTCCATATTTGCTTCAGTGCTTCCCAAAACTTCACATTCCCTAAAAAGTTGGATATTGTGAAGATTTCTTCTCACTTTAGTGGATTTTGATTTGAAGAAGCAGTTTTACTTTCTAAAATTCTATCTCCTTGCTAATATGTGGATTATCTCATTCTCTTGCTCAGCTGCAAGACTTACACCACGTATCTAACAGGAGAACCTCAGCATTTTCCATGCCAATAGTAATCCAGCATCCTTTGCCAGCTTTCTTCAAATTGTTCTTATTTCTTGTATTGTGCTTTTGCTGGGTGAGAGGTGAGAGGCTTCAAACCACATATGGATTTGTTTATCACTGCAGCAAGTTTCAACCCACATATGCATTTATCTACTACTGTAGCAGCACTAGAAGTTGCCCCTTTCCCTTTCCATATGACTGTCCTGTCCCCTGAAGGACTTTTGCTCTCACTAGGCCAGAGACTGCTTTCTTCAGCCCTGCAAAATGGAACCATGTCAGGGGGCAAGCTGAATGAAACCCACTGCAGAGTATCAGACACACTCTAGCGAGGAGGTAGATATGGGCTCTTCATCTTGCACGTGGGACTGTCAGATAGAAAACCCACACTGTTTGGTGCTCCTCCTGCAGGAAGTAGGCTTTGGGAAATGGGGCTGATATGGATACTTCTGTCTAGAAAAGCAGTGAGGACTAGGAATCTGGATTTGGGAGAAAGCATGGGGTAAGATACCCAAACCTCTAACCTAGGCTGGTTTTAAAAGGTTAGTGACTGTGGTTAGTCAGGCAAATCCTGTCCTTAGTGACCTGCTGACAGCCACAGAAAGTATTATCACTCAGGTCCCAAATATCTCTGCATGGTCTGTGCTTTCACCACTGCAGAGCCCCTTTCCCAGCGCCACTGCATCTACCTTGTCCTGTGGACTGGCAACATCTTTTTGAAGTCAGTCACTGCGTGACCACACTTCAGTTCACTCAGCAGTGAAGACTGTGCATTGCTCCCTGTCAGATTGAAGATGCACCAGGAGTGCAACTGGTGTGTTCGAGCTGCCTCAGGGTGGGGGACCTGACCACAGCAGGTCTGAAGGACATCTTCCTTGATTACTGATGGCCACCAGCTTCTCACCACCAACTGTTTCGCTCCAGAGCTCGGTGCCTGCTAACTGGGACTCACTGTTCGATGAAGCAGCACAGCTCTGTTAAGCACACACATTCGTTCAGCAGTGGTACTTTCACCCTTTGTTTTACCTGCAGAGCCCATTGGATAAGAAAAGCACTAACCCAGTAGCGTGTCTCTGACTGAGTAGTAATGAAGCCAAACAAAGTAGTTATAAATACTACAGTTGGCAATCTGCGGTTCTGCTCCGCTTGGACCAAGCAGACTTCTCCAGTGCTGAGTTGCAATGACATAGTCCGGGTGAATGGTTGTTTTGGCACGGTCTAGAGCGTCAAAGAACTGCTCTCTCTCCTCTGCCGTCAGGGAGTGGATGTCCTTCCTGACAACTGCTGGCTTCCTCCTGTTGCATTCGGGGCCAGTCCAGCCAAACTTGCAGTCCCCGCAGTTGTAGCCACCAAAGTTTCCTGGATCAAGAGGGAACAATGAGTCATGACATAATGAATCAAGAAAAACTAACAGTGAAATGCAGAAGAATTAAGAACTAGTGCTCTTCTTCCCCAGAGATGCCAGCTCCTGGAAAGGACAGCAGCTGAGCAGACTGGCAGCTTTGCCAATTGACTAACCAGAAAGATGGCTGGCTCAATTCCCAGAGCCATGGCAGGGCCAAGAATGCACTCAGCCAGTTGGGGAAGTGCTGGGTAATGGGCCTGATGCCCTGAGGTGCTCACAGCTCTGCAAAGCCCTCAGGCACGTGAGGAAGCTCACTGAACAGAGAGTTGAGCAATTGTGGTTAAGCCGGTGATGAAGTGCCTTGCTTGATTGGCTCTCAAGTACTCTTCTGCTTTGAGGATCAAACCCAAAACAGGGTCAGTTCACTTGGATCCTTAAGCACAGAATAAAATCCCTAACAACACAGTTCTCCTAAGGACAAAAATTAGGAGAAACTAGTGCCTCTTAACAGTGTATCTGGGGCCCAACACAAAGCAGGACAAGCACCAGGGCTGCTGCTGGTCACTCTTTAAGCATTATTAAATAGTTCTGCAATAACAGCCTGAGAAACACTGCAGTACTGTCGTTCCCCACTGGCATCATTCCTAAGGCATCAGGTCCACTTTAGGCTATTAGCTCAGACTCTCTGATGAGATGGAAGAGCCCAGGAAAGCAGAGCTCGCTCTACCTGTGGCCTCTTGCAGACCGTGGCTGACAGCTGGCAACAGCAGAAAGGCCCTGCTGCAGCTTGCTCCCCTGTTTGTGAGGGAGGCAGGGAACAAGCAGCCATTCCTGCAGAACACACGTGCCCCCTGCCTGCATGCTGGCAGGCTGCACTGCTGTAGGACAGTGGGCAGCCCTTCCAGGGGCAGGGGCGAGCAGAGGGGTAGCCAGGGTTCCTCTGGGATCTCCATGCGCTTCTCAAAAATCTGCAGACTCCTCACCCCTGCCTCCCCTACAACTCCCCACACACTCACTCCACAGCAACCATGCCAATTGTTTTCCAAAATGCCACCAAATGTCACTGCTCACCATACATATCGGTTCTGCTAGATCCAGGACTAATATGAGGATGAGGAAATGTCTTATGAAATGTTCCCAGATGGGCACATGTCCCTAGGCTGTAGGCTTGAGCCTATGACCAGAACAACAATTAACATTAAAGCAAGATTTCAGATTGTCAGGGGCTACCTGGCTTATTACCCAATTCAAAGACTCCCAAGGTTACAAGGGCTGTTACCAACAAGGCTCTGAAGTTTATGTCTAGCTTTTAGGGCAAGGGCTGCTGAACTGTAAACATCTGTGACAGACTCCTGTGAGACCTGCCAAGATGATATGAGGACTCTTACTGTAGGTTGGGACCAACTGCAAGTTGGTTATGGTTACTTCACAGGCCCTCAGATCTTTAAGTTTACATTTTATCATGAAGCTGAGGATCAGTGTTAAGGTTAGGGACCACAAGCATGAAGACTTCAACAAGGTTTTGGATCATGCATATCCCAGTGGCATACCATGAGGACAGTTTCCAGATGTATGGCTTACACTTTGTCACGATGCAAGCAGCTGGGTTCAGCTGCCAGTTCCATCTAGAAGGGAAGGCACCCAAAGCCAGGGGTCTGCACTGGTTAAAGGTGATGAAGGCATACACCAGAAAAATCAAGTAGGTTATAGTTTTACGAAACAAAGCACATTGTATGGATCGTGTGGGTATGGAGGGATAAGCAACATGGAAGATTGATTTGATCACAATATCCTCAGGGTCCCATCAGAACAGCACAATTACTGTTATCAGTTCAGTGTACTCCACTATCTGTGTGTTGTTCATTCTTCATGGTTCAGCCTAGCTCTTAGGGCCCATCACATGCTCCAGCCTGAACTGACCAAATGATGAATATCAGGAATATCATGCAACATTGCCTAATTAGGTCATGTAGTTTCAGTCATGGACAATGAACTTCTGGGAAGCATACGCTGACCTCTCATACTCAGGTACAATTCAATCTTTAAGAAAAAGTGGAAAAAGCAGGAATTAACCATGAAAAGATCTGTCAACAACCTCTTTTGAGCTTGGCAGTCATGCTTCCAGTCATTCAAAGGATCTCTCTACTCACAGTGCTGGATGAGCAACACGTTGAAATACAGCACTAACAGAACCAAAGTCAGTGCAGGACCAGGTTTGTACCATCTGGGTTGGTACCAGAACAAGACACTCCTGGTCACTTTTTGAGTGATGGTGCCTATTCCTCTCTCAGGAAGGGCCCTTTGAATCTATGCAGGTCTTGATGCCTGAAACAATTTTATCAGACAATTTTAGGTATACTCCCTGTGCCTCTTCAGGCTCTGAGAAGAAATTTGCAAAAGCCTGAAATGATGAGCTACCTTCTTGGGAGGAAATCTTTTCTCCAACTGTATGTATCTGGAGCCAGGTGGACCAATGACTTCACATCTGTTTCTCTTTTGCTAATTATATCCAATTGATGCTCTGCAGGATTTTCTCCCTTAGCCACCCAATCTATGAAGGAGTCCAAGGGGTCCATCCTTTCCATCACGTCCCCAGTCAGTTTTCAATGGGGCATGAGTTTTTACTAAGTGAGTAGGAGGACTGCAGTGAAGACTTGCAAACAGAAGGAGATGCTTTCCGGGCAAAGTGGTATTTCACACTGCAATATTTCTGCTGATTGTGTTGAACATTTTTGTCACATCCTCAGACCTATTTGGCAATGTTCTATTGTCAGAAGCACACATAACAACAATAATTCATTATATCAAAACTTGCTTTTTGTCATTTTCTTTCAACAGACTCCGTGCATCACAGGACTGCCTTTATGCAGCAGCTGAAATGGCAAGAAGCTGATGGAGGTTTGTGGGATTTCCCATATTGCAAACAGAAATTACTGCAGTAATCAGACCCAGATTTTTCATAACCCACCCAAAACACTCCTTCAGCATTTGTTTCTAAAGCACTCTACCAGGCCACTGATTTGGAAATTATGCACTGCTGTTTCCAGAAAGTTCATTTACTGCCATGTGCACTTCCCACATGACAGCACTCTGAAATGCTGGTCTCTTACAACTTAACTTCCCTCTCTGCTATGCTGGTGAAGATGGAATTCAATGGTGCAGCTCTAGGAGAGAAGGAAAAATAATCTGATGATAGCAGGATATAGCACATAGTAGACATTTTCAGTAAGGCAGTTACATCCTTTCAAGATCCTTTTGCACACAGGAGCCATAGGAACATGCAAGGATTCATGACTTAGCATTTTTGCACCTTCAGTGACTAACACATAGGAACTCAGTGTACTGCCTTCCTGAGACTATGCCAGAGACAGCAGAGATTTTTATCATTTCTTGTGGTTTCCAGAGAATATGGTGTGGGAGGTCATTCTGGTACACAGAAAGAATATCATGTTCTTGGATGCTCCTGGCTTGTTCCACTGTTTCTAAGAATGACCACTGCTGGTAAAAAAAAAAAACGTGGGTCTTCACTAACCCTTTTGTCTGGAGATGGGATCACATGCCTTGGGAGCTGTCTTCTTCTGTACCTAATCTCAGCAACATTTAAGGTGCTCTTTCTCAGTCAAGCTGGGTGAATTTGACTGTTTCTGTAGGCACTATGGCCATGCTATTTCTCCCAGTCGGTCAGTCCGTGGGCATGGCACTGAGAAAAATACAATTCTTATGACCTGATACTTGGTATGTGCTCATACACATCACTGGTGTGTGCTAACACCACTGTAGCTGCTTCTCAAGCCCAGAGACTGCCTGAGCTCATGGATTTTTCTACATTGTAGTGGTTGCAATATGTGGCTAGCCTTCAGTCACCAAGCATAACACAAATTAATAACTCCATCAACTTAGTGTCTTTTCTTCAGTAAAAAGGAACCCACTCAACACTCACCATCTTCTGCCTTGTTTTAGTGTACCAAGATGAAACCCGAGCAGCTGTCATGCCTCTTCCTTCTATAGAGACCAGCTTAATGCCCATCATTTACTGGATGGGGAGAAAGGACTGCTTTTCAGACTTCTTTAGCTATTGCATTAAAACAGGAGTTACATTAGATTTGAAACCCCTGCATACTGCAATTTCTCAAGGGTAGGGTCAGGATTGCTACTGTGTGGGACAAATGGTTAGCTCCTCTCTCTTTTCTAGCTCTTCACTTGGACACACTCCTAGGCTGTAGGATGTGGAAGATCTGCACCTACTGCTGGATTTAATAGGGTCAACAAGGTATGGTTATAATTTAGTATTATTCCACAGACATATTATCCTACAATAAGTAAATGAAGTGTATTTTATAACCACTTCAAAAGCCCAATTTTACCTCACGGGATAGCTATCATATCAGCTACATGGCTTAACTGACAATTTGATTACAGCCATAGAACAGATGTTAAATCATCTGTCCCCTCAAAAAACTTCCATTAAAAAATCTGAGTAACGTTCAGCACATGTCCATATGTAAACCTTAGAAAGTGGAAGCAGAGAAAAGGAATGATAATTACGTTTAACTCCTCAGTGAACACAAACTACGTCATTGTTTAATCACTGTCACAATCTGTACTAACAACCACATGACTGACTGCAACGGTTTTTCACAATAGACTTCTGTACTGAGTTTTTTAAATGCTATAGCAGATCTGTATCCCAGCAGTACAACATTGTCTTTTAGAACCCAAAATTGCATTTTGTTCACATGTCTTCTAAAATGGTTTTCTTCTAAACTAAATTTAACTATCTGACTGGAATAGGGCTTTGTTGTGTAAACTGCTACAAGGCTCAGTATTCAAGGTTGGACTTGTGTAACCAACACTTGGTCTAATTCAACATGTACACCTTATTAAAAACAAATTACCACATTCTCCTTTGTAAAGTACTGCACACTGGCAGGATCTGTCATCAGGTTGTTTCAATTTATATAAATTGAATAATATGAAGTGCACCCAAACGAATTTTAGAACACATTCGGTGGATTCAAAACTGAAATTAGACAAGAACTAAAAACTCTCTGCTACCTTCCAACTACATTCATGCCATAACCCCATATTTTTTACAGAGATTGTATTTTTGCTGCAACCAACACATTGAGTGAAATGTGCAGCATCCTGACAACAGCCTTGCAGTTGTTTATTGACCATGGCCCTTGGCACAAAAAGTGGGAAGCAGAGCTGGATCTTTCTTTTGTATTAATCTTGCTCTATTCGTCCTCAGTTAAAGAAAAACCAATGCACATTATCTGCTGAAGCCTAAAAATGGAAAAAAAAATTAATCTGGTCCCATAATAGCCATTCATCCATATTTGTGTTTGGGGTTTTCTTTTTTCTTTTTGGTTTGTTTGGTTGTTTGGGGTTTTTTTTTTCCGTAAATATTCAGGACTCAGACCTGGATACATATGATTTTAAGGTATTTTTCCTCAGTGAACAGCTTCAACAAATGGACAAATTTTCAGAGTTTCTTTTCTCTTTAAATGCCAAGGTTTTTGCAAAAAGCTAAATTTATTGTGAAAAATCCAGAATCCCACCTTTGGAAAATTTTGGCCCCTGTTCGTCACAGCTCCTCCAGTTTCCTACCATACAGCCATCAGCTGCGTGACACATTCACTTGGCACTGTCTAACGAAATAATCAGCTATGCGGTAGTTGGAGTTCCCATAGCTCTTCATTTGCACCAATTCTAAGCTATAAACTAAACAGTGCCAAGATGGAACACAACTATTTATATTGTTAAAGTGCTAGAAAGAGCCTTGGTGGGGTTGGATTTTGCACAATCCAGGACCCATTCCAAATAGGCAGTTTGCACACAACATTCACTTGGAAAATAAGACACCTTAATAGCAGAGATGTGCACTGTTCCATGTCCCTTCGAATGAACATATTTAATTTATGCTACATAGGTACCATATGTCACCTACCATTCTGTTACATAGGTAGCATAGCTTTGTATGCCTAATAAATACCACACATCACTACTTAAAGCTGGTGCACAGACAACCAATCAGTGTATTAAACGGAGTGGAAAAAAAATACAAAAAAACCCTAATAGACACCAAGCCACGACCACCAGCATTGTGCAAGAATCCGATCTAATTCAAATCCCATAGAGCTGTGAACTTCTTAGCGTTCTCCCACAAATGGTTTTGCATACAGCATCAAGCAGAGTACAGCCCAGGAAAACTTTCTGAAAATCATCCTTAAGGATGCCTTTCACTTACTGTTTTATCACTGGTATATTTAGGTTAAAAAAAACCCTGCAAGGAGAAAGAGAAATCCAGCAGATTTAAAGAGATGAGGGGAGCAGCCAACTCAGAAGAAGAAATACTGAATAAAAGGACACTAAATTCTGATCACGTAACTTGGGATCCAGTCCTGCAAATATTAAATACCGGTGCTTATCTCTACTCGGACAAGCAAATTAATGTCTGCCTTTGCAGACCATGTCTGTCTCCACTGCTCTTCAATTTACTCCCAGGTTTTGATGCTGTAATTACTTTAACTGTGTAAATATTGGTGTATGCCTATGTGCTTCGGTATTCTTCTGACTCAGGATCGGCATCCATATGTGACACTTGGCTTAAGTTTTAGAGGTATATGTAAGAACCTTTAAGATGAAAAAAAACTGCATCCCTTTTTTTTTTTTCAAAACATCCAGAAAAGTCCTTTCACACAAGCATTCAAAATCCACTCAAAGGAAGAGATAAAAATTGATTTCTACTCTAAAGTCTATTATTATTATTTTGAGGAGTTTTAGTAACACCATGTATCCATTTAAGTCATCTGCCACTACCTCTCTGTTTCCAGTTAATAACTGCACTGGAAAACATAACCTCTTTGGCTGTAATTCTCTGCAGTGCTGCCTTCTCAGACTGATCTGGGCTTTTTTGGTAGTGAGAGCCAAGGTATATTTTAGACAAAACAGTTCAGCTTGTTCTAAGAATCAGGCTGAAGGAAAGCAGTTTATTCTTCCCATGTTAGAAAATTCAAACAACTTGATGTTTTCAACAAGAAATCCCAGGTTTCATTTGAAATGTGCCTAGCAAGAGACTTCAGTGTCTGGGACGTGCCTTTTGCCCAACTAGTGGTGCCATCTCCTGCCAGCCCTGCACAGCAGTCTGGGCTGCAGTTCCTGCTCATTTTAACCCTCCTTCAGCCAGGGCTGAGGAAGGGTCCTGTCACCTTATACTGCCCTGAGCTCACCTTCCTGCTCACTGCCTCCTGCCAGCATCGGTGAGGTGGTCTCATGAGAGCCTTATCCCTTTGGCCAGGTCAGCCTTCGTGCACATCTCCTCCCAGACCCATTTCACCGCCAGCATGCAAACACAGGAGCCCATGTAAAGTCACAGTGAGAAGGAGTGGCTGGAGATGGGGAGGAAAAGGATGGGATGGCCTCTTTGGTGGTTGTATGGACACATTTTGGATCAGTGTAAGATGGAGATTCGGTGAACAAACCTGGGAAACACCCTGGCCTGACATCTGGAGATTTTCAGTGCACAGGGCTGTGTCATGCTGCAAAGTACTAGTCCAGGAGGAATAAGTCTTCAAACAATGCACACAGATCCAGGTTCACTTCACCATGATTAGAAGTGATAGAGGTTTGAAAGCAGCCCCGCAAGGTCTAAAACCCTGTGGAGAAAGGGGATTGCTGGCTACAGGGACAATTCCATGGGGAAAGAGGAAAACACAAAAGTTCACTAGAGAAAACATTTCTTTGACCCCGCTGCTCTGGAAAAGTACTAACAGTATCATTAATACGGAACATTTTTAGGAAAATGGTAACATTTAAGCCTTCTTGATGCCTTATACCACCAGGAATGTCTCTGGCCTTTGTCGAAAGGTTATCAGACTCCTCGATCTCCATCCCCTCCCTGCAGCACCCCTCTCACCTGTGCACCGACAGCTGCGGTTGAAGAACTTGAGGGGCCACCGTTCCCGGTCATCCACATTTTGGAGAGTGTAGGGGCCACTCCAGGGCTGAGTGTCCACCTGCACCCCTTCGCAACGTCCCCTGCCCTGCAGGGACCCGCAGATATTGCCTGGCTCTGTCCCCAAGGCCGGGCAGCAGCGTTTCAGGCGAAGGGCTTCCACCGTCATGCAGACACGGGGAAACTGTGCCAGTGCCTGTGGGGGACAGCAGCAGCTCAGGTAGCCCAGCCCAGCCCAGAAGAGCCACCTCAGTGCTCCCATTACAGCTGGGTGCAGGCTCTGCCTCCCTGCTGAACCTGAGTGAGAAGAGCAGGGAGATCTCTACAGTGGGACAGCCTGGCCTCACCACAGCTCCATGCCCCGGCCAAGCAGGATAATAACCCTTGCTGCTGAGGATGCTGGTGTTGGGTGTTTGTTTAATCCCAGCCTCTAATTGCCTTGAATGCAGTTCAAAAGACGGGTGCTTTGACTCTGTGGTGCCTGCCCAGCAGCCACAGATTTGAGCAGGGCTTATATAGAGGTTGGGAGAAACCCTCATTAGAGGGATTAGCATGGCACAAATCCTCGTGTTTTGCACATGACATCAAGGGCAGAAAAGATGCCAGTGTGAAAGCAAGCAAGTTCTGCAGGCTCTGGCAGCCTGTCAGGAGAGTGAATGCCTTAGATTTATTCTCCAAGTCTTTTATGAGGTTTGAGAAATTGATGGTCTTGTTTTAGCTGAGGTGGCTGGAGACACATACTTATTCTTTTAATCAAAACCCTGTAAACAGATGATAAATAGAAGAGAAAACCTCTGCTCTTTTAGTTCATTCACGACAAGATAATACATTCCATTAAAGCAGCAGCAGTGGAAAAACGGAGGATAGAGGTGTATCTAACAAAAATTAATAAATGTGGTAGTATAAATTTGGGATGGAGACTCCACCTGCCAACTGCCGAGCTTCAGTGCTTGCACTGAAAATATCTGAATGGCAAGCGTGGAAGGGTTTCTCTCCTAATAACCTTTTTGCATGCAAAATAAATTATTTAATTGTTTTTAAAGATGAATGGTCCTTATTTACTCTCTAATCCTTTCCCCACCATTACACCAGAAGTTGTGGAGCTGGTCTGGCGGTTAGACTTTCAGAACAGTCACAGCTGAGCATTCATTACTCACCTGGCAGGAGATAGTCTATGAGATCGATACACACACCAGACATGCACATAAGCGGTTCTGTTCAGTACACTGACAAAAACATCTTTAAAAAGCTCCTAGTCTGGAGTAGTTTTTACCCTCAATGCAGTTCCCAGAGCAATAAAATTAATAAACAAAAAGAAAGTAGTGATAAGTGATTCTGTGAGTCTGAAGCAATAGCTATTAGTTCAGGTCCACCATACTAAATAAAAATTGGCAACAGCCTCCGCTTCACTGAAAACTTTCACTACCTTTCCCCTCCACCATCCCAACTCTGTTGTTTAGCCATTTTTATAAGTATGTATAATGAGCAAAGCCATGATTGTGTCCGTGCTATTCAATATTTCTGTGGATGTTCAACCTCACCATTCTGCCACAAGAAGTTTTTGATCTATGCAGCAAAATACTGCCATCATGTTGCTAAAGAGTTCATCCACACTGTGAACACTGTCATCAGCCCTTTTAGGTTCTCATATTTTTATATCAAAAGCTTATTGTTTGACAGACAAACTGAAATATGATTCTACTTCATTTATGGAGGCACAAAGCAAATTAGCAATATCATGTATTCTGAATTGGGTTTCAACTCACCACACTTTGGATCCAATTTACCTGGAACTGGCTTTTGTCTGCTGCTCTTGATGCAACATGCGAAAAAGACAGAAAGTGTGAACAGTTGCTAAAAAAATATGTTGAAGAAGCTCAGGAGTTATAAATGGAAGCACCAGCTCAAAACCCCTCAGAACAACACTCTTCATTCTACTCAGCACCCAAATACATCTCTCTGGTGTGTGAAGGATCTGTCTTGGAATCTGTGTTAGACAATGTCTTGTACCAAAATTACCCACATACTATCTGAAAGCAATTAAAGTGAACACCCACTTATCAGCATCACCAAAATGAAATCAAAACATACCAACAGGATTCAGCTGACCAAGAAAACCCCTGAACTGAATGGGTCTGTACACAAAATACGTGTCCAAGCAGCCATTATAATCAAAGCTGGCTCAATTCAGACACCAATAGGAAGGTTCTTGCTGCTCTTTGAGACCCTGTATGAGACAGAAAGAGTAAGCACCAAGAAAGGTGAGGTACTGAGGCAGGGAAGATAGGTAAGGCAAGAAAATGTGCTTCTAATGTAGTACATGAGGAAGAAGAAATCTGCTGTTTTCAGAGAAGCTGGAGTGTGGAAAAAGGAATAGCAAAGAAAAAGGAATAGCAGCTAGAGAATGACATGGAACTTACTTAGTGTAGGAGAAAGAAAACTGTGAGAAGAAGAGGTTTTCCTATTATTACTTCCCTCCATCACAACTACATAATTTTACAAAAGTGGGAGGACACTACAGCATGCAGTCCTAGCATAGATGTAGCACTAGTCTCTAGTTCTTTGTAATGCATCGGCATTTTAGGAGTGTCTTCCCTGGCTGGGGGGGACACCCACACAAACAGAAAAAGGATGGACAGATCCCACATCCTGGAGTCACTGTGTCACCAACATGGGTGGTTGTCTGCTGCTGCAGGACATACTGTGAGGAATACACTGAACAAAATAACAAAAAGACAGTTGTCTTTCAATTAGTTACTGGGAAAACAGCAGGCACTGTTCATTCCTTACTGCATCGCTATTGATAAGGTACTCCATTTCTCCCACACAATCACATTTAAATAAAGAAGCTGTTGTTGGGGCTGCACAGAAACAGCACTATCCCAGTTTACAAATTAGCATCCCGGATGACTTTCTATTTACTACAGAGTTTTACTATGTCCTGAAGAATGAGTAGTGCTGTGTGTTGGTACTACCGCCCTGAACTATCACAGGACTTTTCAGGCAGCAGATCTGAGCATGTGAGCCGTGCCAATGGCAAAGGGGGAGCTACAGGGGTGGCTTCTGTGAGAAGCTTCTAGACCTCCCCTATGTCCAAGAGAGTCAATGCCAGCCGGCTTCAAGATGGACCCACCACTGGCCAAGACCAAGCTCATCAGCAACAGCGGTAGCACTTTAGGGATAACAGATTTAAAAGGGGGAAAGAAATTACTGCATAATGGCAACTGCGGACAGAGAGAGGAGTGAGAACATGTGAGAGGAACAGCCCTGCAGACACCAAGATCAGAGAAGAAGGAGGGGCAGGAGGGGCTCCAGGTGCTGGAGCTGAGATTCCCCTGCAGCCCCTGGTGCAGACCATGGTGAGGCAGCTGGGCCCCTGCAGCCCATGGAGGTTGATGGGAGTGCAGAGATCCACCTGCAGCCTGGGGAGAACTCCACACCAGAGCAGGTGGATGCCCAAAGGAGGTTGTGACCCTGTGGGAAGTAGGCTCCTGGCAGGACCTGTGGAAAGAGTAGCCTGTGCTGTAGCAGGTTTGCTGGCAGGACCTGTGACCCTGAAGGAACAGGGACCCACACTGGAACCGTCTGTTCCTGCACGACTGCACCTGCAGGAAGGACTCACACTGGAGAAATTCAGGGAGAACTGACTCCTGTAAGGGGCACCTCAGGCTGGAGCAGGGGCAGACTGTGAGGAGTCCTCCCCCTGAGGAGGAATGAACAGCAGAGACATGGTAGACTAACCACAGCACCCATTCGCTGTCTCCTTGCACTGCTGGTGGGGAGAACATAGAGAAATTGGGAGTGAAGTTAAGCCTGGAAAAGGGGGAGATATGAGGGGAAGGTGTTTTTAAGATTTTATTTCTCATTACCCCGCTCTGATTAGACTGGTAAAAAATTATACTAATTTTTTTGCTGTGCCCGTGATAATAATTGGTGAATGATCTCTCCCTGCCCTTATCTCAACCCACATGACTTTCTCTATATTCTCTCTCCCCTATCCAGCTGAGGTGGGGAGTGACAAAGTGGCTTTGGTGGGTACCTGCCATCCAGCCAGGGTCAACCCCCCACATCTCACCACACCACATATCTGAGCTGCTAGGTCAGGCTACCACACCTCAAACTGTGTTAAATTTTTTAGTTAAAATATTTAGGCTTTCCACTGAAAGTACAGTGAAACAGCATTTCAGCTACCTTGTAGTCTCGATTCATGCAAAGGTCACCCCCAAGAGAAAACTTAGCCTCTCATCAAAGGCTGGCAAAGAAATATATCCATATGCCAACACATTTTTGGGATAGGTACATTCACATATTTTTGTGGTAAGAGAGGAAATTAAGAAAAAGAGTACTCAAAGGTACAGGTAAAGAAACCACTAAACACAATTCACACGAGTAATACAGAATTCCTGAGTAATAAGCAGGCAGCATGTTCACATTTTTTTCTCAATGACACTATTGTTCCTCAGGCTCCTTCTACTGTACTCAAACACAGATTAGCATCAAGCCAGAAAAGTATTTAGCCTTTGGAATTCTGGAAAGAATTTTGGTCAAAATAAAACATTCTACATATAAACTTGTGTGGAAAGCAGTATACCAACAGAAAGTATAAATAAATTACATGATAATTCATAATGACTCTAGAGATAACAAGAATAAAGACATTTTATAAGGAAACCTGAAGAAGAGGCTTTCAGACACCTGTGCATGCTCTAGGTTTCCTGAATCTCTTAGCAAAATTATTTCTTTGGGATCTCTCAGCACAAGTTACTGCCCTGTCACCACCTTACCCTTTGTCTCCCTCTCCTGTATGTGGGAGAATGAGGCCAAAGTCTGGGAATGTCAGAGCAGCTCTGAAGATCTCATGATCCTGCCGTTGCACAGCAACTTTCTTCATATGAACAGTCTCATCATCTCCTGGCTCCTCATATTTAAGTTATTTACCCAGTCCTTTTCTAATGCATGGAATTATTTTCCTGAAAACCAATTGATATGCTACAACATGTTCACATATTGTTAGAGTAGAAGAGCAACTCAGAAAAGCATGGTGTGCTCAGGTCTCATGGAAAATACACCAGATGAATGCAGCCAGGAATTAAACCTAAGTTAAAGACAGTTTCATGGTCTTCCATGAGTGTTCTTTCCTCGACAACCACGAGGCTGTTGTACTCGTACCCTATCAATCTGCATGCTGGATTACTCAAACTTTCCTCGTGTCACCAATTTCATGTCATCTTTTTGTGACAGGGAATGAAACTTATCTCACCTGATGTTAGGCATCTACTGATTACCGACATCTACACTTAAAACAGCAACTCAGGGTTTCCTTTGTAGGATACTCTCTTAATGAAGAAAAATAGTTGGGTTTCTTAGCCTGTTTGCTGTACTCACATTAGGAGGGGATGAACTGCACCCCACAAGGCCTAACCTCAATTTATTTATTTGTTATGGGAGCCTTGGTTTCAGCGGTAGGTACTCAATATGCATAAAAGGTCTACATTTAAACAGATTAATCCCTCCTGGATTCTTCACAGATTCCTCCCTGGCCCTTGTGGTCTGGCTGAACTTGCTTCCCAGAAGTCTGGAGCTGACTGCAAGGGGAATTCCTCATTACTTAAAGACACACACTTCCAAAGCTCCAAATTTGCTGGCACTTTGCTTCTCAGCTCCACAAGGACACGTGCTAGCTGCAGCACGCACTCTGCACAACTTGCACAGGAAGGTCCTACATTCACACCCTGCTTTGGCACGGCACACGCCCCTGTCAACTCTGCCAGATCTTTCCACAGCCTTAAAGAAACGTTTTTACAGTTTTTTCTCAGTTGTTGCCTTTTGTTTCACTCATTTCTGTCAGAGATAATAATTGAGCACTTCCATTTCTTTTGCAAGATCTTTCATCCTACTCCCTCACTCAAGATATCTGAGAAAATTCTTCAGTGATAATGACGGAGTATCATCATTTGGTTTATGAGACTCAGTGTTCTGTCACTTTTAACTCAACAAGCACACTTTTTCTAGTGTCTATATTATGCAGGAACATGGCTATAAGCTTAAGCTATTTAAAGTTTAGATAATTGGTGGGTACCTGCCATGATTACAATGCTGACTGGCAGATTAAACTGCTGCTGTGGTGACCACCTACCCAAAGACAGCTTTCTCTTCAGAATTATTTCATCAGCTTCTAGCCTGGGCTTTCTATAAACGCAGATATAGAATATAAAATATTATTCACTTAAGGAAGCTAGAATCTGGAAGGTAAGAGAACTAAATCTCAGTTACCCTGAGGTTCACTAATACTCTATGAAGGGAAAGAAGCACCTCCAGGGAACAACACACCTCGTCCTCAAACAGGCATCTTGGCAAGGTCTTCTGTCCTACTTTCTCTAGCTTGATCTTGAAAGGAGGTGAGGGTGACTAGCTTGAATTCAGACAGACACTGAAATTCTAAATGTCACTGAAATCAGATGAATGTCACTAAATGGCTGTGGTAGGCTGATCTACATAGAGTAGATTTATGCCAGTTTACAAAAGGTGAAGTGAAATAGATAGGACAGAGGCTGTCATCTCAACAATTCAGCTATGCAACAAATTGTCCCTCTCAGAGGGGAAGAAATATGAAACAGAAAATCCAGATTTTGCTGTGTACCACATTAAAAAAACCCTGAAAGATAGGATAAGCACAGTGTTTGAAATAATATAAAAAATTATAGAGTCATAGTAGAGTTTGTGTTGGAACCTTACATTCAGTTTTCCAGACCCTGTTCCAGAAGACATTCTTCTCTCACCATTTTTATTCAAAATACTAATGCTACTACTTATCCCAATAGAAAATATAAAATGGAACAAAATATATTGATCCCTCATGTCATGTGGGCTAAGTTCCAAGAACACTGTTGGACAAAGTAAAGAAGGTTTCCTTGCTTTAAGCAAGAGGATGTACTTACATTTAAACAAAAATTATAATGTTTCCCATGAGGGTCACTGAGAACTAAAGATAGCATTGATGACCATAGCAGACTGAAGGCTAAGGTTTCACTTAATTGCCCCAAATTTGCCTTGTTAACTGTACCATAAATTCTCTATTTCTACATTATGATGGAATATGAGTTCTATATTCCTAGAAAATCATAAAGTTGGAACTCTGGAATATATCACTGGGGGAAAAAAAAAAAAAAAAAAAAAGGGGGGGGGGAAAAAAAAACAACAACCAAAACCCCCCAAGGAAGGGGACGAAAAAAAAGGAGGGGGGAAGAAACAATCACAGCCCAAACCTCCCAAGGAACGGGATCAGAAAAAGCATCCTTAAATGAGGTTCCTGAGCTGAACTCAAACAGGATAAAGCTCTCCTATACTGCTCACTCACAGAGGGGCAGGGGAAATAAAAGTCTTGAATGTAAAGTATTGGATTCTAGAAATGCATCATCAGCTCAAAATTTTTGTTTCATTTTTAACTGTGTTTATTTCCCAGAAAATTGAAAAACACAATTCTAGTCCTTCTACAGGATCAAAAACCAAATAGACTGCAACTAAGATTTGTTATTAAAAACATAAAAGACCCTAAATGTGATTCCTGGCTCATGTTTTCTAAACCCCTTGTACCTGTTACATAACATAACTAAAGGAGATTTACCAGATGTCTGTAAATAGTGAAGGAGACAAAGTCAGAAATTTTTCAGTCAAGAGACAGAAACAAATCTTTTCTATCAAAAAAACCCAATTTTTGATCCGAAGAGAAGGAAATTTTACTGCTGAGATGTAGGCAAGATGATAACAAATATCAAGTGCAGAAAT
The DNA here is from genome assembly GCA_013400915.1 of Pardalotus punctatus. Lineage (NCBI taxonomy): Eukaryota > Metazoa > Chordata > Aves > Passeriformes > Pardalotidae > Pardalotus > Pardalotus punctatus. The sequence goes on along the minus strand of VZTX01022747.1, from coordinate 69,026 downwards.
TCCTTCAGGGACAAGGAGGGGACATTTTAAATCAGGTAGATGTGCAACTCAGGGGACGTGGAGGAAAAGGAGGAGCATTTCACATGAGAAACACCTGAACATGAGCCTATGGAAAACACCAGGCGCAGCAATTTTGTCCCACCACTGTCAGAAATTCCAAATAGATGTTTCTCACAGTAAAGCTTTAAGCTTCTTCATTATTTGTCATATTCTGTGACTGCAAGTTGTTGCAGCCTGCAGCAGAGCTAGGATGTGGGGCACACCTCTCTCTGATCCTCTCCTTCTGCCCCAGTTTTCATTCACTTTAAACAGGAGCCAAGAACGGCCATGGAAAAAGCACATGAACTGAATCCACCAGATTTTGAATTTTTGCATAATTCTGAAAACACATTGTAGGATTTTTTTCCTCTGAATCCCTGCAAGGTATCAACTTTAGTATTTGATGGACATTTAAAAAAGCATACGTAACCATATCTGTAGTGGCAGAGAAGCTTCCGGAACAGCTGCAGAGAAGGAACTTCGTGACTAAATCAAAAAGGCTTAGTTAGACAGCCTGTATTTGTGTCCTAGCAGGGGGTTCATCTTGAGGGAAGAAATTGATAGAAAAATAAATGGAAATGTTTGCTGGCAAGAATAGGCCTAGAGTGCAGCAAAAACAGATTGTGTAAAGAAGGTACAGCTGAATGAAGAAATGCCTGACTATTCTGTGACAAGTAATAAAGCAGCAACACTTGAGGTTATTTTCACAGAACCTGCCAAATCACATTAGAAATCTGCATCAAGCCTGCAAAATCAAACAGACAGAGGTTTAAAAATTCCAGAATTGAGGTTATCTCTTAATTCTATCCTCTTCTTCTACATAAGACTTCAGGCCTTTCTCAGTGTGTGCAATCTAAATCCCATACCAAACAAAAATGAGATTTTCCTCCCAGTGTCCCCATGGTTATCACCTTTAGTATTTCAGAGCTCCACAAAATTTCTGTTTAACATCACAAAAGCTCTGGGAACAAAACTGCCATTACAGGTAATATTATCTTTATCTTTAAAATAGAAATTTCAGATACTATCACAGCATATATTTGTTGCAGATCCATGTGCCTGGACACTCATGCTAAAAATCAGATGTTTTAAGGGGGTGCGGGTGACCCACACCTTTCCTGGCCCTCAAGAAACTCAGAGGCGGAGGGGACCAAACCTCCAGAGGAGCATTGAAGGGGAAAGGCCAAAAAGTACAGTCATTCCCTTTTTTGCTTCTTTGATCACATATCTGCAGGAAATTAATACCTCCCTAATTCATCCCCAAAACACCATAAAAGTCTTTGATGAATAATTGAACACTTTTTGCAAAAAAATGTTTAAGAAAAAAAGTATATTTTATATCACACATTCAGAGAAGTTGTAAGTGATCATTTTAACATTTCCTTCTATCCCTGAATACTCAAGTGTGCAGTCTTAATGTTATTTCAAAACCTTAACAAATCTTTAGGAAAAATAGTAATATAAGCAGTTATACTATCCCTTATCTCTCTTATTAGTAGGGATCTAAGTAACACTACCCCTGTTTGTACTAATAGGATATTCATCTGCAGTGAATGTTCCTTGTACTGGGCACGTAACTCAACACCAATGCTTGATATGATGCTGGGATTAGAAAAGGACCAGTGATACCTTTTCATGAGCACATGAAAGATGCTGAACAGAGAAGTAAGGAGCTGCACTACTGCTGGGTTTTACACTGGTGATATCAATACAGAAAGTCCCTTTTCTGTGTATTGTTCTGGTGTCAGTGTATTAAAATGGTGGCTTGGGGTGATGTTATGATAATCAAGTATTCCCTATCGTTTGCGTATATGCCTAGAAATGTGGTCCTGTAACTTTAATTGCATCCAGCAGCCAAGAGAAACTGCCGGGCGCGGGTTGTTTTGAAAGTCTCCCCCAGGCTTCTCGGCCGAGGAGCGAGGGGGAGGAAGGGACATTCCTAGCTCTGGCTGCTAGCGCTGCCGTGGTTGCTGCTACGTTTTCTTCCCTGGGATTTGTTTTTTTTTCTTCTTTTCCACCTTCTGGACTTTTGTTATTCCGGACTGTTTTCTCTTTCTCGCCCGAGAAACCAAGAAGCCCCCAGAGGACAGGAGACAAGGATCCTCCAGGGAGCCACCGGGGCAACTGCACCCGGCTCTCCGGGGATCCCCGGAGTGGGGGAAGCTGCACCTGAGGAAAAGGACACTAAAGTTCTTCAGCTGTTTACTCAGGTTTAATAATTCTTTTTCCCCTTTCCCCTTCCCTTGTGCCTTACAGGGCACCCTGCGTCTTTTATTAAATAAACAGTTGTTCGTTTTTTTCTGGTTTTTTTTTCGCTTTCATCCAAGAAATTCTGTTGCGGTGGGGGAGGGGGTGTCGGAAAACCGTTGCTTTGGGGGAGGCGTTTATTCAGAGCACTTTCCACCTAGAAAATTTGTCTCTAACCCGAGAGATTTTACAAAATTTTTTTTTACAAAAAAATTACCTGAAAGCAAGACAAAATGCCTTAAAATTAAAAACTCAAAGATTCTGATTTCTTTAGCTTACCAAAACAAGTGCTGACTTGACAGTTTTGTGATGACCAAATGCCAAGTACCAAGAAGATCTCTGATCTAACAAAGAAAAGGTTTAACAGAGGGCAGGTCCTGATTAAAGGTATATATTCGAAAAAACTGCAACAAATTACCAAAGACAAGTAATGAACTGTCTGCCTCTTCATGTCTCAGATCAAAACCAGACACCCTCCTTAAAAATATGTTTCAGAAAATCCAGGTGGTTTTTCTCAGTTTACAAGTAAAGAAAGGAACAGGAGGAAATGCATGAATAGTAAAGACTAGGTGACATTACCAGATTTCCTAGCCTCAAAGCTATTCCTTTGGCTTTCTGTGAAGTAGTTTCAGCCATCTATTGACAGCAGAGGAATAGTGAGGGCCGGGAATTTTGACCTGCGCTCCCAATTTTCCCAAGGAGCATCCTCTAATCCTTCAGTGTCTGTCCCCGTCCCGGTCTTCTGGAGACCTGTCTGTCCCTGCCCCTTCCCTCACGCTCAGTTTCACTTTCTCCTCTCTCGTCCCTCCCGCCGTCAATAGCGGGAGGCAGCGAAGGCCAGAGGAGGGACCGGCAATGAAGCTCGCTGCTTTCATTTCTTCCATCCGAAACAAAACACTTGAACTTAGAAGAGCTAAGAAAGGAACGGGGAAGTCAGGGAACGCTGCGGCAGGAGCGACACCGTCGGTAGGAGCCCTACAAAGTAATTACCACGTGCTATAACAACCCCGCCGCGGCCGGGCCGGTTCCCGCAGCGCTCAGAGGCCCAGGGCCAGCCCGGCAGCGTAGCCGCTCGCCGCCTCCCGGGCACGGCCAGGAAAAGAAGCAAAACCGTTCTGCCGAAACCCGGGATCGAACCAGGGACCTTTAGATCTTCAGTCTAACGCTCTCCCAACTGAGCTATTTCGGCCGCGGTGGTGCCGTTTTTCAGGTTCAATACCATTAGTCCTTTTTTTCCTACCTGTCGCCTGGGTGCCTGTATCTGTTAATCTAAATAAAATAAATGTTATTAGCCTGCAGCGCTGGATGCCACAAACGAGCCGATGATGGGTCTTTGCAAACAAAATTGTGCCGTAAGCCAAAGACAAATCAGCAGTAACAAAACTATGCATATACAAACAGCTATGCACAACACATTCATCAGGATGAAGGTGTTCGGGCAGTGGGTCCCTGGAACTAGAATATTATGTGGGACTGAGGAGCATTAAATTGGCAGTATTTTAGCTTCAGTTTTCAGGGACTTTATTTTAAAACCTGCCAAATTGTGGGCAGAGATAGCAGTATCACAAAGAAATGCAAATACCTCCACCTTCATGCAACCGTGGTCTCGCTGGCAGATGCATGTTCCACTGGAGAAAGTCCCTGCGTCCACATAAATCACAAATCCTGATGAAGCAGTGTTGTAAGAAGAATAGTTCATATTCACGTTGTTGATTAGGCATTTATTTCAACAGGCAACTGCTCACACACCTGTGGCTACAGGTCAAAGGTAGAGGATGCATCCCAGTGCCCACATTAGCGCCTATGGCAGGCACTGACGTCTCAAGCTTGTGTTTATTTGTGCAGCCCATGGCTCTAGGAAAAGCCACCTGTGAGGGCATCTCCTATTCACACTTTCTGCACACTGTGAAGGGAGAGGGGCTGCTTTGCAAAATTGTCCACTGCTGCTCCCTCGTGTTAGTAAAAAAACCCCAGAGACATCTCTCTCTCTTGTGTAGTACTAGAGGAATTTAGTAAATCCCTCCTTCTTTAAGTGGGGAAGACAGAGCTTCGTCCCAAGCCAGCCCTGTGAATATTTGGTGAGATAACCCACCCTGCTTCCATTTATTTTCACAGTGCATTTTTCCTCAAGATGCCCCCCATTTGGGAAGTCGTATGTGAGTAAGCACTGCTCTTCAGAAGCTGATGTATTTTCAGGAGTCAAAAACCTGTTTTCAGAAACACAAAAGCTGAGTACTGAGTGAGCAGTTTAGTGACTGAAAACAAAAATTCTTTACAAAAAAATCACTTAGGGAGAGGTTAAAAAAACCCACCCACACTTGCGCTTAAGGGGTGTGCGAACAACATACTGATACAAAATCTCATCTTCTCATGATTTTCCATTGCCACTGGCAATGATTGTTTTGCTGAGAAATGATGAATGAAATCCCTTGACAAGCAGGTCTCCTCCTGATGCAACTAACATAGTCTTGTCATCTCTGGTGCAGATAAACTCCAAATGTGTCATGACACGCACAGAAGTCAAAACACTATTGACTTAAGAGTTTTCACACATTACCACAACAATCAGAGGTACTATGAAGCAACGGGTTACTCCAAGTTTTATTTTTAGAAAATTTTGTTTTGCCACGTGAAATGGAAGTCGCAATGGAAATAAAAACTAAAGGTAATGCAAAACAAAATTCAAAGAGGACAATTCAGTCTCAGATATAGCATATTAAATAAGAGTCAGCTTTTCCCCTAACAGAATTTGGTGTTTAAAAGCTCCTCCTTCTGAAGAGTAGAAAGATATTTGCATGTCATTGTTACCTAATGAGCATAAGAACACAGTTTTAGCAAAATGGAGCATTTTGAGTCAAAAACCCCAACACTTTTCACTCACAATCTTCCTCCTACATCTAAGGAAGTACAAGGTGGACAAACAAAAGTTATTTTTTAGTCCATCATATTATGACAATGTAAACCAGCCTCAACCACAGCTGACACTCCTTAATGCCAAGCAGCACACAAATTTAAGTAAGGGCTGAGGTTAGACCAGAGAAAGCCTTGGAGAAATAAGGGTTCTCTCCATTGCACAAACTGGAGCCGATACACACACACACACACACACACACACCACAAGTGCCCCACAGACCACAGTTCACAGGGTCAGCTGTGGATGCCCCATCCCTGCCAGTGTTGAAGGCCAGGTTGGATGGGGCTCAGTGTCCCTGCCCATAGCTTGAACTAGATGTTCTTCAAGGTCCTTTCCTACTCAAACCACTCTGATTCTGTGGCTGCAGATGGCCCACTGGGCTGCCTCAGCTGCCCACTTCAATGCCTTCCAAATCCTTTCACTTGCTGCTGGCAAGGGATGTACTGAAGAGCAGCTGTGGTACACCAAGACCATGAGGTAGCAATGCTGGTTTTCCAAAATGCACAAGGGATTTCAGGAGCTGTTTCCCAAAGGTCTGATCCAACCGTAACAGTAATCCCAAAAAGACACGCAAACTGACAGAGATCCCCATATAACTTCCCTAGTCTGTGATAGAACCTGTATCAAAACATTTGCCAAAGTCCAGGCCTTCTCCCTTAGAAGTTTTAGCAATTTAAGTGACATACATGTTCACTCCATTTGTCTTCTATCTGGTGTAGCCTCACTTTGTTCTGTGACACACACCTTGAGAATGGACTGAAAGATTAGTGTGTTCACAGTATTTTACATCACTACCTTTGCCTTCTGCAGAAATGCTTCCCAGTAAAATCCGTGAGAAAAACTAAAAGCATTACATTTCTCCACACTGACATTTCACTTGTTGATCCTTTGTCCTTTTCTTCCTACAGAAGCCAGAAGGCTAATGGCAAAATAAGCTGTTTTCTTTAACAGGAAATAGACTTTTCCCTGTGAAAGAAATGCTCCTACGAGATCACTCACCTGCCAAGAAAATCTGATTTACAGGAAAGTAGCTCAAAGAAAAAGCCTCTTAGATTTTTTTAATATACATATTTCAATATTTTAAAATGTGCAAGTACATATATATATTTATTTCTATATATATAAAAGTAGTAACACAAAGCCAAAAATCTCAAACACTTGGATGAATTAAATCTTCAAAAACATTTAAATAAACTAGAACAGCTTCCGTTAAAAATTAATAGATCCTACTGAAAATCCACTCCTGGTAATATCACTTCTTTGGATAGCCACATAAATATCAAAGCTTGCATCTTCAGCACCTAAACACTAAAAACAACTTTCAAAAGTTCTGTTCAATAAACCAATCATCCACTACTGCTTTCTTCTGTGTAATTCTGATGTTTTTAGTGTTCCAAAGACACTGTACCTATTTTCAAAGGTTTAAAATATTTTTAAATTAAGATTTATGCAGGTTTAAAATAATAAGATTTTAGTAATCTGTAATCTCTACTCCTAAAAATACAACAAAGCCAGTATTCCAGTACAAGGGGATGTGAAAGACACATATTTTTATGCAACCCATTCAAAGCAGCTGTCACAATAACCACAAATACAGCTAAGACAGATCTTTCTCGCACTTTAGCTATTTCTGGTACTATCTTTTGTAAAGTACAAAAGAGTAAGATAAATATCACAAGGAAGGATGCACATTGTAAGGAATTCATATCTCAAGAAAAGCATAAAAATTAAGGCAATATTTGAACAACCAACAACATGCATTTGACAACAGCCTTGCAGTGATTCATTCACAGAAATGCATTTGGTAAGCCAAGCATGCAACAGATCATTACATACAAAGCCCTGTAACTTCTATCTGTCTCAAATGGAGGCTTTTACTTCCAAAACAAGTATCAGAAGCCCAAAAAATATAACTGTCACACAATTCAAGTATAGTATTATTATCCCACTTTGTCAAAGAAAACTCACCTTCAATAACAGGCTCCTAGAGTTTAAAACCCATTCTTGGCACTGGAGTAAGTGTTGAAACTTCCTGGTTAGCCTTCTTTTAGAGTGACTCTTGCAAACCAAAAGTGGCATTTTATCAATAGTACCATGAAACACACATAAGGTGTGATGAAGTTGGGAACACTTGTATTTCAAGAGTTAACTCTCCTGTGACCCGTTGAAGCCACAGCTTTTTCTGAGTACACCACAGCATCCCAGTCCTCTGCCTCTAGCAGCTCTGCCCAGGGGCCACAGAGATCAGGTACTGTGCCAACTACAGAAGCTGAAGTGATAAAACCAAGAAGAGTGGTCTCTTCTATGTAAAAGAGAAGGTAATTTTTTCAGGATGGAGGAAGAGCTAAGAAATATTTTTAAAAAACCAAAACACCACCTACCTTTTTAGCATGTTTTTCCTAATAAAGAGAAACCAGTTACACCATGGTATTTATTACTAAATCAACTTTGAACAAGATTCATTGACATATTTCTAAAATGGAAGGGTTTTTTCCCAAATTTTATATTAAAACTCAAATACTTCTTTCTCTTTAAAATGTTTATTACAGAAAAAAAAATGTGAAATGCTACATTGATTAAGGTCTGCCAATCCACAATTCACCGAAAAAGAAGCATTAAAAAAAATTTTTCCATAAGCGGCCTTCATATAACAGGAAATAAGATCATGGGAATGTTAACTGTGTTCCAGTATTTCAGGTTTGTTACAATTACAGCTAAGAAAAGGGAATTAACATGTAACAGACAGTAATACAGTAAAAAAACAGGACAAAGTTTAACGAAATGCTTATGGAAATCTCACTGAGAACACCTGCTACTTCCTGACATCTGTCCTCCCCGTTTCCCTTAACAAGGGGCATTTAAAGTTATAGAGTAGATAAGTTCAACCAGTCATCTACAAAAGCTAATAGTGCACCAGCAGAGAAATGGACGGAATCATACAGGTGCTGTATCCAGCTTTTGTCAACCAATTTATAGTCTCCAAAAGATATAAAATTTCTCCCCTTGATTAAAAATAAAACCCAACTCTTTGAAGTGACTAAAAATTATGTATATTATACTGTAAAAACAAACTAACACAGATGAATAATTCCAGAACTAAAACAAATTTAACTCCAGGTCCCAAAAGCTGCAATCACAATTAATTATTCTTCATAAGGCAGATTTTACTTCAGTTACACTAATTTATAACATTATAAATACTCTTCACTCCATACAGTTCTTTAAAATCAATATCTAGTGAGAACAGAGTATTGCACCAAAAGCTGAAATTAAGAGTTTCAACTTATAAAGTGCTGAAACCAATCCAAAGTTGTGCCATACTGTAGTTCTTTAGTCATCATGGCTCATGTATCTTGAATACATTAAGAGTCCAGTGTGGCCACTTGATTGCAGGCTTTGAAGAAAAGACCGTATGAGGTAGAAAAAACTCCTTCAGGTTCTGTGCCACTCTATGGACCACCGAGCTGGGCAAACGGCTCTGTCACAGGAAAGGGCTCCAAAGCTTTCTCCAAGTTCTTCCAGTTGTGAAAATTTTCTCTGTACCATTCAACTAGTATGGAAAGAATGCTGATGAGTCAAGCTGACCAGAGATAACAGAAATTCAAATATTCCACAAACATCATAAGACTAACAACATGCTAATTGTTCTTTATGGAAAATTTTAACCTATAATATTACAAAAATCTAGTGTAAACTTTATCAATTCTTTATGCAAGACTTATTTAGCATTAAAAAGTGATTATCCCTTCTTTTTAAGTCATGTAAATTCACTACTTAGAAAGCAGTCAATTTTATGTAAAATTCAAGTGTTACATTCAATCTCTCTAGCTTCTCATTAACTAACCTATATAACCATTTCCCCCTTTCCCATCTCCCTCCTCCCATCACTACTAAATCCACATAAAAGTCAGTCTTACTTGTTTTCGTTATTCCTTCTTTCCAAGGCACTTTAGGTCTCCATCCTAAGTTGTGCATTTTTTCTGAATTCATTGGATATCTCAGGTCATTTGTAGGCCTGATAAAGTATAAAATGCATATGGAAAACAATCTGATTATACTTCATTAATTAGAGATGCAGTACCTCACATTGTCTTCTAAGGAACATTAGACATGCTTCAATTTTGAAAATTCCCATCAACATGAACAGATTGCATTGCCTTCAAAAAATACATGGCAGCTGAGTGCAGCTACAACACAATTCAGTTTGTACAGTCAACTACTTGAAACTGACTAGAATAAATATTAATTAATATTTTATTGGCACAAAAATGAACACAAAACTCAAATCACTGCCAACCCAATTGTGCAAATCAGTGCATTTGCAACGCAAAGCCAATGTCTTCTAATATTAGCATTTACATTTTTCATCTTGAAAACCCACAAATTTACACATACTTCAGATTTAAAATACACAGGCTTCCAAAGCAGCATCATTACAGTGGCTCACTAGCTACACAAACTTAGTAATATTGAATATGTAGAATCCTAAGCTGCAAGATTCAACACAGAAAGATACATCTTAAATACAAGCATGGCAGAAATTTTCACTTCCACAGTCTGGCAGATAGGTAGCCTAGTCTAGCATTCCTGCACTTCTGGCACTGGCATATTGAACAGTCAAGGTACATGTGCAGGCACAAACCAAGTATTTATCACTGTTACTATAACATGCTAATCCTGAGCAGAAGCAGAACTAATTTTCCTGTAGCAAGTAACCACCATGACCTTTAAGTCAGTCATTATAGAATTAAATAGTCACAAATTAGGTATCTTAATCTTTTAAAACACCTCAACATTCCCTGAAACACATATTCCTATGTGATTAGTTTTCCCAAGCCTATTTATGATTAAACTTTAGCAGACAGGGCCCAATACACATGAAGAAATATCTCAAACTGAATTACACTGAGAACTCCTGAACATTCACATCATGTGAACCAAAGGCAATTTGTTCAAAGTCCTGTGATACACTCAGATAGGATTCTGAAGAACGCTTCCTTTTAAACACAAAAGTTAGTACATTTTTAAAGACACTTCAGTTGCCATGATAACAATCCAAATGTGAACAGAAAGTGAGAATTCTAAAGGCCATAATACTTAACTGCTATCAGTAGACACGTCATTTCTAATCACTCTGGAGAGAGTGATATCTAAAGTAAGCAGAGACTCATTGTTGCTGCAGAAAAGAAATGGAGATAAAAGAACAGAGCCAAACCAAGCCTGAAATTAAGGACAGAAACACACAGCAAAAGCATATCCATAAAAGCTACCCATTTTTACCACTACCCTAACTTTGGAACCTCAGAGCTCTACTTTTGATATAGCAGCTTCAGCTTAAGATAGAAACCTAAAGCTAACTACACTCCATGGGCACATATTCCTGCTGTGGACAGGGGGTCTTACTAGAAAGTTCACCTAAGTCTGAATCAGTCACATTAAGGCCAAAATACTAAAGCTAAGTGAAAGACAATGGGATTCATCTCAATTAGTGATGCTGAGTACAAAGTGCACTGAATAAACTGTCCAAACTACCATGAAGGAAAGATTTAGTTGCTCTGTAAAAGCTGTTCTCTTCCCAGAGCAGAATTCAGTAGCAAGAAGTATGAACAAAGTTTGAAGACAGACAGATTAGCATTACACATTCCCCTTCAAGACATACATTCTGACCTACAGATCCAAACAATAAAGGAAAATCCTGTTTTTTCTATACAGTACCCTGGTCATAGGTGTCAAATCCATCAGAA